>OX422140.1:265853331-266105663 GCA_949129095.1 Volucella bombylans | reverse complement strand
AACACGTTGTTGCATTTGCTTAATGTAAATTAACTTCTTCTTCTTCGTCCTCTGATTCCGAAGCCATCAGAAACCCGAAGAGGTGCCCTTCCCCACCATCGGAGCCACTTCCGTGTTTTTAACCTTTTTTTGTCTTTCCTCACACCAACCTGCATCTTCGTGGGCGAAGCAGATAGGGCGATGCGCTTATCGGGGTTGGGATTCGGAATTGTCTTACTCCTCCTCTTAGACCTTGTTTCACGAGACAAGTTTCCCGAAAGAATTGTCCTATCGGCTGATGTTTTGGCGTTATCCACTGATTCCGCTATTGGGGGAGCGGACCACTCACTTTTATCCATCGCCGGATTTTATCTGCCTTGTTAACACTTTTCTTGTTTTATTTCAAAATTAAAAAATAAAGAATGCCTAGTTCCCCGACGGGACTCGAACTCGCGCCACTTTGGTTCTCGTTCAAACACCACTTCCACTGGGCTGTCTGACCTTTTACGGAATGTTGTCAAATTCTGATTTTCATTACACTTTTTTTTCTCGAAAAAAGCCGAAACGCGTTTTTACTCCACGGCGGTCTGTGAACGACTGAAGGTTCAAGGTGCATGTTAGAATATATTACCATGGATCACATGGAGGAGGTAGATTTACTCAACGACACTTATCTTGCAACACCTTTACATTCTGTTTTGCCACACCATGCTGTCATTAAAAACTAAAGCTCCACAAAAAAAACTGCGAGTTGTGCTGGACGCAGCGTCGAAGACTTCTGACGGCACGTCCTTAAACGAACACTTGATGGTTGGTCGTAAATTACAAAAGAGCATTATCGATGTCATATTAAGATGAAGGCAGCATTGGTATAACATCACCGCTGACATTGAGAATATGTACCGATAAATTTCAGTACCACCGGCAGACTGCAATTACACCAACTTTTGGCGGGGTGGTGAACAGTAGCTACTGAGAGCATACAGGCTTAAAACAGTGACTTTTGTCACAGCATGCGCGCCGTATTTAGCCATACGAGTACCTAACAAGATTGCAGACGACGAAGCAAAGAGATACGCAATAGGAGCCAAGGCCGGCCTGCAAGATATGTACGTTTAGGACCATATCAGCGGAGCAGATATCCTGACTGATGACTTACAAGAGCGGAATGAAATTCGTAAATTGCTTGCATCTGCAGGATTTAATCTTCGTAAAAAAAACTGTTAGAAGACATTCCTGAAAACAATAAAGAAATAAACTTTGGGATACCCATTTCATCAGCAATTTAAGTCAAAACCTTGAGGCATTTGTTGGTCTCCAAAGTCGGTCTCCTTTTCGTTCCAAAATTTCCAAAATACAGAGACACAGGTAACAAAACTAGCAGTGCTTTCTGCTACCGCAAAACTCTTCGCCCCACTGTGTTAGATCTCACCTTGCGTGATTAGGGCGAAGATAATAATGCAGGAGCTGTTGCAAAATGGAACGGACTGGAATGAAACGATACCACTGGATTAACAGGAGAAATAGATAGAGTATCAAAGGGAATTGCCCTTAATTCAAAATTTAAAAATCAAGTGATGCATCACTACAGACCGTACCATAAAAGCATTACAATTACACGGATTTAGTGATGAGTCGACCAAGGCCTACGGAGCCGCCATATATAGGGTCCGCCATCTAACGTTTTTTTTTTTAAACTTATAGTGCTTATTTCGTGAATGGTAACACTTAGCTCATACCTGATTTGACAGGTAATTAGTTTTATCCTTCCGCTGAACGAATATGGTTATGTATACGCTTGAATATCTCTGGGAAATATTGCCTGCGATCGACTTAGAGAAGATGCCGATTTTGCCAAAAAAATCATCTTTTCAGATAAAGCTCATTTTGATCTTGGCGGGTATGTAAACAAGCAAAATTGTCGCATTTGGGGCACAGATCCGCACGCATACATTGAAAAGCCGATACACCCAAAACGAGTCTCTGTTTGCTGCGGATTTTGGTCCAGAGGCATAATTGGGCAATTTTTCTTTTTTTTTGCCGTTACAGTCAATGGCGATCGTTATCGGGGCATGCTGAACGAATTTTTGTTCACAAGAATTGAAGAGGAGGATATTGGCAACATTTGGTTTCAACAGGACGACGCTACGTGCCACACAGCCGAAGCTATACTCGATGTTTTGCGCCCTGTTTTTGAAAATCGCATTATCAGCCGCAGAGCTGATGTCGTTTGGCCACCTCGGGGCAGCGATTTGACACCGTTGGACTATTATTTGTGGGGTGCCGTAAAAGATAAGTGTTACGCCGACAAGCCAGAGACAATTAAAGGAAATAAAGGACGCTTTAAAGGACAATATTCGTGAAGCCATTGGTGAAATACAGCTGCACACAATCGATAATGTGCTGAAAATTGGACCGATCGTGTAGGCTACTGCATGGCCAGCCAGCCATTTGAATGATATTATTTTCCATTATTAACCGGAAGGATTGTACTTTCAAATAAAAAAGGAAATTTTAGAAAATATTCAGTAGTTTTTTTTATAGCATTTTCAAAAAAAAAAATTTTTTTGGCGGACCCTATATATTCGGGTCCTAGACAACCAAGGCCAAACATAAATTAACCTTTTACTGTCAAAACATAGGTTGCCCCACTCAAGACAGTAAGTATTCCTCGACTCAAATTATGTGGGTGGCCGTGGTGTAGTGGTACTAGCAATCGCTTCTCACTCGGAGGGTCCAGGTTCGAGTCCTGCCCATGGCAAGTCAGTTTTTCATTTGTAATTGGAACTCAGACAGAAAAATTCTGCGTGTGAAGGCATAACACTGACACGTAGATTTGGCTGTTGTAGAGTTTCAAGCACAGAAAAAATTGCTGTGAATTATACCTCGAATCACTCTGAGTGAAGCAAAAACTCTCCGTCCTATTCGGACTCCCACCCCCTGGAGAGCGAATTTCGAAACCAAACACACCTGAGTTTTAAACCACTACAAAACAATTTTCCTTTCTCTGCCTTCTAACTTTCCGCCCGCGTCCTGGCAACAGTAAAAGGGTATCGAACCACTTAGGCGCGCGTAAATTATAAATAAAAAAAATAAAAAAAATGTGGAGCAGTCATTTTAGTCTCCTTGCTTCGCTACGTTGCAGACGTATTGAACGCGACATGGGTAAATCTATACGCCTGGTCTCATTCTACGATCACCCTAGGTTGGATCCGTTCAGGACCAACAAGATGGTCGTGGAGGCACATTTCCACAGAATACAATCCAATGGCTCTCGCATCTCGAGGTATATTACTGTCTACTATGGGAGCGTAGGATTTGTGGTGGCATGGACCGTCCATATTAAGTTACCAAGTCAACCACTATTATTAGAACCGGAAGAAGAGAAAATGAGCATAGAAAGTCATTGCGTTCTCTAGACAAGGGGAACTTTCAATAAACTACTCCGACTTATCAAAGTTTATAAAAGTGGTGGCGCACAGTTTCCGATTCCTGAAAAAATATCAAAACGAAGAAAGAATCAAGGAAGTTTGGTCCGCTTGATCCCTAGGAACTCCCAAAGGTCATAACGAACGCAATAAAGACTATACAGATTGAAATGTTTCCAGGAAGTCCACAAACTATCACACGAGATCTTAAATCACTAAATACGTTTTATGACAACGAAAGCATTCTTCGCGTCGGGGGCATTTGCAAAAAGCGCTTATTCCATATCACACAAAACACCCAATCTTTCTCAAACCAAACCACGCATTCACAAATTTTTTCATACGACATGCATACGATCAAACCTACCATGGAGGTGTCGAACAAACAATGGCCTACATCCGTGCTAAATACTGAACACTCAACATGATGAGAAGCGTAAAAAAGAATATATCGCTATGTCATATGTTTCCGCTTTAAAGTCAAACCGATGGAGCATATCATGGGAAGCTTTCCATCATCGCGGGTTTGGATCGCAAGACCATTCAGCAACACCTGCGTCGAATATGAAAGACCAATTGAAGTGAAGATGTGTAAGAGACGTGGAGTCAAAACACTAATTTTTTTTAAGTGGCGAGCCAACCAATATGGTCCCTCAAGGAGACCTATTGTCGACAACAACGAACTATCTAGACCGGTGGAAGCACGTTCAAATTGCAGTAGCACATTTCTTGTGCAAATGGGAAAACGAATATCTTTCACATCTTCAATCGCGTCCGAAATAGGCGAGACTAGAGGTCGATCCGAAGATTGGATATCTTGTCCTAATGAAAGATTAACGTCTTCCACTAGAGCAATGGATGCTCGCTCGAATATTCGACACTCATCCCGGAATGGACAACCATATCCATGTAGCCACACTTAAAACAGCGAATTATACATTAAAACGACCAATAACAAAGATTTGTTACCTACCGTCGAATAATGTCAGCAAGAACAACACGATTATTCGATTACGACACAAATAATTACCATCAAAAAATAATAATAAAACATATAAATCGCACCCATAAAAATCTAATTTAATTTCACTCTACTCAACACGTACAACATATACAATCCATTTATCCTACTCAAAATAAATCCACACATACCCCTGAAAACATTCCAATCTAATCCATACCTAACACACACTCCATTCATCCCATTCAAAATACAAATCACATACTCGTATGTATCACTCAATAACTACAAATAATTTCATTACCACAATGCACTTAATAAAAAAGAAAACTCGCGCATAATTGCAATCTGCCAAACACAAGAGATATAAACTAAAATTCCGGAGCGTAAATTAATCGTTCCGTAAAATGCACAATTCCAGCGCAACAGATTTACGTGCAGTTTAATGCCGACAATAAAAATACAACACATACATATACACAAGGGAAGAAATATATGGATGGGAAGGAAAATCCCGAGAAATCATCATAAAATACTATAAAACCGAAAAAAAAATACAATATAAAAATCACTTACCTGAAATACACACAAATTTTATATTTAAACTAAAACTAAACACTCGAATTTCAAATATAAATACGTATTCACGGCGTTTACCGCACGTCACAGCCGCTCGAATAAATACTACACTACACAACGACAAAAAATACAAATGGCAGCCCGCCTATTGATCTTGTTGTGAAAGTGAAAGTGACATAAGGCCATATTCCAGCATTTTTAAAATTTGGTCTTATGTCACTTGGCGTTATGTCACGACACCTCCTTTTTCTTATCTGTCAAGTGTTATCCATTTCTTTTGACAAACTATTAATGATTTTGTACTTTTCATGCATCTAAACTGTGAGAAATGTTAGAAATCGCCGATAATTCAAATCATGATGCCAGTTTACAATAACGCTGTAGCCATAGTTTGATATATTGCAATCTTTGTTCACGCCGGGGGAGAATGTTTCTGATTAAAACAAGAAATTAAACGGTTGTAAATAGATAGTAGATCAATTCAATCGATATAAAATTTAATTATGTAAACGTATAAAAACGATATTCAAAAATATATTTGGCGATTGGTTGCCAGTTTAAAGATAAAACACAAAGCTATTTTTACTAATATTAATTTTATTCACTACAATTTATTCTTCTATGCAAACTGCGTAATAGAAATTAGAACTTTTATCTGCTGCGTACTAAACCGAAGTGAGTGGCTGTTATCTCTTTTTAAAATACCATCGCCATCGAAAAAGGCAGATGTTGGAAATTTCCTTTTCATGTTGACGTTGCCATCTGTTGTCGGAAGCTAACACTTACTTCTGTTGTGAAGTTGCCACAGTACTCCCCCTCTAGTAACAAAGTTACGATTAGCTTGGAATGTCAAATCTGACTCTTCGCTGTGGAAAATGGATGTCTGTTTCAGTTTTGTTTTTATTTGTTGCGAGATGTAAATTTATGGAAGTTGAAAAATTCTCAGGATTGTCTATTGCTTCGACGGTTTCCGAATGAATATATGCAGGTTTGAGTCGGTCTATTGATATGTTAGTTAATTTTCCGTTTATATTGATTGTGAAAAGCTGGTTAGTGATTCTTTTAATTACAGGATGCGGTCCGGTATATGGCTGTTGGAGTGGTTTTTTGACTGCGTCGCATCGTAGGAAGACGTGTGTGCACTTTAAGAGGTCGGGTGAAACAAATAGTTTTGGTTTCGCGTGGTTCGACGTCCCTCTTGGTCCAAGTTTTCGCATTATCTCACGATGTCTCTCGACGAAAATCTGTGGGTTGCATACTGCAATTTCATTTGTGAAAAACTCACCAGGAACTCGGAGATTCTTCCCATAAACCATCTCTGCAGCGGAAGATTTGATGTCCTCTTTATACGCTGTTCTCAATCCCAATAAGACAGTTGGGAGAGAATCGACCCAGTTGGTTTTTTCGTGGCACATAAGAGCGGCTTTAAGTGAACGATGCCAGCGTTCAACTAGTCCATTTGATGCTGGGTGGTATGACGATGTTCGAATGCGTATTGTGCCCAATAAGTTGGTGAGTGCAGTGAATAAGGCAGACTCAAACTGCGTTCCTTGGTCTGTTGTTATTTGGATAGGTGAGCCAAATCGTGAAACCCAGTGCGAATAGAACGAATTTGCTACAGTTTCTGCTGTCATGTCACGAAGAGGTATAGCTTCTGGCCATCTACTGAACCGGTCGATTACTGTCAGACAATATCTGTAGCCTTGGCAGAGTGGCAAAACGATGATGTCAATGTGCACATGATGAAATCTCTCTTCTGGAACGGGAATTGGTTGAATTAGTGATTGTGTATGTTTATTTACCTTTGAACGTTGGCACTGAATGCAAGTGCGTGACCAATTTAATGCGTCCTTTCGAATATTTGGCCAAACGAACTTTTGTCTAAGTTGGCGACTTGTTGTCCTTCCGCTCGGATGAGAAAGGTCGTGGACTGACTCGAAAGCTTTGCGGCGCAAAGATGTAGGAATGTATGGCCGAATCGAGTTGTCCGAAACTTCGCAATAAATTTTGATGCCGTGTTCTAAGGTAACTTTGGTCAAATTCAGCGACGAATTCCCTTGCTTCAGAATATCCTGCAGTTCTTCATCAAGGAGTTGTGACAGATGTAGTTCACGTTGATCAAACTGCAATGGCATCGATATGGAGTTGATTCTTGACAATGCGTCAGCTACTAGGTTCTCTTCGCCAGGTAGGTAGGTTATGTCTGTTGTGTATTGTGATATGAAATCTAGTTGTCTCAACCGACGCTGAGAAGCCTTATCGGAACGCTGCTGAAATGCGTACATCAATGGTTTGTGATCTGTTTGCACTATGAACCGTCGACCATCCAGAATGTGTTTGAAAAATTGGATTGCAAGATAGACTGCCAGTAGCTCACGATCGTATGTGCTGTACCGACTCTGAGTTTTTGAAAGCTTGCAGGAAAATAAGCCAATTGGTTTCTTTTGATCTGATTCTAACTGCTCCAACTTGGCTCCAACTGCAACATCCGAAGCATCGGTTGATAGAATTAATGATGCTTTCGGATTGATGTGAAACAGCAATGTTGTTTGCTTAATGCTGTTCTTGCAGTTTTCGAAAGCTGTCTCAGCCAAGTGAGTCCAGGGAACAGGTCGCCTGTCGTTCTTTCTGGAATCTTTAATGAGATCGTTCAACGGAGCTTGGATGTGAGCACTGTGAGGAATGTATCTTCTGTAATAATTTACGATTCCAAGGAATCGACGCAATTCCAAGATAGTGATTGGTTTTGGGTAGTGTGAAATAGCCTGTACTCTGTCTTCGGGTGGTCTACAGCCAAATTTGTTGATAGTGTGTCCGAGGTACGTGACCTCAGACTTCCCAAATATGCACTTTTTTAAGTTAGGTACAAGGTCGTGTTCTTGAAGACGTTGTAGAACTTGATTCACATGCTGGAGATGTTCTTTTTCTGAATTAGAGGCGATAAGGATGTCGTCCACGTAGCAAAACACAAAGTCCAAACCACGTAGAACCATGTCCATGAACCTTTGGAACGTTTGGGTTGCGTTCTTAAGTCCGAATGGCATGACTTCAAACTCAAACAGACCAAAAGGGGTGGTGACAGCTGTTTTTTTAATATCTTCTGGTGACATAGGAATCTGGTAATACGCCTTATCGAGGTCCAATATCGAGAAGTAGCTTTTGTCGTGCAAGTTCTCTGTGAAATCCATGATGTGCGGTATTGGATAGCTGTCTGGTTGTGTTTGTGCGTTTAGGCGACGATAGTCACCGCAACATCTCCAGCCGCCAGTCTTTTTTTGAACAAGGTGGATTGGGCTGGCCCATGGACTGTTGGACACACGACAGTAACCCTTTCGGAGAAGATCCTCAAAATCGATTTTGGCTTGCCTCAACTTTTCGCCGGTTAGTCGTCGTGGGCGTTCAGCAGTTGGTTGACCTGTTGTGACGATGTAGTGTTGCACAATGTTGGATTTCGATTTGAATGAACATTTGTCCTTGCTGGCCAGGAAGTATTTATTTACCAGACTAATATATGGTTCAGGTCCGAATAAGGACAATAGTCTGGTGATTCCAGTGGAATGAACTTTCCCTGGCACACTTAGTGAGGTTGTTTTATCGACAATGCGTTTGGAATTCAAATCGATCAGAAGTCCGTAGTGTGCAAGTAGGTCCGCGCCAATAATTGCTGTCTTGACGTCAGCAATGAAGAATGGCCATGTAATTTCTCTTCGGAGACCGAGGTTGAGGGTGAGAGTTATCTGCCCATATGTGTGGATTGGAGAGTTGTTAGCCGCAAGCAATGTTGTTTCTCCTCTTTTGTTTGGGCAGTTTCGAGGACGCGGTACAACGCATATGGTTGAACCAGAGTCAAGCAGGAATTTTTGATGCGTATTTTTGTCATAGACGTAAAGGCGGCATTCGGGGTTGAATCTTGAGCTGTTGTCAACCGCCTTAGGTAACAACAGGCTTTCTAGTTTTTTTTTTGTACGAAGGTACAGGGCTTCTTGCAGTTAACAGCCTTTTCGCCGAACTTCTTGTGGAAGTAACACAATGACGAATGCGGTTCGCGAGAGTTAGGCCTCTTTGAACTAAACCTAGTTCGTGACATGGTACGGGATCTACTGTGAGATTGATTCACTGCCAATTTGTTGACGAGAGCTGTCAGATTGGTGAGGGTAGACTCGATGACTGTAAGTCGCCTATCAAAGTTGATGCTGTTTGTATTTTCGTCGCTGACTTCGGTAGCAAAAACAGCGTTAGTCGTCGTGTTGTCCATAATTTTATCAGCAATCTCTGACAGCGCAGTGAGATCAACGTTATGACTAGCTGACAGTATTGCACGTATATGACTTGGCATTCTTGCCATCCAAATTGTGGACAACATGTCATCAGGTACATTCTGTCCTGCTAGTCGTCTCATCTCCCGTAACAGGCTTGAAGGGCGTTTATCACCTAGCTCAAGTGATGTCATCAGCCTATTGAGCTGGCGTTCTTTGGACTCAGTGAACCTAGCTATTAAATGTTTTTTAAAAGTCAAATACTTATCTTCGTTTGGTGGCTTCTGGACAAGATCCGACACCTCGTTCAAAACCTCTGGATCCAAGGAAGCGATGATTGCGTTGAAAAGGCTGTTGTCTGAAGTTATCCGGTTGTTGTGGAACTGCGCCTCAATTTGTACAAACCATAGGGCTGGGTTTATCTTCCAAAACGGTGGGATTTTTAAATTTTTTAATGCTGCGATTTCCATCAGTTCGTCAGAATCTCCAACAGATGCGGTGTTAACTGAAGATGGAGTTACATTTCCAGCAGTTGAAGATCTGGGGTTTGCCATTTCAGACGTGAATAAAATTCAAAATTTATTCGTTGAAACTTGTGAAATCACGTCGGGGTCACCACTTTGGCGATTGGTTGCCAGTTTAAAGATAAAACACAAAGCTATTTTTACTAATATTAATTTTATTCACTACAATTTATTCTTCTATGCAAACTGCGTAATAGAAATTAGAACTTTTATCTGCTGCGTACTAAACCGAAGTGAGTGGCTGTTATCTCTTTTTAAAATACCATCGCCATCGAAAAAGGCAGATGTTGGAAATTTCCTTTTCATGTTGACGTTGCCATCTGTTGTCGGAAGCTAACACTTACTTCTGTTGTGAAGTTGCCACATATAGAATCTCTCATGCAACAATTTGTAAAGGGTGTTTTTTTAGAGATATATATACAAATTCAATATGAAATAAAACACTTGAAGCTAATGTTAATGTCTATGATATTACCTTTATTTAATACATAAAATAATTTCATGGCATCAGTGTCATATGCGTATGCTCGTCACGGCTAGCTCGAATGAAGCGCAATCGTGAAGTCCAATTTTCGACTACTTTGTGGAGCAACTGGGGTCGTATATCAGCAATAACATGGCGAATGTTGACTTCCAAATCGTCCAATGTCTCGGGTTTATCGGCATAGACTAATGACTTCACATACCCCCAAAGAAAGTAATCTAAACGTGTGAGTTCACAGAATCGTGGAGGCCAATTCACAGTTCCATTACGCGAAATTATGCGCTCAGCATATGTTTCCCGCAATAAATTGATGGTGTCGCGTGCCGTCTGGAATGTTGCGCCATCCTGTTGAAACCAAATCATTTTTGCGCTCTCCATTGATGGTAACATTCTGGGCGGCATCGTCCTTAAAGAAATATCAGACGATGACTCCACCAGCCCATGAAGTACACCAAACAGTAAGTTTTAATGGTTATAAGGGCGTCTCGGCAAAGGTTTTTTCGTTTTCTCCACTCCAAATTCAGCAATATTGCTTGTTTACATATATATTTAACCAAAAATGGACCTCATCGGAGAACAAAATTTTGCGTTGAAAATGAGGATCAATATGAACCAATTTTTCGGCCCAATAATCGAACTTACTACACGTATAATGGCCACGTGATTTCAACTCTTACATAAGCTGGATCTTATACGCTTTTTAGCCGGGATCTTTCCATAAAATCTTCCAAAAAGTGGATGGGCATAGCTCCAATTGCTGTGCACGATGGCGAGTCGACTCGTTTGGATTCTCCTCAAAACTGCGCTCTACAACAACAATAAGTTCTTCTGTTCGCACTGTTTGTCGTCTTTGGGGATGCGTATCATCCACCAGAGTGCACCTGGTGCGAAAACGATTCATCGTGTTCCGAATGACTTGCCCAGATGGATGATTACGTCTACCGTAAAATGGACGTAGCATATGACAAGTTTGGCGAACCGAACCACGGTTTTCAATATAAGTTTGCACAATTTGCACGCGTTGTTCTGGCGTTAATCTATTCATCGTAAAGTGACAAAACGTACTAACACAAATCAACTTTAAACTGTCAAATTGACAATCTGTAAAAACAGTGTTGTCAGTTTAAAAACCAAATCTCTAAAAAAATACCCTTTATATGTCAAAATTCATATAAAATAGAAAAATAGTAACATAAATCAAACACTCTAATTTATGACGTATCGGACATAGTCGTTTTTTATTCAAGCATTATGCATTATGCGTTTAATTAAGCATTATGGCCAATTTACAATGTCGCGTTCGCTCGCGCGTGCTTTGGCATGCTTCATGTAATGACCGGTGCTGAAAACGGCAGATAGCAAAACAAACACAATTGGTTTTTATTAAACTACTTTTATTGGTAATCGTATTTATTTAGATCACATCCACACGCGTGGACTACTTGAAATATACAACCACGCATAACCGAAGCTGTGTTTCGGATTCGCGGCGAGTGCGAACACGTATCATGGGTGCTGAGAGCGCCAAGTAGTTATAGCTATGAGTGGCGGGAGCGTAAGCCCGAGTGTCAGCTCAAAGCTTACCATCGCTAACAGGTCGCCACATCCCTCCGTTTTTTTTTTAGCTTCAGCTTCATCGAAGAATCCTCCGGCCGAGCATCTTCTGCAACGTTTCCTTTAGCTTTGCCAGGTGAGTGGTCGTGAGTATCCTTACTTGTTGAATGTTCCAAAGCAGTCTGAGGTGGAGTTGGAAGCTTCTTTACGTGGGTTACATTTCGCCGGAAAGACCACCTTTTTCTTGAAGACTACCTGACTCGGGCCCCGTTCGACTACTTCGAACACAGTTGAGTCAAATGTCGGTGTTAATTTGTTTACCGTCCAGGTTACGAAACAAAACATTATCGTAGATACCAATATCTCTTTCTTTCGCTCTACAGTTTCTGTCAACTCTTTCTTTCCCAATCTGTTTGCTCATTGCGACCAAGTTTCAAGCACAAAAAATAAGTGTGAATTATAACCTTGGAATCACTCTCAGTGAAGAAAAAACTCTCCGTCCTATTCGGACACCCACCCTTAGAGCTAATATCGAAACCAAATACACCACTACAAAACAATTTTCCTTTCTCCTCCTTCTACCTCCTTCTACCTTTCTAGAAGGTATCTAACCCCTTAGGTGCGCGAAAATTAAAAAAAACAAAAAGTCTCGTGCCTCTGAATCCAAAATATTTTCGCTAATATCTTGTGCAGAGGGGATCTTGTCCCTAATATTTTTATTGTACAGAAACTTCGACGGCGACTCACTGGTTGTACCATGTGGTGTAACTTTGTACATTAAAGTACATTTTTGTACTTCCTTTTTTATTTTCTACCCCCTTTTCGTGACAATTTGAAGTCGCTTCAGAACAGATCGTTTCATGTTCGCCTGTCGCCAATAGGGGGTGAGGTGATTAATTCAATATTTTTGGTTTCACAATAGGCTTTGAATTCGCTACTAACAAACTGCCGACCATTGTCCGTCTTTATCGATTTAGGTTAGCCCAACCTGCAGAAAATTTCCTCCAAATTGGCAATGATATCGGCTGTTGCAATTTTCCTCATGAATTTTGCCTCTCGATATCTGGAATAGTAATCAATGATGATAAAGACGAAATCGTGGTTTGGTAATGGACCCAAGAAGTCCATTGCGATACATTGCCAAGGTCCGTCTGGGAATGCATGTCGTTGATTGGGAATTGGTGGTGATGGTTTTGAAACTAGCAGACATTCACGACACTGATTCACGAATGCCTCTAGTTCTCTATCCATTAGCTGCCGCCATACTTTTGACTGAAGTCGGAGCTTCATGACTCTTGCTCCTGGATGGCCTTCATGCCCCAGGTCTAGTACTTCTTTTCGTAACGCCGTTGGTATGACAATTCTGGTACCGCGTAGAAGAATGTTCCCAAGAGTGCACAGTTCCAGCCGAAATGTAAAGAACTTGTTTCTGACATTAACATCCTTTACACATTTTACTGCTTCTATGAGTCCATGATCAGTGTCGTTGCTTTTTACTATCTCTCTTATTGTAAGTGCATGGGCACAGTATTTTCGATCACTGCAGAGACGCTATACTCATAAGGGGTGCCGGTATCTATCTTTCTTTCCTTACTAGATTTCTTACGCCCAATTATAAATAAAATATAAAAACCTTCATAGCAGAGTGAACCTTAGTTGAACAAAGACGAAAAAATTAAGAAAGATAGAGTTGTATTACGATAAAGAACAACAAATCACATCTGAAGGAAACCCCGTACAGATATTGCCAGAATTACAGCCCTTGACCGAACGAATCGGAAGCAGCCTAACTACGCGTTCAGTCTTGTGAGTCGCACTTGCATCGAAATCGAAAGATTTATCCTTATCCGTTTATGCTATGCTTGCCCGATACTCGAGCGGCTTGGGCATTGGATATTTCGTGGTATTACTTCAGGTGCAACCTGTCTCGGGTATAGCGAGTGCTGGAGCCTATTGCTGGAGCATTGCACTGGATAGGTGGAATGCGTCTTTTGACTTATATCGTTTTAACACCTCCTTCCTTAAAAGGTATCGGATTCAATTGTGATAACTCATCTTTGTCTTGACCCCCAGGCTGATTTTCAGGTATCCTCCAGATTAAAGTGCCAAATGTAACTTTTTTATATTGGCAATTCGTTTGTGTGAAGATAATGGCTGTGATGGCTAATATAACAATAGATGTGAGTTTGTAGTTAGTGATGATATACATCTGCCCTTTTTTTTAACTTCAGTTATGTGTGTCGTGTGGTTAACATGCAGTTCCTTTAACATTTCCAACGTTAAAAGTTCTGTGTATATTCTAGTTGATGAGTTTCAAAGAGGAGATTTCCAATCAGTTATAGTTTTGCCTACTTATGGAGTTATATGCATTACGGTATCGTATCATAACGGTTGCTGTCACGGTTGATGGTTTAAATCTTTCTAAAATTAGAATACAATTATCGAAATTTAAGCTAACAACATAATTTTTATTAAAATCAGTTATTTCATTATTTGGTTTGTACGTTATATTTTTGATATCGTACACTTCATTTTCACAATTTAGTATACTCGTATATTCGTATAGCAGTTTTATTGCTGTTCTGTTATATTTTATTGGCTCAATCATGAGCTTTTCACATATTAATTTTACTGTGGTAGGTATAGGAATGCTAATTATGTACAGTAACTTCTCCTTTCATGTTCATGACGTACAGTTTATGCTTAATATCTAACACGTGTCCGCCCTTTAAGTTTTTATTTGATTTTAGAAGGTACGTTACTTCGTTTATAACATTTGTTAATTCTTTCAACTTATGCTGTATTAATGATAACTTGCTTATTATCATCACTAAGTAATAATTGTTTTAGGATTTATAACTGATGATTTGGGCAATTTGGTGGAGAAGGTTAGAAAAACCGGGTTTTAGTTATTTGATTCTGAACTTGTCGTCGGATATTTTCAATTAATAACTCTTAAGCTCCTAAGTCCTCAATGATGATTGAGTGATTGAATGATCCTAAACTTACGCGTTTGAAGTTTAGCTGTTCCCATGTTTATTGATATGATCTTAGAGTTTGTGTAGGATTTGGACTTCGGCGGGGCTTTGTGTGAAGAGAAGTCTGAAAACGGGGCTAATTCTTAGTATTATTTTTTGTGAATAATCTGCTGATTCTGTAAGAATAGTGGTTGACCTGCCTTCCTTAACCATATCCTTTTCGCATCTCTTGGGAAGTTTAGTACCTAACCGTTTGTTTATTCTAATAAAGACTATGGCATATCGATCGGAGGGTCCATCTACGTATAACATCTCTATTCCACATTCCTAAGCTAATTACTTATAAAAATTCCCAGCGCAATAGATCACCTTATTCGGAGGACAATTGAAGATAAAATTTACAACGAAAATATGGACGAAATTGTATACCCTTTGGCGAAAAAAGTGCATGTTCCGCCCATAAAATGAATTCAAATATCGAGTGATTATGCGCACCGCTTAACACAAGCACTTATTTTTGTTAAAAATATTTCTATCAGAATAACAATAGTCTGTGAATCAATCGTACAAGAGTGTGTTCAGTAAGTTAAAAGACAATAATTGTCATTTTTTTCACATGGCCTTCAAAGTGTAAAAGCATTTGAAGTTGTCCTCTAAGGTATGAATATTGTATTAAATATGTATACATACATATATTCTATGTTGTATACTGGGTGAGATTTTTAACTTGAAACATCCAAATTACTCGACAAATACGCGATATCGCGAAAAATGTTTCAGACAAAAGTCACAAGGTTCTGAAGGGGACATAAGATAGTGACCACGAGTTTGACCTTGAGCCCCATTTTCAAGGTCAAACGAAGGTCACTTTTGATTTTTCAAATGATAATTCCTGATTTTTATTGCTCAGTCGTATTCCTCAATGGGGCACACGACTTTGTCTCAAAGGTCTTATTCACTCAGTGCTAGATATCACTGCACTGGCACGCCTAAATCATTAATCGGTTTCCAACGTTGTTAGGGTGTTAGATTGTCGAGATTTGTTTTGAGGAAGTCATTATTGCCTCGAGTGAAGTTAAAACCCAAAGAAATTTCAGATAGAGACAAATTGTCCTAAACTTATTATAAAGTGTATGATGTGCACTCTGCCTTTTTTCCTACTTGAACGGAACTGTACTTCATTTAGAAGGTCAATATTTGTTTTGAGGAAATGATTATTATTAGTAACGTTTTCCAGATTAATAACGCAGGCTATTTCAATTCAATAGAAAGTTGAAATGATATTGAAACGTTTCCCAAACCAGATACGATCGCGCGCTTCCTTTTGTCGGGTCATCCAACAATTCACTGGTGAAGGAAGTGTGCAACCAAAGAAAAGGAATCGGTCAGATAGGGTGGCTGTTGAGGACAATGATATAGCAGTTTAGCTGCCGTTACACACGATCCTCACATTGGAATGGGCACTTCAGCAAATTGAACGAAACCCCCTTTTCTTCGCCAAGATGTTATTCTCTGATGAGTCGACTTTCACCAATCACGTTACGGTCAATCGACATAATATGCATTACTGGGCTACCGAAAACCCTTTTTGGCTGCGACAAGTTGAACGCTAGCACCCTTGGAATGTTAATGTTTGGGCGGGAATTATTGGGGATAATTTAATAGGTCCATATTTTATTGAAGGCAACTTGAATGGCGAAAAGTATGCAAACTTCTTGTAAGACCATCTTCCAGTATTACTAGAAGAACTGCCATTGAAGTTGCGACGAACAATGTGGTTTCAACATGATGGTTGTCCAGCCCATTATTCCCAAGTAGCCCGGGGCGTATTAAACAATGTTTACCATCAACGATGGATCGGACGAGAAGGTCAGAGGCAATGGCCTGCTAGATCTTACGTCACTTAAAAAGTGAGGTTTACAGAAAAAAGCCAACAACATGTGATGACATGAAAAAACGAATAACTGAACTGTTGGTTCATTTAGAGCGCGGATAGACAAGTGTATTGAAGTAAATGGTCACATTTTCAAGCATTTGTTGAAAGTTTCGGGAAATAAACGTATATCTTCACATACTTTGAGTAGGGCTGTGGTACAGTTATATTTGGCGCGAAAACCGGACTAATATTTTGTGATAAGATTTCTTCTATTTAAAAATAATATAATTTGGCTACCAATAATAGTTTCAAATACTTAGAAAAGGAAGAATGTCTATTAGGCGGTAGTCAGTACCTACTAATAGATGTTAATTTTAGAAATTTTTCACCTACCGAGAAAAACTGGCATGGTTCTAATCGAGTTGAATATGTTGGTTATGTAAGGTAGAAGGATAGGTAAAAGATAAAAATTAATAAAAACCGGGAAAACATCATCCGAGCCAACAGCTTTCGATTTGATTTTTAAAATTGTTTGACCAATACTTAACTTATCAACCCTGGAAACTGAAAACTCATCTTGTTGGCGGTGGCCAACAATGGTCTCATAATTGAGGGCGTTGCTTTGAACAAATTTCGTATTAAGCTCATCGAGGTCGACGTTGTTCGGGATTGATTCTTTAGCAGACCCCAGTCCGATCTCGCGAATGTTCTTCCAATTTTCGAGGTTGTATCGACGGAGTTGAATTTATTCTGGTAAAAACACTTATTCTTATTTTGAATATCTTGAATCAATAGCGTTACTGCATTTCTCACTGTAGTGAGTTCATTGTAAATAGCTAAACATTTATATCTTCCCCACCTGGCGTAAAGAACATTGCGTCTATTAATAAGGCTTACAATTTCTGATGTAAGCGAGGGAATGTTCATCTTTTTAGAAACTTTTCTTCTTATGGGCACATATTAGTGAAATAAAGAATGAATAAAATTATGAAAATGCTCGACTTAATTGTTAACATTACCTGTTGTATAAATCAGTATCCAATTCAAACTCATATAATCACTAAACAAGGCCTCTGGATATATTGTTGAAAAATTATATGATCTTTCTGCATCTTCGTTTACATCTACTAGAAAAGGATTTATGTTTAAAAATTTCAAATCATGAGTGAAAAAGCAGGTGCAATAAGTTGGTCGTAATACATTATGGAATCAGGATTTGATTTATTGTAATTAGTGAAATTAAAATTGAAGGATTTTACCATATCAACGAATTGTTTGTTTTTTCCCACCAGGATACTTAAATGTATGTCTCCGCAATGTACAACTTTTGCATAAAGTGGAGACAAATCAAATATCACATCAACTGATCCTTTTCAAATTCTCTACTCTCGGTTTTGACCCCATATTGTTAAAATGGATATCTTCTTATCTGGAGAACCATTATTATAGTGTTCGCTTCAGATCAGCCTTCCCAACCGAGTTTTTAGCCACTTCTGGTGACCCACAAGGCAGCCATCTAGATACCCTCTTTTTTATTTTAATTATAAATCATCTTGAGAGGATTATCAAACACTGCTCGGTCTCCATTTACGCCGGTAACACTAAGTTCTCCAAACCTATTTCTTCACCCCAAGACTCTATTTTCTTCAAAAATACCTCGATAGGTTTTCCACTTGGTGTTTAAAAAATTTCTTTGAGCTTAATGTCTTCAAATGCCAATCTATGACTTGATCTCGTAAGTCCAATTAATCCCCCTATCGACTTCAATCCCTTCGCAACCTTGGGATTTTATATGATAGAGAGTTAAACTTCCGTTCGCATATTGATGTGATAATCCTTAAAGCCAATTCATCGCTAGGTTTTATCAAGCGATGGTCTAAAGAATTTTGCAACCCTTATGTGACAAGGTCCACTTTGCATTACCAGCCAAGCGTGGTCCGCCTTTCAGCGAATTCATATATTCCGAATGGAAAACATTCAACGTCGTTTTCTTCGATTTGCTCTTCATGGACTACTCTGGAATGATCCGTGTATCTTACCTCCCTATCGTGACCGCCTTAAACTTAACCCTCGAAAAACGCAGAGACATTGCTGAAATTCTCTTTATTCGCCGCCTGCTCTCTGGTTCTGTGGACTGCGCTTCCTTTTGCAATTCTATTTCCCTTAACACTAACCCTCGTAACTTACGCTGTCCTCATCTCGTCTATATTCCAACCCACCACACCTCTTATGTCTCTAATGCACGAATCTCCCGCATGCTCCATAATGTTAACTCAAACCTCCGCCTTTTTTATTTTAACCTGAGTACTTCTCGTCTTAAACTTGATCTCCTCCACCATTCCCTTACTTTCAAACCACTAATTGTTGTTTGTTTTGAATTCCTAGTTTTTAAGTTAGTTTAGGCTTGCATTAAGCGAATTAAATCAAATTCTATACACAATTAAGAGGCAACCGACAAGACAACTGAATAATTTTATGCACAGTTTTATAATGTTTAAAGACTTTGAAAAACTCAAGAAAATTAATTATTCCGGAGAAGCCAAAAAATATGTCTATTCACTCTCTTAACATTAAACGTTTATGTTACAGTGCCTAAAAATGAACCAATTAGAATTCGTCTAAAGTGCATCGATGCGAAAAAACACAAACTAAACAAAGCTAAATATATGGACTACATTTATTTTATATCTCTTGAAAGTGGTTCAATAGCTCTAAGAGACCTGAGGAAAAACAAGAGGTGAGTATATATGGACATTTATTTTATATCTCTTGAAGGTGATTCAATTGCTCTAAGAGACCTGAGGGAAAACATAAGGTGAGTCACTTTCTGAATACTTTAAAAGTACTAGCCTCATTGTTTGAAACATTAGCAATGAGCGAACTTCCATAGCTAAAAACCGACAAGAAGTAATAGATATCACTCTTGTCTCCGACAACACCACTCAAATGATAACGAACTGAATGGTATCGTCTCAACATTTTCTTTCAGGCCATCGATATATCCAATTCAGCCTGAATGATGCTGCTCCCACCAATTTGCATTCCGTAATTTTCGGAAAACTGATGAGCCAAAGTACGGACAAATACTTTTAAAAATACTCTACAATAAACTCTTATCTGCCCCGCGTCACACCAATGAGCTAGAGATGAAAGTTGATGATTTTACCTTAGCCCACAATCAGGCAATGGCTGCTTCCTATCCTTTTATTCAATTTAGAGGCAAGAAAAAGCCGCACTGGCGGACATTAACACTGGGACCACTTAGAAATACTTCCAGGAAACCTGTCAACCAAGCAAAAAGTACAAGAAAAGTTACTGACTGAGATTCATAGAAGGAATCCCTCAAAATATATAAAAATGAACTGAGGAAGACAACGTGACCATCTTGGAGGTCAATCTTTGACAAAACACCATCATCTCTGAGTCATCGCGGCTAAGAAAAATTCTCCCTACACATCGCATTTTGCCTAATTGTTCGGAAAAAAATAAAGGCTCTTGGACGACCTCAAGTGATGAATAACTCAATCTGTTGCTGGACACCTGAAATACTTTCCAATTTACGGTCAGTAACAACCCTAGCAGGACTACTGCAGCCGCAACCGAAAATCACGGTCTGATTACAAGAGACAAGCTGCTCTGTGCGCTACATAGCTTCAAAACATACAAGTTTGCTAGTCCGGGCGGTATAATAACTGACGTGCTCCAAAGGTCCTCAGATACAATCCGGCCTATGCTAGACAATATCACGAGGAGCTGCGTAGAAATGATCCACATCCCCTTGCCATGGAGAGAAGTTAATGTAGTTTTCATTCCCAAGTTGGAAAATGCTGCCTTGTTGTCCCAAAGAATCTCAGACCTAAAAGACTAAAATCCTTCCTTCTATAAACTCTAGAACGACTAATTGATATCCATATACGCTCCAAAATTGATATTCGACTTCTGTGGATCATACTTTACAGTATAGTCGGTGGAAACGGCCAGACACACATTGACTAGTCACATCGAAAGATCCCTATATTATAAAGAGTGCGCAATGGTCCCATTCCTGGAGTGCCTTTAACAATATCAGCATTGTATATGCGGATGACGTTGCTATAGTCGTCTTATGTAAGCAACTTAATACCATTAAATAACTCCTTCAGCTAACAGATTAACACGTTGGGCAGATCGCTGTGGATTGGGAGTAAACTCCCATAAAACTGATCTTCTCCTCTTTTCCAGGAAGTATTAAATTACAATTTCAAATTCGCAGAATAAACGTTACCAGTTTAGTCTTTGCCGATACAGCAACATATCTGGGTCTCATTTTTGACAGGAAATTAAACTGGAAACTTAACATTCAAGAGTCAAGAAAGCTACAGTAGCTTTATTCTCTTGCTAAGAAGCCATTGGGAACAAATGGGGTCTTCATCCTAGCATAACCCACTGGCTAATCTCGGTCATAAGACCATTACACATCTACGGGGTTGTTGTCTGATGGACGGCGTTAGACAATGCAATCAACTGCAGCAAACTTAGTAGAGTCCAAAGAACAGCATGTCTATGCATAAGTGGAGCCCTACGCTCTACTTCCTCCGCAGCACTGGATATTCTATTTCACTTGACACCCCTCGATATCTTCAGCACTATAATATGTGGTTATTTTGAAATAAAAAAACTGTGTTTTGCCTTCGACAGGGCACGGAAGTATCGGTCCCCTTTATTGATGTTGTTCGACTATTTATACAAATTTAGTATGGTCACAGTGACTTTGCTGGCACCACAAAGTGTAACGTAGCAAGGAACATGGCTCCACAGTTCACATAATCAATTGTCTCAGAAGTGTGCCTTTAAGATTTGTTTTACATTAGGTCACTGGCACCGTGAATCATTGGTGCTTTATTTGTGTTATTATTACTCTCCCTTCTTTTTGAAGAATGCTTATAAGTTGTCCGTCAATGGATAAACATTCTTTCACATTGTTATGTAATATGTTGCATAATTAGCTTTGTTTACATTTTGTGTCAATTAAATTTTTTTGGTGCATTTTCATAATTTGTCAAATGAATTTGAATCTTAATATCTACTCAAATTTAAATTGTATATATGTAATGTTTATTTATTTTATTTTATTTTATATGTATATGTATATATGTGTATATATTGTACATTTTAAGTCTATAAGTATATTTAGTCTAAAAGTTTTAGCCTGTTTTTGTGTATTACAATGTTTTTACTTATTTGTTTTCTGACATTGTCATTGTCTGTGCTAAACTATAATTTTTGTTCCTATCTATGCTTTCTACTCTTAAAGGATCCTTATATCTACTATCTAACTTATGACCTGTGTCATATTTTACGAACACTAGGTTGCCGTGGTTTAGTGGTACTAGCAATCGCTTCTCACTCGGAATGTCAAGGTTCGAATTCTACCCATTGACAAGTTTTTCAAGTTTCTCATTTGTGTAATTGGAACTCAGACAGAAAAATTCTGCGTGTGAAGGCATAACACTGACACGTAGATTTGGCTGTTGTAGAGTTTCAAGCACAAAAAGTAGTGTGAATTATAACCTTCGAATCACTCTGAGTGAAGAAAAACCTCTCCGTCCTATTCGGACTTCCACCCCTGGGGAGCGAATATCGAAACCAAAACACCTCAGTTTCAAACCACTACAAAAAAACGATTTTCCTTTCTCCTCCTTGTACCTTTCCGCCCGCGCCCAGGCAACAATAAAAGGGTATCAACCTCTTAGGCGCGCGTAAATTATAAAAAAAAAACTAGGTCTCCTATGCTAATTTGTTTAGATTGTAAATATTTTCCTATCGTAAATTTGTTTCTGTTTTTTTTTGGTTTTGTAATGAACTCTTTGTAATCGTAATTATAGATTGGCGTAATTTCGTTCTGCTTGAGAAAGTCAAATGTAGGTGGTGTCTTTCCGAAAACTGGTTCAAAAGGAGAATAACCGTGCACTATTGATAGTATTGATACTATGGACAATATTTAGGACATTCGTCCCAATCGTTTTTATCAATGGATATGTAGGAGCGTACATATTCATTGAATGTACGATGTCTACGTTCAACTGTACCAAGCGTCTGACGATGGCATAGTGTTGAAGTTTTGTGTTCAACTTTAAGTAGTTGACAGAAATTTTTCAAAAATGTTGTTTTTGAATTCTGTTCCTATGTCTCTTATTGTTTTCGTACAACTATAGACGAGAATAACGCTTTCAAATATTTCTCTTGCAATTTTTTTGGCTTGCTTAGTCGGCATTGGTACTGCAATGAGATATTTTGTGAGGTCACATATGATTGTGACTGCATACTCATTCCCATTAAAAGATTTGGGAAGAGGCCCAATTGAATCTATTTGAACGGTTTCGAACGCTTCAGTTGGTGTTTCTGTGATAACCATTGGTTCTCTAATGTGTCTATATATTTTATTCTTTTTGCATTGTGTGCAATTGTTAACATATTTCTTGATATCTTTTTTCATATTTTTCTAGTAAAAATGTTGCCTAATTTTGTTAGTGTTACGTACGATTCCCGGGTGGCCTCATTTAATTGGATCGTCGTGGTACTGTCTAATGTTTTTTTTTTTTTTTTTTCAACATATGTTACTTGCTTTAATTCCGAAGTTAACGCTATTTCAATTCCTTTGAGAACTTGGGTACCCTTTTCTTTAAATTCATCTACTCGAGTATGATTAAACAATTTGCCTCCTAAAGACAATTGTATTTTTACAAGTCCTAAATTGCCGACTTCATTCATAAGCCTGACAAAGAATTGTCCTAAGTCAATTTTCGACTCTACAATCAGGTTGCTTGTATATATATAGCTACAAATTTTCTTTCCTTTTTTGAAATATAATTTCGGTGGATTAAAAACGAGCTGAGCATGATTTCTAACTTCGTATTTGTTTAGCGCGTTCATATATTTTGGGGTTGTCATAGTGACGTATTTCTTCCCTAGTACTTTCGGGTTTAGGCGGAATCATGGATCTAATTGTAGCTTTGAATATTTTACTGTGTTTTACTGAAGTTTGTTTTAACCATACGATACCTATGCGGGATAGTGCGTCCGCTACATAGTTCTCTTTACCTACAATGAAATCCACTATAAAGTCGTATTCCCCCAAATCTAGTATAATTCTTGTGAGTTTAGAGGAAGGATTCCTCATTAAAAAAGGAAATGTTAGAGGTCCATGATCAGTTTTTACGTGAAATTTTCTACCATAAATATAGGGTCTAAAATATGTATTCGCCCAATGTATTGCCGCTAGTTCTATTTCTATTATTGTCTTATTCAACTCGCCTTTAGTAAAGGATCTTGAGCCAAACGCAATGGGTAATTGCTTATCACTATACTCTTGACTTAGCTCTACTCCAAACGCGTAACCACTAGCGTCTGTTGAAATACAGAATTCTTTTTCGAAATCAGGGTACTGAAGTATATTAGGGTTAAGTAACACAGGTTTTAAATAGTTAAATGCATTTGTGCATTCTGTAGTCCATTCAAAGTGTATATTTTTCCTACAAAGCCTAGTCAGGTGTCTAAAATCATCCGCGAAATTTGGTATGAATCTTCGGTAATAGTTACAAAAGCTACGAATCGCTTTCCTTCATCAGCATATTTGGGAACGGGATATTGTTGAATTACATCAAATTTATTTTGGTTTATAAAATGCCTTTACATTTGTGATCAAGATAAGTGACTTCTTCACCGAAAAATTTACATTTGTCAGGATGCAATTTGAGATCGTGTTTCTGACAAACTGAGAAAACGTCCCGTACATTTCGCATCATGTGTTTCTCCGAACATCCTAGCACGACCAAATCGTCCATGTATAATAATGTTTGAGATGGTGCGAGACCTGCGAATGCTAACGTCATCATTCTCTGAAATGAATTAGGAGGTATCTTTACCTCCTTTACGTAAGGTAACCTCTTAAAACGGTATGTGCCTCCGTCTGCTGTGAATGATTTATGTCACGAGATTTTTTTTCTAATTCTATTTGATGAAATCCTGATGTTAAATCTAGACATGAAAAATATTTAGCTGTACCTAGCTGGTCGACCACAGACCACAGATACATCCAATTCAGTCTGAGTGATGCTCCCCCCAGCCAACCAGCTTTCCGGAATTACCGGAAAACTGAAGGGCCAAAATACAGGGGAATACTGTCAAAAACGCTATTGTCTGAACTATCAAGTCCCCCGCGTGACACCAATGAGCTTGACATGAAAGTCAGGGAATTTACTCTGGCTCTCAATCAGGCTATGGCCACCTCCTGCCCTCTTATTCAACCAAGAGGCAAGAAAAAACCACATTGGTGGACATCGGCACTGGGACTGCTCAGAAACGCCTGAAGAAAGCTTTTCAACGCAGCAAAAAGCACAAGAAAAGTGACCGACTGGGACTCATAAATATAAAGAATCCGTCAAATTATACAAAACAGAACTGAGGAGGGCAAAGCGATAATCCTGGAGGTCATTCTGTGACAAAATCACAGAAACCTCTGAGGCATCGCAGCTAAGAAAAATCGTCTCTACGAATCCTATGATGCCTAGCTGTTTGAAAAAACCGATGGCTCTTGGACAACCTCAAGTGATAAATCACTCAACCTGCTTCTGTACACCCACTTTCCACTTTCTGCTGGTCCGGACGGTATAATACCTGCCGAGCTACAGAGGTCCTCAGATATTATTCTACCAGCGTTAGAAAATATTATGAGGAGCTGTGTAGAACTCATCCACATTCCACTGTTATGGAGAGAAGTCAATGTAGTATTCATTCCTAAAGCCGGAAAATGTTCTCATGTAGTCCCAAAGGACCTCAGACCTATAAGTCTATCATCATTCCTTCTGAAAACTTTAGAACGACTGATTCATATCCATATTCGAGCTTAAGTTGATCCAAGACTTCTGCCTACGGATCAACATGCCTATTGTAAAGGAAAGTCGGTGGAAACGGCTTTGCACTCTCTGACTAGCCACATCGAACGATCTCTACAATATAAGGAGTACACAATGGTTGCTTTCCTAGACATAGAGGGCGCCTTTAACGACGTCAACACATCCGAAATCACGACTGCGCTGTCAACTCTGCAGGTAGACGACTCACTTGGGGAGTTGATTGGTCTAATGCCAAAAAGCAGGATAATCAACTCCAAACTGGGTGAGACTTCTGCTAAAAGATATGTCAGCAGAGGTACGCAGCAAGACGGTGTCCTCTCTCCCCTTCTCTGGAACTTAGTAGTTAACGAACTACTGATATACCTGGAAGCGGGTGGTAGCAGAGTGATTGCCTATGCGGATGACGTTGCCATAGCCGTCTCAGGAAAACATCTTAATACCATTAAAGAACTCCTCCAAGTAAATCTCAACAGATTAACCCGCTGGGATGATCCCTGTGGATTGGGAATAAACCCCCATAAAACTGATCTTGTCCTCTTTTCTAGGAAATATAAAATTCCAATCATAGACCCTCCTTCAATAAACGGTACCAGTTTAGTTTTCTCCGTTACAGCAAAATATCTTGGTCTCATTTTTGACAGGAAACTAAACTGGAAACCTAACCTTCAAGAAAGAGTCAATAAAGCTACAGCAGCTTTATTCTCTCGCAAAAAGTCATTGGGAACAAATGGGGCCTTCAACCTCGCATAACCCACTGGCTATACATCTCGGTCATAAGACCGATACTTACTTACGGGTTGGTTGTCTGGTGGACGGCCTTGCAAAATGCAGTCAACCGCATTAAACTAAGCAGAGTCCAAAGAACAGCATGTCTATGCACAAGCGGAGCCTTGCGGTCTACCCCCTCTGCGGCATTAGATATTCTGCTTCACTTGACACCCCTCGACATTTTTAGCAGGCATGTAGCTGCTACTGCAGCTACTCGCCTTAAAGCGACTAAACAGTGGACAAATAATTCATTTGGTCACGCCAATATTCTTAATACATTAGGAATCCTCACAGAGAACATCGATTACACCATACCTGAACTTTGGTTTGACAAAAACTTCCATGTAAGCTTCCGCTCTAGATCATTCTGGGAGGAGGATGCTTTCATGGAGGACAAGTCAATCCATCTCTACACAGATGGATCTAAAACTGATAACGGAGATGGTGGCGGTGTTTTCTCAGATAAGCTAAATCTAAGTCTCTCTTTCCGCCTTCCACTGTAGCGTGTTCCAGGCGGAAATTTTGGCGATTAAAGAAGCTCTGTCCTGGCTGAAGAAAAACGTGATATCTGCAAAGGATATCCGCATATTTTCGGTTAGTTAGGCTGCCATCAAGTCCCTGAACTCGGTATCATTATATTCGAAAACCGCCCTTGAATGCCGATCATCTCTGATGGAGATGGCAGAGCAGTTCAACATTCACCTTTGTTGGGTGCAGGGCCACAGAGACATTCCAGGGAACTGCAGAGCCGATGAACTCGCCAAAATTGGAACCACTCTACCTATCCTACCGGACAAAGGTAGTATAGGTATACCAATCGTTACGTGCAAACTAACACTAAAGCTGGATGCCAATAAAAGAACAGACCTTAGGTGGACTGCTGGGCAAACATGTCTAGCGACCAAACAGATCTGGCCAAGGCTGGATCTGAGTTGCTCTAAGTGTCTGATCCTTTTCATTACTGGACACTGCCATATAGGCAAGCACGCAAGAAGGCTTGGCGCTTTTACTAACGACTTCTGTAGAAGCTGCATGGACGAGGAGGAGGAGGAGACAATCCTGCACATGCCCAGCTCTCTCCCAGAGAAGGAAGCTTCATCTAGGAGCTTTCTTCTACAACGACCTAAACGATCTAGAAAAATTAGACTTTAACAGTGTCCTACGCTTTATTATAAGCTCAAACTGTTTCCAGTAGTAAGAGGGTCATAGATCCACGTGGCATCACAATGGGCCAATAGGCCTAAGTGGGTTGGTATTTCCAACAGCCACTCTTACCTAACCTAACCTAACCTAGCTGGTCGAGAATATCGCCTATTCTTGGTAGAAGGAATTTGTCTGCAATTAGTTTTTTGTTAATTCTCTTGTAATCTACTACTAATCTCCATCTTTTTTGAGTTGTGCCTGGGTGTGGCTTTTTGGGTACCAATAGTATTGGGCTATTGTATTCCGAGACCAATGGTTCAATTATATCATCTTGAATTAACTTACTAATTTGTTTCCCTATTTCTTCTTTGTGTGCTTGAGGTGATCTATAATTTTTAATATAAACTATATCATTATCTTTCATACATGATTTCTGTTTACAAAAATTGTTGTTGGTAATAGGTTTAGTTTCTAACGCGGATATGTCAACAACCTGAGAACATAACATGTGAAGTTTGTCCTTCGCAAATATTGGAAAATTTTATTTAACTTTTCTAATTTTGGTTTGTTATTTGTGTCTATCGGGTAATGTGAATTACTTGTTACTATGTTGTCTTGAAGATTTTTCTGTATGAACTTTATAATTTTGTACAATTGCGTTCGCACTGGTTATATTAATTACCCTTACAAATGGTTTATTTTTAGTTGATATGATATTTGCAAGAAATATACCCGGTGGTACTCGTATTTCTTGGTGTGGTATTAAAAATTCAGAATGCGAAACTTCTACGTTAATTAACCGTATAACTTCCGATCTAGCTGGTACAGTTATAGTGTTAACCGTAGGAGTATTTGTCATTTGAAGAACTATGTCTTCGTGGTGATCACATGGTCTTAGTATGCGTCTATCTTGATTTATAATCTAACAAACTTATTATATATATATAACAATTGTTCCTTGAAGTCTAATCCCAAGATTCCTGGGCATGGGAAAATCATTCGGTACCACATGAAATTCGTGTTTAATTAAAAGTTCTTCACATATTAAGTCTTCTGAAACAACTCACAGAGATCTTGTTGCTCCTTGTCCTATTCCACTTAGTTATCAGAGATTTTTCCATTTTTATATCATTATTAATCTGCCCTTCTTTAAAGATTGATATATCGCCTAATGTGTCTATTAGAAATGTTGAAATTATGTTGTTAAGAGTAGATTTGGAAAAAACGTAACTGCTTAAATGCAGATTAAATATGTTCTTACTTGCGCTATTTATTGTTGGTCTTGTGGTAGAGGTAGCTGGTTTTCCTGCTGTCCATTAAGTTGTCTTATATTTTTTTGATTATTTGGACGATCCTGACGGGAGTTATTGAATTGACTTCTGATATAATTACTACCATGGGCTCTATTGAACTTTGAATTACTATAATGGCCTCGGCTATTACCCTGAAAACCTCAGCGATAGTTTCCACAGTAATTACCTCGATGCCCCTTATTTGTAATATCGAATTTTGACAACCAGTAGCCTCTGTGCAACTAGTTGTGAATTTAGATATAGCTTCGTTCATCTATGTGAATGTACCTGCTTGCATGATCAATTTTACACTATCTACAGCACAATTCTTCGTTATTGCCTTTACGGCAGTCTGTGTTGCATATTTAGATGCTAGTTCTGAAGATAGTCCGTCCGATACATATGGTCTTTCTAAAGACTTGGTAAGTTTTTCGATTTCACCGGTGTACTGGTTTGCTGTCTTACTTTTTTGCTGTACGTTCATTATTTTTGCAGTCAATACCTCTACCGATTCCCCTTTAACTTTACTTATCAGGGTATTTTTTATTTGTTGCAATATTTGTTCATTGCTAATCAAATTCCTGGCTGTTCCTTTGAGCTTTGTTTTTATTATATAAACGGTCATATCTTCATGAGTTTCCTTAATCTGATATAATATCTCTATATAGTCTATGAAACTTGCCCTATTTTCTATCCTCCCGTCGAACTCAGGTAGAGTTGACGAGGCTATTTTTATAAAGTCTATTTTTGAGAGAGACATATTGGATTGTGAAAGTTTTGGTTCCTGCTTATCGACTTGTTGTGGTTTTTCTTCGTTATCGTTTTCTTCTGGATTTGTCATCAATGAAGTAGAGTCTATCTGCATATCTTTGTAGAAAGTAGGTGGCACATCTCCTTCCAGATTATGCTTAGCTAGAACTGCTATGAACTTATCTCTAGCAAAGACAAAAATTTGTTTTCCTTGTGTCTTATGTGTTGGTGTTAAAAGTTCGTATACTCCTTGTAAAATGTGTGCTATATTTAAGCTATCTAATATGCTTCCTAAGTGTTTTTGTACTGTCTCTTTATTTTTTTTTTGTATTTTTATTAATACACTTGTATGATCTTTCTACCTCTGCTTTATGATTATCTAATTCTTGTTCTATTTCACTCCACTTTTCCATAGGTTACTTTTTTGTTATTCATAAAATGCCAGAAAATCTGCTATCAAAAATATAAAAGCTAAATTTTCCTTTATAAGCGTATACCATACATATATATTTTTTTTTGTTTATTTTTTTTTTCTATATCTTTGTTATGTTATTTTGATATTTCTTTTTCAAATACTTGCTATGAGCCGAATAGATTTTTGAAAACAATGAGGCCCAGTTATAGCTATTAAGATGAGTATTAGCAACCAAATATCCTCTAAATGCCCAGTATGGTCAATAATTTTTATGGTATTAACCAAGTTAGCATTTGGCTTCTCAATCTTTGATTGTTCGTATCCCATTTTAATATTACAAAAACATATCTTTTACAAAAATTAGTCTTATGATTATAATGTTGCTGGGTTCTGAATTTCCTACATTAGTCCTTCTTCCTGTATTGCTTTTATCTGTATTTTCAGCTTCTGCTTCTTCTCCTGTATGGTGGCTAGGCTTAATTCTCTATATAACAAGGCTATTTCCTTCCATCGAGCGTATTGTTTGCCACCTCTTTTTTGCTTCTAAATTGGTTTTTCTGTTGCTCTTCGACCGTTGCTTCCTTTTGTTCGTTTTCTATACTTCTCGATTGTTATAGGGGTTGGTGCACTTCGTACCTTGGCTGCTGGTTTGCTTAGGTCATTTTTTTCTTCAGGTGATGATGTCTTCTTGTAGTCTGCTCGTTCTGCTGGCTGGATGGTCTGGTTCTTTATAAATTCATCAAATTATCCTTCTTTTGTTTAACTGAGGCGAAAAACCCCTCAAATATACGTCGAATTCTTCTTTCGACATTAATGATTGTTTTATTCGGCAAGGTTTTCTGGTGAACTGGAAAATGACAGGTGGGTCGTCATTATTATTGCGGCGTTTTGTTCGGAAAACATTCTTTAGTGCTGGTGGTGATATCTCGATGGTAATGCAGAGTTTATTAAAAGTAAAGTGCAAGTTTTCATCAGTGAGTTTTGGGATGCCGAAAACAACAGCATCAGTTAACAATTCTTTTTTTCAAGCATGTCACAACGATTACGCAGTTCAGAAATCTCACCGGCGAGAGCTTTGTTTAAATTGAGTTCCATTGCGGCTGTGCGTTGGGTCAAATCAGTGATTGCGGATGTAGTGTAATTGATATTTTCGGTCAGTTGTATTTCGATGTTATGTACCTTGAGTGATAATTCGTTGCGAATTTTATCCTCGCTCCTTTTAAATTTGCAATGATAGAGTCAATATGCCGCTTATAACATACACTTCATGGAGAACCTCAAGGGAAACGCATGTGTGTATTGAGGCTGCCGGTGTACATGAGATAAGTATTTGTTCCGCTTTACCATCGATGGTCTTGTTGGACTTAATGTGCGGCGAATTAGGTTTCGAGACGGTTGCATGTTGTTGTTGCACTCGAGCTAGCTTTCCGCGGGTGTTAACTGCAGACGACATCGTGTGGTGTTCGATATGTACGAGTATTTAATATGAGAAACACAAATTTCAGTTTTTTACCGGAGTCGAGAAAAAATAGTGTCTATTCACTCTCGAACATAACATAACTAAAAATATCAAACTTAGTATATCTACTAAGTTTGATATATTTATCTTTACAATTTTACTGGTTATTATTATCAAATTTACATGTTTAAGTTTAGAACATAATACTTGTATAAATGAAACTTTTTAGAAATTTTGCGGGAGAACGGAGATGTTTTTGAACGAGCGCTTAACAAATCATACCCGTCAACTGGTGAATGCTGCACTGTCGATGAAGAAAGGAAAGGACTATAAGGCGATATCTTGGTAAGAGTAACTTGTGCTGATATTTTAAATAATTTATGATTAATTTTCTTGATCTTGATTCATCTCCAGTCCCTAATACATATTTAGACTCTTAATTTTGTCGACATTCTTTGTTTACACCAAAACATTCGCAGTGCTAGGAAAAACTTTACAGCCTTCGTGGCACATTTAGAAACTTTAATGAATTTACCTGTTGTCATTGTTTTAAGTGAGATTTGGTTTTATGATAATGAACGATTTTTATTAAATTTCTGGATATACTCCATTTGGTAAATGTAATGAAAATTATTCAGCTGGAGGTGTGGCAGTTTATGTTAGATATAGTCTTGCGCCCGATTGTGCTAAATTTTGTTTTACTAGTGCCGACGTTCTAAAGCTGTCTTTCGATTTCTTGAACGATAGTTATGGAATGTTGAGTGTTTATAAATTACATACAATCTGCAAAGGTGTTTTCATTTATGAGTTTAGCGATGTCCTGAGGTCTTGTAAAGAAAAGAACTTAATAGTTGTTGGTGATTTAAATATTGATATTATGAATGTATTTGATAAAGATACTGAGAGTTATTTGTTTCTTATGCAGTCAGGCCTGAAGAGTTTAATTAATGAGCCTACCTGTGTAACAGAGTCCACTAAAACCTGCATTGATCATTTTCGTACCATATTCGTACCAAAAAAGCAACAGCAAAGTGTGTAATGGCTTTGTATCTGACTTAAAAATAACTGATCATTGTATGACTCCCTAAATATATGTCACATTAGCGCTGATCCTGGTTGTAACACTATTATTTAGAAATATATATTGCACTAACTGTACTCAGTTAAGGGAATGTTTAAAGTATGAGTTCTGGGATATTTTGAACCTAACCCATCAATTACCTTCGATATGTTCCTAAAAATTTTAAAAGACCCCAATGATTGCTGTACATCTAGTTCATTTTCTTTCTCAAAAAAGAATACATTTCTTAAGCCGTGGATGACACATTCTCTTTTGCAAAAGATAAAAAGAAAAAACATATTTGCTAGAAAAGATAACAAATATCCACAAAACGTAAAACTAAAAAAATTCTATGTCAACCTAAGCAAGTCAATCCTCAAAAATATTATAGAAACACGAAACAATTATTATGTTCATTTGTTTGGAAGAGCTAAAGGAAATGTGAGAGAAGAATGGAAAGTAGTTGACAGCATATTAGGTAAATGTAGGCAGCCACTAGGTATCAATAATTAGGAAATAGATGGAATTAGTTATACTGATTCAATTGATATTTCCAATAAAATCAATGAGTACTTCACTGAAATTTCTGAAAAACTGAAATCATCTATTCAGATTTCAACTGATTGCTTTTGTTCTGTTGCACCCTCAACTTATACCCAACCGAGTAGTTTTGTTTTCCAACCCTTTACTTCAACGGGAGGTCTTAGGGTGATAATATCATTAAAAAAGAAAAAAAGAAAAAATGTTTTTACGTTATGGATGTTCTTTATTACCTATTTAATCTGATGATGAATCAATATGGCTCCTTTCCTAAACACCTTAAAAGCGCTGAAGTTATTCCTATTTTTGAAAAAAGTCTAATTATAGATCTATCTCTCTACTACCCTCATTCCTAAAGATATTTTTTTATACAATCACGCATGATATCTTTTTTAGACCGAATAAACTTTCTTAGTAAGAATCAGTTTGGATTTAGAAAATCTGGGTCAACCAAAGATGTTATTCTATTATTTATCGACATCACTGTAAAAAATTCTGTTTACTGTTGCATATTTGAGGTAAGTGGATAATTTATGTAGTTCTAGTAATTTTTTTAATATCAAAACGTATCAAATTTTAAGTACTTTGGAGTGGTAATTGACCAAAAATTAAACTGGAAAGAGCATATAGAAACCATTAAATCGCACTTGCTTTTGGTTACGCGAAAAATGTATCTTATCAAGCCATATTGTTCTATAAAAGTTTTGAAGAAAATTTATCATGGCTTAGCTCACTCAAAATTGCAGTATGGTATATCGACTTGGGGTAGTTCTTATAATATCTCTTCTAAGCCGTTGCTAATAGCCCAGAAACATCTACTCAGAATTATCTGTAATAAGATTCGTACTAGCCAAAGCTGGCCTTTATTTAAAGAACTTCGCATTCTACCATTGAAACACCCTTATGTTTGCAAAGTCCTTAAAGAATTTTTTAAGAAAAGTATTAACATTCCTAGTAGATCAAATCAGTATTATATTCTTCATGTAGACACAATGTACCTTACAAATGTTCCAGCGGTGTGCAAAACCCATTTCTCTATCTTCTATGCTGTTACAGCTCCTTTAATGTTTAATAAATTGCCAACGCTTAGAACAACTTTACATCTAAACATCTAAATTCGTTCTTAAAAAAAAAGTTAAAGATCGGTTGTTTACGCTTAACTATAATGTTTTGGAATAGCTACTCAAAATAGATGGGCTATACTAATTTCAGCATAAGTTGTATATTGATTATTGATATAGTTTATTTTTTTATATAATTTTTATTGCCTAATAATTATCTATTCGCATCTTCTTTTATGATATTCTTTTTGAAATTTTTGAGTTTATTTTATGAATTTTTAAACTGAAATCCATGTAATATATATACTTATTCTTGAATATCCGATGGTTACCACACACCAAACCTTTGTTTTATAAAGGGTTTTCCAGTAAGGACTTGACAACTTTGAACTTAATTTGTGAACGCACTCTTTTACTAATCATCAAACTGTCACTGTCAATTTATTCAGTAAACTCAACATTTTTATCATGGTAAAGCACACGAATGAGCAACGTCTGCACATTGTAAAAATTTTCTACCGAAATTCGGAGTCGGTGACTGCAACTTCAAGAGCGTTAACTCCGACCTTCGGTCGTAATTCTCGCCCTAGTAGACAGCCAATAACATGCTTAGTGGAACAATTTGAGTCTACATATTCGTTGTGTGATGCTGCCGTATCAGTGAGACAACGGGTTGGCCGAAGTGTCGAAAATATCGCTGCCATTCAGGCGTCCGTAACAAACGATCCAAATCAGTCAATTCCACAGCGTTCTCAAGACTTGGGCATCGCTCAGACCATATTATGGCGTATTTTGCGTAAGGATCTGGGTTTACGCCCATACAAGATCAAGCTAACTCAAAAATTGAAGCCGATGGACCATTTGAAGTGACGTACGAAGATGCGCCAAGATGATGAATTTCATCGCAAAATCATCTTCAGTGACGAAGCTCATTTTTGGCTCAAAGGGTTCGTCAATAAGCAAAATATGCGTTATTGGTCGGGTGAAAATCCACATGTGCTTCATGAATCGCGCCATGATAACTGATTATTTTTGGCCCGAATTGGAAGATATGGACTTCGACGACATGTGGTTTCAACAGGATGATACCACAAGTCACACAGCACACGCTACAATCGATTTATTGAAGAGTAAGTATGGTGAGTGTGTTATCTCAAGAGATGGGCCAGTCGACTGTCCGCGTCGTTCGTGCGATTTAACACCGCTTGACTTTTTTTCTGTGGGGCTGCGTTAAGTGATTGGTATATGCCAACACGCTGACGACGTTGGAAGAGCTCAGAGCCAACATTGAACGCGAAATAGTGGCCGTTTCGGCCGAAATGTGTGGCCGAGTCGTTGAAAATTGGGTCCAACGAATCGACCGCTGCAAACGTGCCCTCGGTGGACATATGAAGGAAGTCGAGTTCCATTCATAAATGTTTTGATTGTACTTCAAGCCAATAATAAAGTTTTTCGAAATATCTCAAAATGTTTGCGTTTTATTTAAAAAAAAGTTGTCAAGTCCTTATTGGAAAACCCTATATTAGTAATGAATTTGTTGTATCAAGCCACACTAACTATCAAGTTAATTATTGATTACTATTATTTTCTGAAATATTCAAATTATTATGAATCACATAGTTAGCTGTAAGTAAGACAATAAATAAATAAATAAATAAAAAAAAAAGTAATCTTTGAAATATTTTACTTACGTTTACTATCTTTTCTACAAATAGGTATGACTCTTCTATGTTTGGCCAATCCAATTGTTCCCAGAAGTATTTTATTTGATAAAACAAAGACAGAACGTCTAAAGCTGATGTAGTGTATTTAATAGTATTGTTGTCAGGCAGTAACGAATCTAATTGAATTGCTTTCTTAATACTTTTTAATGTCTTAATAACAGTTATATTAAGCCAATTTCCAACAAACGGGTAAAAAAAATCATATAACTTTGCATTGAAAATATTTGGATCCGGAAGGCAAAACGCTAGTCCTGGAAAGAATTATTTATTTTATATTGCATAAAAAAAAGAAAAGAACTTACCTAAGTTCGTAAAACGTTTGAAGCCCAAATAGAGATCAAAAAGGGAGGTCCACTTTTCAAAATTTCTTTCGTTTGGTACTGAATCCATTTCTTTATCGGGGATATTCAGTTGACCTAAATTAGTACAAATCTCGATTATTTTTGGAAAAAGATTTGTATATATATTATCTCGGTAAAGGGCGAAAAGCAGTGCTGTGTATTTTACATTACATTTTCTGAAAATAAAATCGTGAGAGCAACAACATAAATAAAAATATACAGGGTGTCTCAAGTCTCAAGGATTTCAAGGACGACAAGTTTTGGTGAGACAAGCTGAAAATGTTTAGGGCCGGGTTTCTATGTTTCCTTACCTCTGAGCTAGAAAGGTTCTACTACATATTTGAATGCTATCAATATTTTGTTATGTGCATTGTTTTGTTTAAATATAACAAGAATTGTTAGCTTAAAAAATGGATTTGCAAATTATCATGCTAAGGGTTCTTTTATTATTAGCATCAAATATGAATCTTTATTTCAAATTGATTTTTCCCGAATAAGTGTGTAAGGAAAAATATACTAACCTTGAAATAAAAAGAAAATCAGTTAAAGGTCGAAAACTTACATTAAATATTCAGAGAACTCAAATACAATATTTGTTCTTAAGCTTAAGAGAAAACATATTTTCCTCCCATACCATTGTTCATTTAACTCTCCAAAATCGTTTATCCCCGAAAGTTCGACCGTCAGACTTGGACAACCTGTTTACAAAATACTGTCTTACAAAAAGAAGTTGTCATAAAATTCCACCGACATCTGCAAATCATATAATATATTGCGAAGAACTCCATTGAGGTATTGAAAATCGTTTTTAGATGATGCTCTACATTTTTCATATGTTTTGCTTAGAAATGCTAAGGAGTCTACTGTAATTGTTTCCCTTAGCACCATTGTGGCATCTGTTTTGAAATGCCTGTCAAGGTTTCTAAGCCAACCATAAGATTCTATTGGAAAAAGGTCAACATGTTCAGGAAAGGGAAGTAATTCCGTTTTTTTAATAATCTCCAAAGCTGCACTTAAATTTTCAGTACCATAAATTTCTGTAAACATTTCCGATCTAATTGAACGTATAATAAGAAAACATGACGGCAATATTTTTTTATATCCTTCCCAGATTTGTTTTTCACAGAACACATTGTTGTTACGTATTTGAACATCAGACATTAATATTCGCAAAACTGAGTTAAAACAGCTAAGCGATAAAAATTGAGTATCATGTATTTTTGTAAATACTTCCCACTGACAAAGAGCATCATCAAACTCTGAAAGATTATTTTGCATAGAGTGATGCTTTATAATGCACTGTGCGCTAATATTTAATTGTGGGCACCATTGGTACGGAGTTCTATTTTTCAACTTATTTGCATTCAATATAAATATTCTTAGCAAATTCTGATGTTCATTTATTGCTACTTGTTTATTTTTCTCTGTTGAAAAATACAAATTCAGTAAAATCGATCCTCTGTTTTGGTTACGTGAAGACTTTTGCAGGCTGTACCATGATTTATATTCTTTTGTGGAAATGCCCTGTAAGTAAGTACAAATACATATATTTAAAAAATAAAAACGTATTCCTATATGATATTTAATTGGTTTCATATACATATACGTATTTAAGTATCATATTTGCTAAAAACAAAGAACTGAAAAAAGAATATGTATTGTATATAGCTATAATTATTATTAATAAGGAAATATAAGAAATACAACAATATTTAAATTATTTGACATAATATGTAATAATATTTGACAGTGTAAGATACCAACAGAAAATGTTATGTTGATACAGCTATAAAAACTAATTATGGTGGTTCGTTTCAAAATTAACAGCAAACTTCATTCATTCAAGTCAGAAAAGAAAAATGCATACATACGAGTATCATAAGGAGTGTAAAATTGTCATCTGCGTCTGGATCTTAATAGAGCGATTTAAGTAACCCTTAAAATATGTAATGCATATGTCGCATGCGTTAACACACTTCCTTTTTAACTTTTGCATGTGTTGCCATCAAAAACACAACTTTTGTCAAAAAGCCCGCCATCAATCTGATGGACGGCCAGAAAAAAATGTAAAGTGACTGACTATAAATTGACAGTGATGAGTGTGGCTAGTCCTGCAACACAAACAATCTACATAGACAAGTATAAAGAATATATGGCTTTAGCGCAGACCATTGAGGGACGGTTTGTGGATAGCTACATGCACGAGATTTTAAGGGTTGGTTACCAGATAAGTACGATAGAAAAGAAAATTTAAATATATACAACAACAACGGTGTGAAATATAAAATTGATTCTGGCTTTATTTTGAAGCTAGCTTCATACCATTATATGTGGAATAGCACAGCATTCAAATGGCCGACTCGGCTTCGCTGCCAGTGCTTCAAGCGGTCGCACAGGGGTTCCGCTTCCTAAGAAAGGCGGTCATAGGGGTTTCGTATGAACGTATCGTAAAATAACATAATTGTTCTTAGACCTACAGAAATTAATTAGCAATTACAGAGTTGCCAAATTTGCAATAAAAAAGGTTTTTTAGGTTGATTAACAGCCCTAAAGTTCGAGGTACGAAAAACAAAGAAACCAGTTAAAATAAGAAAGGATCCGCCATCTAACTTTTTTTTTCAACTAGTGCTTATTTCGTGAATGGTAACACTTAGCTCATGTCTGATTTGACAGATAATTAGTTTTATCCTTCCGCTGAACGAATATGGTTGTGTATATGCTTGAACAACGCTGGGAAATATTGCGACATTACTTTGAAAATCATGGTAATGTTGCAGAATGTGTGCGAAAATTGCGTACGGATTTTGGAAGAAGAGAAGCACCGTCAGCTCCGTATGTTCGTTATATTGTGAAAAAAGTGAAAGAAACTGGCATCCTCATCGATAAACCAAAGCGTGAAAAGCCAAAAACAGTGCGTACACCCGAGAATATTGCTAATGTGGCAGAAAGTGTGAGTGAAGCGCCATCAATATCAATTCACCGTCGTTCTCAACAATTGAACATTTCGGAGACATCATTGAGACGAATTTTGCATAATGACCTTGGTATGACGCCATACAAAGTCCAATTGGTTCAGGAGTTGAAGCCAACTGACCATCCAATCCGTTTTCGCTTCGCTAAGTGGGTCTGCGATCGACTTAGAGAAGATGCCGATTTTGCCAAAAAAAATCATCTTTTCAGACGAAGCTCATTTTGATCTTGGCGGGTATGTAAACAAGCAAAATTGTCGCATTTAGGGCACAGAAAACCCGCACGCATACATTGAAAAGCCGATAAACCCAAAACGAGTCACTGTTTGGTGCGGATTTTGGTCCAGAAGCATAATTGGGCCATTTTTCTTCGAAAATGAGCAAGGAGTGGCCGTTACAGTCAATGGCGATCGTTATCGGGCCATGTTGAACGAATTTTTGTTCACAAATATTGAAGAGGAGGATATTGGCAACATTTGGTTTCAACAGGACGGCGCTACGTGCCACACAGCCGAAGCTACACTCGATGTTTTGCGCCCTGTTTTTGAAGATCGCATTATCAGCCGCAGAGCTGATGTCGTTTGGCCACCTCGGAGCTGCGATTTGACAACTTTGGACTATTATTTGTGGGGTGCCGTAAAAGATAAGTGTTACGCCGGCAAGCCAGAGACAATTGACGCTTTAAAGGACAATATTCGTGAAGCCATTAGTGAAATACAGCTGCACACAATCGATAATGTGCTTTAAAATTGGACCGATCGTGTAGGCTACTGCATGGCCAGCCGAGGCAGCCATTTGAATGAAATTATTTTCCATTATTAACTGGAAGGATAAAACTAATTACCTGTCAAATCAAACATTCACGAAACAGGCACTAGTTGAAAAAAAAAACGTTAGATGGCGGACCCTTTATTTTGTTTCGTTTTGAAACTGAAGCACTGAGCCTTTGTTGATAATACTCGTATACTGACATTTTTTTGACTTTACAATTATTTTTTTTCGTATGCTATCGTAACTAGCTATAACTAATCTACTACTACATTTACTACTCTAACCTTGACTGCTGCAGGGCAGGAGGGCAAAGGCAGGAGAAGGGAACAAAGTTTAATTATCCCAAAACATAGAAATTCTAAGCTACATTTTGATACTAAATTCAATCCTACAACGACACACAAATATGAGTAAAAGATTAGACTCAAGACAAATTTCAAAAAAACAACACGTAAGAAATATGTCGCCGTAGCACCAGATAAAAAAATTAATGATATAATTAAAATTCAAAATACATAGCTAAATAGAGAGTATAAAGGTATATAACTTGAAAATCCATTGCTATGTAAAAGGGTGACGAACAAGTTTGACTTGAGCTAATTAGCACTTGGTGATAACAATATTGACACTAATCCGATGTGTTCACTTTCGATGCAGAAAAAAGAATGTTTTAAACAATGGATTGCGAAACCTTTTATATCATCAGGTAGTGTGACAATTAAAGGGTAATTGAGCGATTAAGGAGGGCTTAGTTCAATCACAGAAATCTGCGTCCGATGACCTACTATGGCACCACTGTGGGTCGGTCCAATTTCTATGACTCGGTCCAATATAGGCGGCGTCATTTCAGGAATAGCATGTCGAATGTTGGCCTCGAGCTCGTACAAAATGTTTGGCTTGCTAGCGTAGAATAAGGACTTGACGCAACCCCCGAGAAAATAAACCGGTGGTATCAAGTGGCATGATCGCGGCGGCCAATTGATGAACGGTCGCCGCTTGTATGGCAAGTAGCACCGTCTACTGGGAATCACAGCTCGGATATATGGATGCTGTCGAGCTCTGAATACAGAAAGTCGGTTAACATGGCTGTATACCTGAGACCAGTGCCAATAACGGCTTTCTATTTCGAAAGAAATAAAGTCCTATGATGCCGCCATGCCATAAACCGCACCAAACAGTTAATCTTTGTGGATGCATTGATGCTTGGCCTAACACTTGTGGATCATGTTAGCTCTAATAACACCAATTTTGCGTTTTGACGTAGCCGCTGAGCAAAAATTGGCCTCGTCCGAGATTATGATTTTTTGGACAAAATCCGGATCTCCGACCAACATTCCGCTGCCAATTAGCGAACTCACGACATTGTCTGTGGTCGTCTGGCTTCAATCTGGCTTGCGTTAGCACAATCTTATACAGATGTAGGCCCAAATCCAAGCGCAAAATAAGCCGGGTTGACTCTCTGGCGATGTCCAATTCAGCTGAACGGTCATGAATCGACATTGATGGGTCTTCTACTGGCCGTTACGGCGGCTATGTGTCCTTCATTTCGCACCAATTCTGTCAAGTTGGTGGCTTAAGATCCAAAAGGGTGTACTCATGCTCAAACTTTTCCACGGTACGACGAATTGCCTTCACACTGAAGCCACGAAAAAATTAATCTTGCATATTTACAACTAAGCCAATTCGATAATACTTTTTATTAATCTCCGCACGTTCGTTAAGCGTAAAACGATGCGTGATGAAATGGCAAACCTTACTGAATATTTTGACAGTTGGATGTCATTGGTAACTTTGACAGCTGCTGAAACATAACAATTGGAAAAACTATCATTACTATCTGGTTAACCGCTACAAGGTCCAATTGTAAACCCGAATGTCACAACGAGGAGAGACACTAAAACATCTCCAAACAGATGTGAGTAGCCTGACACATTTAGCACAAATGGGAAGGGACGCATTCATCAAAGGAATCGCAGATTTGAAGCTGCAGTGAGTAGTAGGGATGGACGGGAAAACAACCATTCCTGAAGCACTTGCCTTCATTCTGGCGATGGAAGAAGCTAATCAGACTTCCCCAGGAACACTTTTCGCCAACGAAGTAGTATTTGTTGAATACGCTTCTGCGAAAGACTAAGTGCCGAGGAACGAGAAACTCGGAGGGAAAGACGTAGAACGCGCTGCTGGAAATGCGATTAAATTGTCAAAAGCAGTGTAAAGAACCATTACGGTTGCATAATACCAGTAGTTACTCATTGTGAACTCCTACGGGAGAAACGGCTAGGGTACACGATGAAGTCTGCATAAAGACAAACATGGCAGGAATATCTTTTTCTCACGTGTTTATGGTGGCTAACGTAAGAGACGAGTACATTATTCGTACAGATTACTAGAACATGGCCTAGTAATTGACTTTGAAACACAAACACTTAAATACGGAAACATGGACATACCAATTGTATACGAATTCGCCAACACTTCTGTCGTCATCATCTGCCGAAATCAGGCTCTGAAGCATTCGCCGGAAGCAGTTGTTTTGGCAGAAGTGGAAGGCGGTCCTGGTAGTGACCGATTCTGTTTGATGGAGCCAGAAAATAAGAGAGACATCATGGTGTAAAAGACTTTACTGAAACCAAAGAGTAACTTGGTTCCTGTAAGGATTCTAAGAAAAGCAAACGGAAAACGGCGAAGATGGAACGCAATGGGTGGAAAAATCTCTGGGCGTCTCCAGTGGTCTTCGTGAAATAGAAAACCGGCAGCACGAGGATTTGTGTAGACTACCGACGTAGCAGCGATGTCAGCAAAAAGGTCGTTTACCCAATACCAAGAATTGATGACGCTTTGGATACGCTTTAAGGAACAAAATCATTTCTAACACTTAACCTTAAGAGTTGATATTTGCAGGTAGAGATTAATCGAACCGAATACTGCAACCGTGACTAAAATTCATAGTCTGACTACAAGAGACAAGCTGCTTTGGGGGCTGTTGGTCCGAACGGTATGATATCTGTCGAGCTACAAAGGTCCTCAGATATTATAGTGCCCACTCTAGAGAATATCATCAGGAATTGTACAGAAATGCTCCATATTCCACTGTCATGGAGAGAAGGCAATGACTTAACCGATCTAGAAAATATCGACGTTAATAGTCTCCCACGCTTCATAATAAGCTCAAATTAGTTCGAAGAGTAGGAGGTTCACAGATCCACGTGGCATCACAATGGGCCAATAGCCCTAAGTGGGTTAGCCTTTTCAACAGCCGCTACTACCTAACCTAACCTAACCTTACCTTCAATAGGACATTAAATGAGCATCTTTCTAAAGTCATGGGCAACCGCTAGCAGGACTAGGATCGCCACACACCTCTCTTCCCAATGGCCTACAGAAACGCGTCCATAGTTCAATAGGACGTACACCATCCGAAATCCTATTTGTTCAAACAGGTTGATTGCCAAGTGAAATGAAAATCAGATCCCCATCTACGGAGCCTAAGAAGGTGAGTGACTTTATAGGTGACTTACGTAGCAGAAAAATACCAGAGAGAATATGAAATTAGGAAGCAACCGCATGAAAACGTACGTAAGGTATGTAGTCAAAGCAAAATATTCCGTCTTCAACGAAGGAGCCCTGGTATAATCATCTGCATAAAAAAATCAAATCACCAAACCTGCATCGAAGTTTGAAGGTCCGTCCAAGATGATAACAATCATCAATGATGTTCTCTTCAGGTTGTGCAGCTAGGTAGAATGTGTCACTTCAACGGAGTGATGAATAACAAAGTTGTTTCGGACGAATCCTGCGCTTGGGTTTGTAAGACGATGGTTCAAATAAATTTATAATAATATAGCATTTTCTTCAACTTATTAGCATAACTAAATAATGGAGCGAGAGGCATAGTTGGGGGCCAGTTTTTTCGTTTTTTATGGAATTGAAACTCGTTGACATCGCGCAGCATTCTATCAAGAAATTCCTTTGAAGAAGATTGATCCGAAATACGGTCACAGAAGAGGGAATACGTGCAAGAGTTCTATGACGGAATCTTGAAGAAAATTAGGTGTGGGCTAAGACGCTCATTTATTTGTCTAAAAAGAACGAGCTACGAAACAAGGGAATGGTGAAGGAGATTTACGAGTAGTTTGAGACTAGGAGTGCTCTTGTTAAAATCAAAAACGGAGAGGTTTGAGTTGACGTTTCCGAGCGTACGTGAGATTTTTTCTTTCGAACCGTAAGAGGTGCGGTGGACCGGTAACAGGACAAGAGAGAGACCAGAACAACATAAATTATATGTGTTAAAGGAAATATAGTTGCGAAGGGTTGCTCAGTCGATGGAACCTGAGAACAGACGATGAATGAAAGGGAATTCAAGTTGATGAGTTTGAGCGGGTCTTGATAGGGAGGTAAGATTAAAGCGTCGTTACAGGGCAGACCACGCAGAGCAAATTGGCGGAACCGACATTGAAAAAATGATTCGTGAAACATGAACCCGGTGAAATGAGGACCAACTTTGACTAGCATACTCAAGCAGGTAGCGAACAAAGGTAGCATAGAGAGATCTGATTTCGTACGGGTTGGAAAATTCCTTAGACGACCATTTAATAGAGCCAAGTGGTGAATTGGTTTTAAGGATTATCTTATCAATATGCGAATGGAAAGGAAGCTCCCTATCGCCAAGGTCTTGAAAAACTTGAATTAGGGAATAGGTTATATAGAGAAAATTAAATCGGGAAGGAGACGGACTGCATTTACGTGAGCGCATTATAGATTGGCATTTGGCGATATTAATATATAAGCAGTTCGTGAGGCACTAGATTGAAAACAGATCAAAGTCTTCTTGAAGACATGGGGAGAAGAAATAGCCTTAACAATTTTGGTATCGTCAGCATAAAGGGAGAGGTAAGAATGTTTAATGACCCTCTCAAGGTCACTAATAGTAAGAATAGAGCAAAGGGGACCAAGATGGTGGCCCTGTGAAACCATAGAGGAAGCCAGTACAGGAACTGGAAGGGCAGTTCGACGTGGGCAAATTGACTGCGTTGGAAGTGTGAGATTGTTTTAGAGTGTACATAGTGACCGTCAGCAAATTTTTGGAGAGGCGTATTGAAAATCTCGTGATTTTTTATATAAATTTTCCTGAGGCTGATAGCATTGGGTGGCAGACCTTCCTGCTGGATGGAAACCATGACACTTGTTTTTGTTTGACCGGCGTAACTCACCGAGTCAAGTGTATCGTGCACTAAGCGAGATATATACGTATATTCTCGTACATCTTTTTATCCTTAAGCCTAGGGAGTGCATAGCGACATTTAGGGGTATCGCTAGTTTGCTGCGTTAATTTAACAGTGGGTGACGAAAGAGGGTCAATTGAAGAGGGAGAGATTGTAGAAGTGGGGTTTAATGGCGCAACAGAAAACATGTCAAAAGCTGGGTTTAAAATGTGAGAACTGATGAAGTTGAGATACTTAGCTTCAGTTATGAGTCGAAATTAAATAAAGGCGTGTGTGATGACAGTTGAAAGGTGAAAGAGACACCTTGATGTTGGGGCTTGGTTTGGATTATAGCATGAGAGTTGGAGTATGGGTGAAAGGCTTAAAATTAGGAAGAATTTTAGTTTTGAAATTCCAATTCGGGCTAGATTTCATACGGGATAGGTAGTGGGTCTCTGTAATTTGGATTTGCTTGATAAATTATTTGCTGGTTTTGGCGTGTTTGACTGCCGAACTTTATTATGCTTCTTGGTGGAATTTTACAACCAACATTGAAATTGCTACTGGCTAGATTATGGAATAAGGGGGCGTCTTTGATAAGAAGCTTTATGACGAATTGGTTCTTCGAAGCAAGCTTGTCTGGCCTACGTTGCTATTCGGAAGTGGTACGCGTTGAATTAAAGTGATTGATTGGGTGGCGGCTGGAGGAGTTGACATAGTTATAGATGTGAAGGCGGGCATGAATCGACTGCGAGTTCCGTTAATTCAGTCATTTGATGTATTAGTACACATTGGGGAGAGGCTGGAGGTGGATTGGTGTGCCATCAATTTTTTTTTGTTTATTGCAGTAATATGGTGTTCAAGGGAGATTACTAATTTTCTGATTGGAAATAACCTGCTCAGAACACATAGCTTTGATGTCACTGAACACTTTATCCAGGTGACGTAAGGGAATTTCTTCATTCCTGGATCTGACGGAGCCCAATTAGACCTGTAGTTCTTGAAGTCTAAAGTGAAAGGCTTGGATGACAACTGATGACTGACAATGAAAAGCTTAACAACTATAGAAGAACCGACATACAGTATAGCGCATAGTGTAATATATTTTCTTTTATACAATATAATATTATTTTGTAATTAATATTGTATATAAGATAAATACATAATTTGTATAATTTGTTTTGAGTCAAATCTCAATAACCACCGTATTTAACTATATACATACATTTGTATGTGCCTATTATGACCTCTTGCACACAAGTGCCAATTAGTTTTCAAATGTAAACCTTTTGTTCGTCGAATCTCCCTTCTCGAACTGGCAGTAGTACCTTTGGTTTTATTCGGACTTAACTTTTTATCCAGAACTCAAAGCAGGGACTACATCGTAGGATAGATGCTGCTCATTATGATCGGCATATACTTTTTGTTGTGGTTTTGAAGCTATTTTTATAACATGTGGTCTATTGCGGCGATATACCTGTTAATTTTTCTCTTGAATTAAATACGACCGTGGTTCAGAACACTTTTCAAGGACAGTACCTGGGTGCCAAACTGATTTTGGAAATTTATGATAGTAAATTTATTCACCAGTTGCAAGTTATTTCAGGTATTTTTAGAACGATCGAAATTTATTTTAATTTTTTCTGTATCATTTATGAAGATATGATTGAAAATTGATTCATCTACCAATGCAGGTTCAAAATTTGTTGGAATTGTTGTCCTTAGTTTTCGATTCATAAAAAGTTGTGCTGGTATATGTGAGGTAAAATTCGGAGTTGCCCTAAAATTAAAAAGTGCAATATACGGATCGGAATTACTATCCAAACTTGTTATTAATAATCATTTTACCGTTTGCATCTACCTTTGAGCAAGGTTGTTTGACCTATGTGTGTATGGACTAGTTAGAATATGTTCAATATTCCAAGCATCGCAAAATTTATTAAAATCGAACGATGAAAAAGTTGGACCGTTATCGTTTACCAATATTTTTGGAATACCATGTTGCGCGAATATAGACTCTAATAAGTTTTGTACTAGAATATCAACTGTTTAAAGTGGCAATTTCAACTAACTTTGAACAGTAGTCAACTACTAACATGTATATTTTCTTTTCAAATTCAAAAAGGTCTATTCCTAATTTTTGCCAAGGTAAAGGATAAATTGTATCCACGCATCAGTGGTTCTTTTGCGTTTGGCGCCTTATACTTCATATATATTTTACAATTGTCTACTACGTTCCTATTATCCGTATTAATATTCGGCCTCGCATAGTGAGCTCGAAAGTTGTGAGAATTTCTCAAAACTCATATGTCCCTCATGTGCAAGGTCTAATATTTCAGAATGCATTTTTGGTCTGACAATCCTATTATTCAAAAAAACAATATCGTTGACAATATGTAATTTGTTCTAATTTTAACATAGGGCATTACCGAAGAATCAATATCTTTGTTATTTTCTGTCCAACATGTAGAATTCTAACCAAAAGCTCTTATTTTCAAACTCACAATATTTAATATACACTTTCCTATAACCTGCAGTTTTCACAAGAAAAAATTAATAAGTTTGCGTTAGTGTTTTTAATTATTATTTTATCTACTTCTAACATATTAAATCTGTATACAGACATAATATTTCCTTCTGTACCTCTGTCCACGTGTACATCTACTCCATGTTTGTTGATTAGTATTTTCGCATTCCACCTCTTGGTATGTTTTGATCTGCTTACATTGCCAATGAAAAGATCTTCTTCTGATTACTGGCACACGGTATCATTTTCAATGTTGGCAAATCTTTTATTCCAGCCTGTCTTGCATATTTTCGCACAATGATTTTTTCCCTTACACCGATGGGATACGTCTCAACATATCCATTAAAATGACCACATCTATTGTATTTGTTTGTCTCCCTTTCCCAAATCTACTACGCTGTTGTCTCTGTCTTTTACGAATACCGTTGATGAACTCCATATATTTGTCGGCATCTCCATCACCCACATGAACTCTAAACTCTTTTGATTGCTATTTTGTCATTTCCATAGATTTTGCTATTTGAATAATTTCATCTAGCATTTTTGTAAATTCATTTAGCAATTTTTCTCTAATAAAATTATTACTCTGATTTAGTCCTCATGTAAATAATACATCTTTAAGAGGACTAAAGTTGCAAGTTTTACTTAAATTGAGTGTTATTAAAAATTCGTCCGTCGATTCTGACTGGCTTCGACGTGTCGATGGCACAGAGCCATCAACACATACGCCTTGTTGGATGAAGGTTCTTCAGTCACCAATTGGAAGCAGAACGGTCCAGGAACCTGCAGAAGTCGTAGATCTCTTTGTCAGTGGAGTTGGGATGAAGAAGAAACACCTATTACGACACATGTATGGAGTGTCCAGCCTCAATTTACCAACACAAAGCGTAAGCGAAAGTGAGCTGCATGCCGAAACAAGCCGCCTAAAAAATCTGTCATTGCAACAGTACTAAAACAATGAACCTAAACTTTTGATTGGCCTGGACCATTGCGACTTGGGGTGGCCGATAGACTCATCGCCAGCATATGGAAATGGATCTTACACCACTAGGACAGAACTAGGCTGGGTTGTGTTCGGCCCAACAATGAAGATCGGACTCGCAACGCCTTCATGTTTCTTTGCAAATGCATCGGATGATGAAGCACTGCACATCCTGGTTGCCGAGTACTTCGAAACCGAAAGCTTTGTATTAAGGAGATTTTGCAGTCAACAACAAAAAAAGTAAACGGAAGATTCCAATATGGACTATTGTGGAACCAGGACGACGTAAAACTACCCGACAGTTACCCTATGGCACTTAAGTGGCTAATTGGAATCGAGCGTAAAATGAAGCACGATCAGAATTTCCCTGCTGCTTATAGATCAATTATCAGCGCCTACGTCAACAAGAATTATGCCCGAAAACTGTTACCAACAATACCAGTCGTTGCGAAGAATCTTATTTCAATTCCTCGAAAAAGCCATCGTTGTGTGTGGAGACACCAAAGAAATGTTCCACCAAATACTGATTCTACCAGAAGACCGGTCAAAGATTTCTTTAGAGTGATGGAAATGATAAAAGACCACCAGATATTTATGAAATGGTAGTCATGGCATTCGAGGCTGCATGCTCGCCTTGTATTTCCCAATACGTGAATACTATAAACGCCCTGGAACAGCGCATCCATCACCCACGAGCTATCGAAGAGATAACAGATCATCATTACGTTGATGATTTTGTTGATAGCTTTCAATCTGAAAAGCAAGCTATAGAAATATCAAGTCAAATACGGGAGATTCACAAGGACGCTGCATCATTATGTCGGTGTTCGATCCACTTGCGTTTTTAAGTTCTACTTAATACTTATACTTAGCCTTACCCAGGCATGACGGTGTTGTAGGTGCTGACCTTTTATTTCTAGTCATACTCGTGGGAATTGAATTAAATTTTAAAAAAATGGAAAGACGAAAAACAAACAACAAACAACACACAAAACGCAACACAGACAATCCCCGTCCAGGAAGAGTTAGAGGTGATTGAAGACGAAATTTCAACATCATCCATCTCTCTCCCTGGAAGAAGTGGAGCTACTGGCTAGCGATAATGAGGTGTTCGAAAGAACACTCACTAACGAGAGCAACTTCACCGATGAGCAGGCTGGTACTCACACCGGTGATACACAGTTCAGGATCTCGGACGAAGGGGTAGCCAAGGCAGGTGGAACATCCGCTGCCAAAGCTACCTATAGAGGCAAAGAAAGAAGTGCAAGGCTGAGGTCGTGGAAAAATTAGAAACTGCTTGCTCAGCCGCTATGCCTGCCGCCTCCATCACAACTGCTAAGAGTGCGAAGAACGCACACCAAACGGCAAGGTTTTTCTACGTAACGGTAGGCTTAAAGTAGCAATATATGAGGGCTGTGATCCCAGCGGCCTAAGGGAAGGGTAAAAAGCCGCCTTTTTTGAGAGCGAAGGCCATCCTGGCTAACAAATCGTTTGCTCAACAGGCGGCAAGCAAAGGCGATGTAGCAGCAAAGGCGGGGGGAAGCCGATCAGGCGCTTTCTATCTCCAACGCGGCTAAGTTAAAAGAGGCGGCTAGCGTCCTGGAAAGAAGGCAAATTTCTGCAGCAAGAGTAGCAGAACCGATGAAGTTGTGAAGCCGAACAATGCAAAAAAGGTGAAGGCTGGTACTTCATTCGAATTGCGTCGTAAGCAAATCGACCCAAAAGACGAGCTTCTCGTTGCTGTGATTAAAGAGCTGGGGCCTCGCAGTCGTCTAACAATCGACCAGTGGAAAAACGTCGAAGAGAAGTTCCAAGACGTCCTGTGAAAGGCACTATCCACCACAGCAAACGGGATTTTCAATTCGATGGTGCTGGTTGGGAGGGCGGACGCAAACTTGTAACTTGCGGGAATAAGTCTTCTGTGGACTCCTCAGACGATACATTACTTCCAAAATGCGATGCTTGTGAAATCATCAAGCTAAAATCTACGATTGTGGCAGAGTTGGCAAAGTATACTCTGCCAACAGCATAGGTACGGGTTCCGTGTCCCTACAAGTACTCTGAGAAGCTCCTAGGACTACTCCATGTGCAGAATCGGGAACTAAAAGCCGATACATGGAGAGTCCTTAAGTACGGGCAGAATTTTCTGCTTTCCCTTAACAAGGCCTACCTCCTCTATGACTACCGGTAGTGATCTCGGAGAAGGTAAAGGACTTGGCAAGGCAGAAAAACTGGATACTGGTACTGGGCTGTGACGCAAACGCACATCATGCACAATGGTGAAGTGGTACTATCAAGGCAAGAAGTGAGTGTTTGTACGATTTCTTTTTATCTTCCAACCTCAATATTTATAATAGAGGGAACTCACCCACCTTTGTGGGGGTGATAGATATCACCCTTACTACAAATACAGAAGAGTTGGAAATACGGGAATGGAGAGTAGCCGACCAGTCGTCAATGTCGGGTCATCGATGGATACGCTTCAAGGTGAACTCTCAGAACAGGGTTCGTAGTTTTCAAAGAAATCCTAGGAGGACTGATTGGGTTAAGTGTACAGAAGTGGTAAATATACACCTGGATATCAAATTAATCACCTGCGCTAATATTGCTAAAGTAGATAGGGTGGTAGAAAATATTAATAAGAAATATTAAAAAGAAAAAAAATTAGAGAATGATTTTTATGTTTGTCATTATTTTTAATTATCATTATTCTTTTAATTTTGATTTCAATGATGTAAAAGATCTAATAAACATAGTACAGTTTATTAGATCTTTTACATCATTGAAATCAAAATTAAAAAGCCATTTTTTTAGCTCTCGAGAAAAAGACCAAGCATTGGAACTACCGCATATCGCCAGCGGTATTAGATTAAAAATTCTTGGTGCAACCGAAGTATAAAAATTTAGAAAGTGGTGGAACAAACGCCACGAAGCCCATGAGCGGTTACGGGATTATGATTCAACGAATATCCACTCCTTATGTAAAATATTTTAGCACTTTTTAAAAGTAGAGATGTTTGATAGGAAGTATTAAAGAGTTACAAAAAAGCTAAAAACTGTGTTCTCCAAATGATTCTTAGAATATGCTTTTGCACCACTAGCAAAGGTTGGATTTTATTGCTATATGATCCTCTCCAACAAACTAGACCATATTGCACATTTGATTGTACTAGGCTGTAATAAATTGTTTCTAAGGGTTTACGAGAGCAAAACAGTCTTAGATGAAACATTATACTGGTAGTTCTTAACAGATACTTTTTAAGTAAGGAGGTATGCGCACTCCAATTTAATTTGTCATCAAACTCGAGTCCTAGGTACTTAAATGTAGGCACCCTCTCAATTACAAAACATTTCGATAAGCAGTTAAGATCTGAATTAAATGTTTTTTCTGTCTAGTTTTTCAACAATTATTGGAACTAACCAGCACATGTTTACAATTTGTATTGTGATAAGTTATTTTAGGGAGTTGCATAATATTAGATGATAGGCTAAAAATCATAATTTTAGTTTTATCACTTATGACTAGCTAATGATTGCTGAACCAATGTCTAAGATTTTCTAGGTCATGATTTATATCCGCAAATAAATCCAAGGTGGAAGCATTGGAATACGAACAAGCTATGTCATCTACAAACCCGGTGTGTAGTCCTTTCAATTGTTGATTAAAGATTGAATTGATATAGATTAAAAACAGAACTGGACCCAACACCGAGCCCTGTGGAACACCTATATCAATATTCAGGCTATTACTCAATTTACCAAAGTGCTTTCAAAGGAAGCGAGCGTTCCTAGCTACTTCAGGAAAAGTGACGGAACCTGGACTGAAAGTAACAAAGAGGTTCTGGCAACATTGATGGAAACCCACTTTCCAGGATCCACAGTATCAGGCGACTCTGGCATGCTACAGCACACTAAGATCACTGATATCTCTCCCCGAAGAGGAAATAGGTATTCTTATTAATAGAAAAAAATTACGGTGATTCAGTCCTTTAAGCCGTTCAAATCTCCCGGTCCGGATGCTATTTTACCGGTTGTGCTACAAAAAGCACCGGAGTTAGCAATCGAAAAAATATGGAAATTTTTAGACACAGTCTAAAAATAGGGTACATACCAATAACTCGGAGGGAAGTTAAGGTGGTTTTTATACCTAAAGCTGTCAAAAAAATCAGTCTGTCATCATTTATGCTAAAACGACTATTGGAGATTCACATTAGGAACAAATGCAGTAATGGCTTTTTGACTGAGTCACAGCATGCACATATGAAAGGAAAATCTGTAGAAACCGTCCTGCACGAGGTGGTGGGGAAAATAGAGAAGAGTCTACACCTCGGAGAGTTTGCAATTGCGGCCTTCCTCGATATTAAAGCAGCCTTCAATAACGTGGATGGCACCGTTATTTAAAATGCTCTAGTAGACGTTAACATTGAACATGGTATTACGAACTGGGTGTGCAACATCAGTCGTTCATTGATCTCCGTAGAGTACAGACGTGGTTCGGCTTATGAGTGCACAGTGATTAGTTTAATAAATAACAAAGAGATATTTGAGGAAATTTCTATACGCTCCAATTAGCAGAAGCGAAGAGAAAGAGGAGGCTAAGGCCCACTCTTAACTTGACACAACGTCCCTCTCTTACAAAATCCATCGCAAAGCTTCCTGGTGGATTAAGGGAGGAGACGACATCAACTACAAGGGCAGCAATAAACAACAAGTGTCATGGGTCGGAATATGACGAAGAAACACATTTATCAGATGGGAGCAAAGGTCGTTTCAAGGGAAGCGATAATAGCTTCGCAGCTCTGGCAGTCTCAGAGTCGGACGATGAAGAGGATGAAGTCCAAGCTATAATGAGCACCATCAGGCAGCTTGAAGAAAAAGTACTTGCCATTAAGGCAAAGTATACAGCCAGGCGTGAAAAGGAGCAACAAGTATGCTCCCAATCACAACAACAACAACAACAACAGCAAAAGGTTGCAAGCCAGCAACAGTTAAAATTGCAAACGGACAAAATAAAACAAAAACATCAGCCAAAACAGAAGACACAAACACATCAACAAGAAAAGCATACACAGCCGCCACAACAACAACAGAATCTGAAACAGAGGCAACAACAACAACAGAACCAACAACTACATCAGCAAAAGCAACAGCAGCAGAGACAACAACAGCAAGAGCAGAAAGCCACCAAGCAAAAAGTGCCACCAATCAACATTTTTAAACTGGAGTTAAAGGACACTATTGATCTGTGTAAGTCGGCCATAGGCAACAACTTTTTTATAAAACGATTGTCACTAGATAGGCATGCGATCCACTGTAACACAGTGGAGCGCTATTATAAAATAAAAAAAATTACTGAAGGATTCGACGACGGAGTTCTTCTCCTACACCCCGAAGGGGGACAAGCTGCAAACAATGCTGCTGAGGAGATTAGAACCGTCGACTCATCCGGAGGAGCTCCTTGCACTGCTGAAAGAGAAGAAGTGCGAAGGGCTCCAATTCGTGGGGTCAAGCCTTTCACCACAGCCAGAGCCAAAAGGGAGAAGCGGCAACTGCCGATTTTCCTGGTCCAGCTAAGCCCTACCAGCAATCTGGATGGTGTAAGGAGTATTAAAGTCCTGGACTACCAGGTTGTCCATTGGGAAAAATTAAAGAGGAGCGAAAACATTTTACAATGTGTTCGCTGCCAAAGGTTCGGGCACGCCGCGTCGAACTGCGAAATGCAGCCTCGAAGAACCACAAGTCCGAGGAATGCGCTCTGGGTGAGGACGGAGCGTCTGAAAAAAGCCAACTCTCTTGTGCTTTATGTAGGAACACGGGGCACACCGCAAATTATCGGGGTTGTCCCAAATTCCAGTACATCAAAAGAATAAATCTGGCCCGGCAGCAGAAAGTGGAAGTGAAACGTCCACCCGTGCATTTGCAAACTCCAGCCATTACTCCCCATGTTACCTACGCCCAAATAGCGGCAGGTAGGGGAAATACGGTACAGCAAGTTAAGGTTGCTTCTCAGGCCCCAGCGCCAAGAGCACCGGAACCAGTACCTGACATGCTAGCTATCTTGCTCTCTATCCAGGGGCAGATGGCTCAGCTACAACGTCATTTAACTGAACAGACCGCGCGGGTGGATCAAGTATACGCGCTGCTGCCTGACCTAACGCACCTTTTGCCGTAATGGGTACGTACGTGGCGGAGCAAACCCTGAAGGTCTTTGCTGTGAATGTGAATTCACTGATAAGGCTCGAACGAAGAGCCGCACTATTTAAGTTGCTCAAAGACCAATCCCCTGATGTGCTTTTGGTTAGCGAAACTAAGCTTACCAAGAGACATAAAATGAGGCACAGAAGATACAAAATAGTGCGGAGAAACCGACCCAACTCCATTCAGGGAGGTGGCGTTGCAATTCTCGTACGAAAAGGTATACATTTTAAAAGAGTATACAGTCGTGTAGTACGTAGGTTCCAGGTGCTGGAAGCATGCATGGTGTATATCCCACTCCGTAGTGGAAAGCGGTTGTACATGGTGTCTGTCTATGCACCTAAGGCTACTCAATCCACAATATTTATCTCAGAGCTCGAGAGGCTTTTTCGATTCCTGAGGCTGGAATTGGAAGACAACTATTTTATTATCGGTGGAGATTTCAACGCCAAACATAGTGAATGGGGAAATAATACACCAAATACTAGAGGGAACCTACTATTCAATTGGTGGGGTCAGCACAGTGTGATGTATCGACTCGGGCTTAAGGCGACGGATAGTCCGTCGTTTCCCAGACACGGGTCTTATTTGGATCTTCTGCTGTTCGACTCACGAATACAACTGACATGTACTAACCAACAAACTACAAACTGTCTACGCACTTTCGTGTATGACAGTGACCATTGCGTTCTCAGCACCGAAATAACTGTTCCCAATGAAATTGCGGAATTGGATGAGTTTGTCCAAAGGCATTCCTACAATTATAGTAGGGTGCGTTGGACATACTTCACCAGAACACTGACTAGAGCACTCTCCTCGAATTCGCTCTACCCACCGTCCAACAGAAATCTGTCAAACGAGGAGATTGACAGGTATCTAAGACTAATGGACGAGACAATCAAACGAATAATGAACATAACGATACCTCGGTACCGACACACTGACGAAGAAGACCTATTCCGCAACGCAACTATTGACGCACTGCACCGACATAAAAGTAGACTGCTGTCAAGACTAAAAACCTTGTACAGACAGTTTACTGACAGACATAACCCGGAGATCATGACAATGAAGTCGTCGATTAAAAACCTCCAAACATTAATAAAAGAAAATTACAGAGCATCTGTAAATTTGTATTGGAACAGTAAAATTCGGGATGTAAACACCAGCAACCCGAATATGTTCCCGCAAATAAATAAAATATTTCGGAGAAATAATCAGAACGACCTTCCTTGTCTTAAAATCGCCCGAACGACGAACAACGAACAAATACTGGTAGCAGCGGGCATAGATCCAAATGAGGCTGTTGATGATGACAACTTCTTTGTGATCGAGGATCCGCAGGAGCAGGTAGAGGCTATAGGAGCGACTTTCCAGGAAGTGTACAAGGCGAATGTTATCATAGGCCCGAACCACGATCTGGAGAATCGAGTCCTTGTGCACAATTTCTACCTTCGAAATGAAATTGTGAATTGGTGATTCGAGAGCTCGGGTTTTACCCAGTTCAGTGACGAGAATATGGCAAATAATGTCATCACCAACGATAGGGTACTACCCCCGTTCATTTCGAAGGAAGAGCTCCAAACGATCTTCGAATCACTTAGAAGTAAGAAATCAGTGGGAACCGATGAAATACCGAACATTGTGCTTCGACATCTCCCTCTAGAAGCGGTGAACATTTATACCACCCTGTTTAATAATGCAATGAATAATGCACATTATCCAGCGCATTGGAAAACTGCGGTGGTACATCCCATCCCCAAAAGGGATAAAGACACTTCCAATCCGGCGAATCTCCGCTCGATCAGTCTTCTTCCAAACATCAGTAAGGTGTTCGAAAAGGTTATTAATGGAGTCCTGACTAAGTGGGTCGAGGACAAACATATAGTTCCGGATAATCAATTCGGTTTCAAGGCGGGGCATGATATCATTCATGCTGCGTCGAAACTGGTTTCTGATATCCAATGGAACAAAAGCAAGAACCATGCACTGGTGCCTGCCTGATTGACTTGGAGAAGGCCTTCGATACCGTATGGTTAGAAGGACTCTTTTTCAAGCTGGACAGGTTGGGCATTAGTAAACCACTTCTGTATATTCTCTTCGATATGCTCTCCAGTAGACAGTTCATCGTGAAGAATGGCGATGCGACTTCTGCTGGAACTTTTAACATTGAAAACGGTCTGCAACAAGGTGCGGTAAATTCGCCGATCCTGTTCAACATTTACACGAGTGATCTGATAGGTTCACTTCACCATACCATAGCGTACGCAGACGACATAATCGCGTACAGATCAGGTCCAAAGATTGAGGTCATTATATGCTTTTGCAGCGTGACTTCGACAATATTAAGCGATATTGCGACGACTGGAAGTTGAAATCAACTTTCAGAAGTCGGAAACCATTCTGTTTAGGACGCCTTTGTCTGGGGCCTCTAGGGATACCAGAAAGAATTGGCGAAAGTTCTCGATCGTGGGACAGCAAGGGCAGCCACTTGCTTGTCGAAATATAGTCGGATACCTTGGGATCTGGCTAGATCAATTTCTGTATTTTAACAAACATATAGATGTTGCTCTGGCCAGAGCCAAAGGTGCTTTTGACCTTACAAAGAGACTGTTTTATAACAGCCAACTCGATGCGAGGGTGAAGGTAATCTGCTACATGGCCCTTATCAGGCCCATGCTTGTATTTGGATGTCCCGTGTGGTTCAACGTGAGACTAAGTTTATTGGAAAAGATTCGGGTGTTTGAGAGGGCTTGTCTTAGGACTTGTCTTCGCTTATACAGAACACCAGAATCTCAGTACATAAAATTCTATCCCAATGAGGTCTTATACAATAGGGCGAATCTAATAAGAGTGGACAATTTCGTCATTAAGTTGACTCGAGGGCACATTGCGAGAGCAATGGCCTCATCGAACAACCTGATCTGCGGGGCTTACTACCCCAATTATATGTATCACGAGAGAGTTCGCTTTGACGGCTTTATTCCTCCAGAAGCGTTCCTCTACCTAGACAGCAAAGGTCTGATCCAGGACAGATTGGCGGTGCCGCTAATCTTCCACGTCGCTCGAACAGCTGCGGACAGGCGACTCAACTACGACAGAGACGTCGCACATGGCAGTGCGGAGCGTCTCCAGTTCAGTAGGTCGGTAGGGAGTCGCGACATGAGGGATGTTGCTCGGCAGCACCAATAATTTTGGTGGCTTGTTGAAGGGGAGGATGCTTTGTCGTCAAACTCCTCCAGTGATAATTAGCTTCATGTGAAGCAAGGTGGGCCAGCCAAATTTTTTTTTTTAGCCATGGCCGGCTTACGTAGTTCTAGGTAGGTTTAAGTTAGGTGTTAAGAAAAAAAAAAAAAAAAAAACACAAAAAAAAAAATAAATTTATATATACATATGATTATATATTACGTATATAGGTATTATGTATATATATATATGTATGTATGTGTATGTATTAGCCGTAAGTAGGTTAAGTAGTTTATGATTTATTTTTAGGTAGTTTATAAGGTTTTAGTTTTAAGTTTTTATAGATAAAAAAAAAAAAGTCCAGACACTAAGTTTTCCTTTCATTTTCTTAGTTCTAATAAATGTTAAAATAAAAATAAAATTAGACTGTAAGTTACGTCGAAAGACATAGATTAAATATTATGTTTAATTTAGAGTGCCCGCATGGGGCCAGTAAGTTACAATAAGATTATTTTTTAAGTTAATTAAGCTAATTTTTAAGCGTTTTTTGTTTAGCATATAAGAGTAATTTAAGTTATAGAAATAAAATGCATAAAAACTGAAAAAAAAACTGGGTGTGCCACATGCTTGCAAGATGGAAAATAAACTGTTCCATTGGACAAAGCTCGGTCAGAGTATCCGTAACGAGGGGAACCCCTCAGGGTGGAGTCATATCCCCACTTCTGTGGGTGCTGGTTATCAATAACATCCACAAAAAGGTTAGTACAATGCGTATAGGTGCCACGGCATACGCAGATGACGTGGTCATATTTGGCAGGGAAAATTACTTAAATATTTTAAGCGAAATTATGGAGGTGGCCCTGAAGACGATCAGCACTTGGGTAAAAAGCTTTGGTCTCAATGTCAACCCTTCCAAAACGGAATTGGTTCGTTTTGGACAAAAAATTGAATTGGAATCTTAACGCAAAAGAACAATAGGAAAAATTTTCGGCTTAAAACCTGCTATCGTGTATTGGCTGTATACGGTGGTAGTAAGACCCATACTATCATACGGTGCACTAGTATGGTGGAAAGCAACAAACAAGAAAACGATTTAGGGAAAATTAGCGGCGGTTCAAAGAATGGCTTCCATAGCCATTACCGGTGCGTTCCGTATCACCTCTACGGCAGCATTACACACCTTTTAGTACCAAACACCGCTTGATTTACAAATCAAAAAACTGACTGGGAAAAGTGCGATACGACTCCCTAATCTGGGTTACAAGAGCCGTAGTTTCGGAAACTGAACAGTACTAACGAACGACTGCCAGGCAATCCAATTCTAACGGATGAAATTCCTTCCCTGGTCGACTTCAACATCCCGTCCGATATAATTTGTCAGGAGAGGGATTACTGTGAAAAGAATGCAATAATCCGGTCAAATAAATATGTAATTTTCTCAAATGGCTCTAAAACAGAGGAAGGAATAGCTTCTGGTATCTTCTCAAAAGACCCAGAACTATAGTATACATAAGACTACCGGACGCAAGCAGTGTCTTCCAATCAGGGGTCCTGGCTGTCCTCAGGGCGACTGAGCTAATTCAGATGAGATTGGTATCCGAAAAATTTATCGCTATGTACTTCGATAGCCAGTCCGCACTCAAGGCAATGGAATCAACCAACGCCAAATCTGATACAGTCAGAGAGAAGAACCGGGTAAGGCTGTGTTGGGTGCCAGGACACTGCAGTATTAAAGGAAATGAACAAGCGGACGAGCTGCAAGAAAAGGAGGGCTACTCGATAATAGTGAGGTTCCCAATATAAAACCACCCCTTTGCATAATGAGGTGCACTATAAAGAAAAAAATCACAAAGACTCCCAACCTAAGATGGTCAAGACTTGAAGCACACAGGGTATCCACGGCTCTTTGACCGCTTTTTGAGAGAAAAAGATATAGGCAGTTAATAAAACTAAACAGGGATAAGCTGAGGACAGTAATATTAATCTTGACAGGACACTGTCTCCTGCGGCAGCACGCAAACATACTTAAATTGTCAGATACGGATATCTGCAGATTTTTTGGTGATCTACATGCTGTTGAGGAGATAACACACATACTGTGTGAATGCGAGGCAATATCGCGGATTCGAAGAAAATTTTTAGGGAAATACTTTTTCGAAGACCTAGAGGAAACAGACGGCACGAACTTCAAAGGCCTTTTTGACTTTTGCAAGAAAACTACGTGTTTCACCAGGGCGATTTTTTAGGTTTTTGCCATTCGAAGACCAATTCAATTGGTTCCACAGGGACCGCGATGGGCCCGTTTTAGTGCCTAGAGTCTGTATGACGACATATCCATCACCACCGTGTTTAACCTAACCTAACCTAACATACGTTTAAGGCAGTTCAGTTCCGACCGGAAACAAATAAAGATGAAAAAATAAACTCTTAATTGTGTTGGAATAGTTTTAGTATAAAACTTGCGTGAAGTGAGGAGAAGTAACGTGCGGCGCGATCAGCCATTACCCAACGAAATACTGGTGGCAGCGATTGCCAGATGTAGCCGAATTTAACATCCCACGTTTTTATCTCGGGAGTGGATTACCACAAGAGCTCCAGCTCCACATATTTGTTGACGACAGCTAGGACGCATTTGCTGCGGTTATTTACTGGAGAGCCATGAGCGTGGAAGGAGAAGTTAAAAGCGTCTTGTATGCACTAAAATGATATGTGCCCCGCTGAGGCCCTTAACTGTTCTGCGTTTGGAGCTTCAAGCAGCTATTTTAGGAACAAGCTTGATGAAAACCGTATTAGAACAACACTCGGTCAACGTCACTTGCACGGTCCTTTGGAGCGACTCAACAACAGTTCTCAATTGGATTAATAGTAAGCACCACCGATATAAGTCATTTGTAGTTTCTGCTTGGAAAAGAGGATAGTTGGTCAATACGATTCATCGCTACCGGAGGTAATGATGACGATGGTAAAGAACTCCGCCCGAAGCACTCCTTGATTGACGTGAGTATTTTTCTAATAGATTTTAGTCGTTTCTCTTCCCTTGGTAGACTTTTAAGAACCGTGGCATGGGTAATAAGACCACACCATAATCAAAAAAAAATGGTCCACCAGCATCTGAGTTGAACCCAGCAGGAGTATTGCTATGTCCATAAGTCCAACTCGAAGCCTTCGCTGCAGAGCTGAAACAAGTTGGTAACGACCAAGCGGTGACTAGAAGGAGGTTCTTATATAAACTTTCGTCATATGTCGACAGCGATGGCATCCTCCGTATCTCTGGTCGAATCGATGCTGCCAGCTGGCTCCCATATGCAACTAAGCGCCCGATTATATTACCCTCTGTACATGCATTTACAAGACTAGGGGTGAGATACCAGCATACCAAAATATAGAAGCCACGATCTGCAAAATCCGTCGCAAATATTAGATTCCACGCTGGCGACAGGTCCTGTGCAAAGTGATTTCTATTTGTTACGTATGCAAGATCAACAAAACTATCCCAGTCACGTCCATAATGGGTCTTTTACCGTCGGACCGGCCGACACCCTTTGTGAGAATAATGGTCTGGATTGCTTTAGCCTTTTAATGGTGACAGTAGGTCGCAACACTGAGAAGAAATCGATAGCATTATTTACATGCTTAATGGTGCGTGCTATACATCTACTAGTATCCTACGACTTATCGACGGACGCATGCATCGTAGCGATTCGTAATTTTAGAAATCGCCGAAGAGTACCTGTAAGAATACGCTCAGAAAATGGAACCAATTTTGTTGGCGCTAACCATGAAGCGAAACGTTTTTCTGAGGTATTTGACTGCGAGGGAGTACAATGCATGTTGTTTTCCAAAGGAGTTGAATGGGTGTTTAACTGCTCGGCCAAACTATCCGAAGGAGGCGTGTGGAAACGGAAGGGCAGCGTGTTGAGAGAGTATTTCTTCATACGCTCAAAGAAGTAGCTCCACGAGATCATACGCTGCAATGCTTTATAATAGGAGCGGAAAATGTTGTAAATTCTCGCCCACAAACACATTTGCCGATTACTCCCGATCAGGAAGAGCCGCTTACGCTCGAATTCGCCGAATACAGCGCAAACACCAAGTGCAAGTGAGCCCTTAAAAAAATTGTATGTCTTAAGGAAACGATGGGTTGCCGAATACCTTCCAACCTTAGTGTTTTTCTGCGATTCAAATATTTTAAGGAGGCAGTGGTGTCGTGGACAAGTAGGGAGAGTCTACCCAGGACCTGATGGAGGATTGATACAGCGACTTGCACCAAAGCTAGCTATTTCAGATGTTGAGATTGGTGAATTCAGGTTGATAAATCGGGGTAGGGATGTTGCAGAGCGTGTGCACGAATAAAAAACTAAAGTAGTAGCACACGATGTAAACTCAGCTTTACTCTGAGTCTTCCTTTTTGACATTCGTTTAGTCTTACTTCCTTTTCGCGGCTATTGGAAAAGAAGTTATTTTATTTCATTTCTTCTCCTTCATTCGCCATTTTATCGTCAGGAAGGAAGGGAGTAAACCGCGGTGAGTTAAATATAAATTATTAGCCATTTCTATAAATGTACTTTTAACAGAAATAAAAGTTGAGTTTGAACGTCAAGGGTTCGTTTGATTGAAGCGTTAAGGTTTCGAATCCCTTCCAACCGGGTTGGAATAAGAATATCAGCTACATCTCTGCGCTTTTCGAGGGTATTCAGGTTAAGAAGTTTGAGGCGGTCACGATAGGGAGGTAAGATAATTGGGTTATTCCAGGGTAGTCCACGAAGGGGAACGTCGAACAAAACGACGTGGAATATTCTCGATTCGGGATATATGAATTCGCTGAAAGGGGGACCACACTTGGCTGTCATATTTGAGAAGAGGCCGGACAAGGGTAATGTAAAGTAGCCTTATCACCTAAGGGTTGCTAAATTCTTTAGACCATCGTTTGATAAAACCGAGCGATGAGTTGGCTTTAAGGATTATCTCATCAATATACGAACGGAAGTTTTACTCTCCATCGTATAATATTCCAAGGTCACGAAGGGATTGAATCCTGCGGTACAGTTTGGTCATGCAGAAGATAAAGTCGAGTAGGAGATTGATTCGACTTACGAGACAAAGTCATAGATTGACATTTGGAGATATTAAGCTCAAAGCAATTTTTTAGCCACCAAGTGGAAAACCTATCGAGGTCTTCTTGAAGTCGAATAGAGTCTTGGGGTGAACAAATAGTTTTGAATCACTTAGTGTCGTCGGCGTAAATGGATACGGAACAGTGTTTAATAATCCTCCTAAGATCGTTTATAGCTAAAATAAAAAAAAGGGGACCTAGATGGCTGGCTTGCGGGACACCATAAAGTTCTAGAAACGGGATTGAGAAGGCTGACCTAAGGCGAACGCTATAATAACGGCTCTCCAGATTAGAAGATATCCATTTTAGCAATTTGGGGTCAAAACCGAGGGAAGAAAAGGATCAGTTGATGTTATATTTTATTGAAGGTCTTGGCGAAGTCTGTAGCAATAACGACAATTTCGTTGCCTTTTTGTAGGGCTGAAATCGCCTATGATACGAATTCAACTAAGTTTGTATTAGCTGATCTACCTTTTAGAAATTCATGCTGACTGGGCGATATAAGTGACTTGGACTGAAAGCTTAGAACTTCGTATATAAAGCTTTCGAACATTTTAGGTATGTGAGAAAGCTTAGCGATGGGACGGTAGTTGGTTACTTCATTCTTTGATTCCTTTTTGTGAACCAGGGTTATGAAAGAAGGTCTTCCAAACTTGGGGGAATTCCATTTGTGTGAGGGACAGATGAAATAGGGAGGAAAGTGGGTGCGAAAGATTGAAGGCACATTTTTGAGAAATATTGCTGGGAGCCCATCTGGCCCGTGTAAAAATTCGTCATTGAGATTTTGTAACTTTTCTTCGATAAGGGTGTGATCAAAGGTTGGTAGTGAGAGGAGCCAATGGAGAAATTGGGAAGGTACTTGAAATAGATCGAGTGGGATAGGAAGAGGTTGTCTGCAAATGACTGTTTAAAAAAGTTTGCAAAATAATATGTGGATCGGTCGACGATATATTATCGAACGAGAGAGAGGGGGGATAACCGTCTGACTTTCTTTTGACGAATTGATAAAATGTCTTAGGATCGTTGAAAAGGTCTGCGCTGTGTCGAGAAAGCGCTGATAGCGGCAGTTATAGAGTTGGGTGAATTGGAGGTAGGTTCCAAAATAGTTAGACTAATCATAATAAGGATTGGTGCGAAGAAAAACTGCCCATAATTTGTTTCTTTTGTTGCGTAACGAGCGAGGTCTTCTGTTGTACCATGGAGGGGGAATAGATTATGTTTTATGCCGTGAAAAGAGGACGTAAAGAGAAATTAGATATTAGATAGAAAGAATTAGATATTTCACTGTAGAAAATGGAGACAGCATCAAATAAGGATAGGTTGGTAAAATCAAAAGAAGATTTGCTACTATAAATATTGATTTCGCGAAAATTAGCTTTATGGAAGTTGTAGGAAGAGATGGTAGGGGAAGAAGTGGGCTGGGGTGGAGAGCTATGGAAAAGTTGGGAGAAAGTTTTCGACAGTTGATAGGGTAAAGGGACAGAACGTTACTGTGGATTTAATGGGATCGCTAGTGAAAATAAGGTCCAGTTGCCTACCGATGAAATACATCGGGACGCCACTTACTTGGCATAGGCTTGAGTCAGTTATGCTATCAATGAATAAACATTACTTGGATGAACTAGCATTTGCCGCGGTAAGTAATAAGTGATAATCCTATGGAATCCACTTTAGCAGGGGCAGATTAGAGTAACCAAAGATAAGGATATCGTCGATGGAATCACTTAGGTCAATTAGTTAGTAAGGATGTAGGATTCAATAGGTTGAGCTGGGTGAATGTAGCAACACATAACGTACAGGGACCAATTGGGAAGTGTTATTTTAATTGAAATAAAGTCAAGTTTAACAGAAGAAGTTATAGCGATGAGAGAAGAGTTGAGGTTGTTCTGAGTGGTAAGTAGGACACAACTTTAGGAATGGCAGAATCATTAAACATAGAGAGAGAGTGAGCGTCATCTCGGAAAACATTATAAGAATATGGGAATAGCTCCCGGCCATGTGATTTAGACAAACCAGCACGAGTTTTAGTGCGCAGGCCTCTTACATTTTGGTAGTAAAATGTAAGAGGCAGTTTGTTGTGTGTGGGAGTAGGGGAGTGTAGATGAGATGCAGGCAAAGAAGGCAAGTTAGGAACGAAGAAATTTATCATGGTCAGTTCGGCTGCGCTGAAGGTGAGAAACTCTTTTAGATAGTACATAGCTGCGGAAAGCAGCGACATCATCCGCAACCTTTTTGGGTGGTGTGTCGAAAATTTAGTAGTGCCTGCTGTAAAGTTTCCTTCCTGTTGGATGGAGATCATGACATTTGTTTTCGTTTTTCCCTCAAAGCAAACAGAGTCGGATTTATGGTAAAGATATGCGAGGAAGAGACGTATATTTTCGTATATATTTTTATCCCTTAGACTAGAGAGCGCGTAACGACCTCCCGTGGTGTCTATATTCTTTTGGGTCAATTTAAAGTTAGGTTGCGAAAGGTGATAAAAAATAGGGGCAGGGACCAATGAAACCGAGGAGGAAGACGAGTTAGAAGCGTGCTTTAAGGTATGCGAGCTGATAAAGTTTGGGTCTTTGGCTTCTGTTGTAAGGTCGAAATAGGAAAAGCAGTTGTTAGTATTCGTGGGAGGGGATGAGGGTGGTTGAGCAGTGATAGGATTAGGGGTTAAATTAAAAGAAACGCGTTGGTGCTTGCATGGAAGAGAGGCACTTGGTGCTTTTATGGGGATACGTGAAGGGGTTTGCTTAATGATATAAACAGGAGGCGGAAAATTGGTAAATATTTTAGTTTTAGGGCTCCAGTTGAGATCAGGTTTATGATGTGTATGGGGAATGGATCTGGGCGATTTATAATTAGCATTAGATGAGACGTTGCTTCGTTTTTTTTCTATTCAGGTTGTCTGGATGCGGCAATTATTGGGCTTCGGTTTATAACATTTCAGCCAAAATTATAGTCTTGCATTTGCTGTGCGGCAGGGGATGGGGTGGATGACCATCAATTTTGTGACATACTGTTTCAATGAGGTTTTACAAGTCATTCAACACTGTTCTACTCGTGGTGAGTTTATCATTATGCTCATTGATCTTATCGAATATGACGTCAAGCATGGACTCGTAATACTTTGAGAGTTGACGATTGTTTGTTACAGGTTCGAGATGGAGATTGGATGTGGATTATTGGAGATGAATATCAAATTGTTTCCGGAGAGAGTTGATGGAATTATGTGTTTCCTTGCCGGAATCTATCATTGCGGAACTGATTGATAAAAATGCACTTAACACTGTATCAAGGTGGCGCTTGTATTTTTCTTCACTTCTGGATCTTGCATTTTCTAGTTCAATTAAACGCACAATTAGTTTTTCAATACTATGACCAAAGTCTCCCGCACATCTTACACTTTGTTCAAAGATTGGTAGTTTGTCCGTTATCGAGTGAGTTATGATTGGATTCATTGGAGTCACTGAGGCACTTGATTACAAGGAGCACAAGTGTGAGAGAAATAGTGATACGTTCATCACAGAAGAACAGCAGATTTTCAGAGAACTCTTTAACGAAGACCTTTTTTTTATTATATTATTATTGATTATTATATTATAGCGCGACGGCAAAAACGAGGCAGTATTGTATGGACATAAGGCTGGGTTAAGCGGAAACCGAAAAGAAAAAATAAATTAAGACGTAGACCGAACACAATTGCAATAACAACTGAGCTGAAGGGCTGTCAATTTTACCAGTTAAAATTTAATGAACAAAGATGCGTATAAAAAGGGTGGAGATATATCAGCTTCAGTTGGTAAATGTTTGGTGGTAAGTTTAGACTATAAGTCCAAGGAAGTTCTCGTATTGCAGATCGGAGAAATCTGCGTTTTACAGCTTCTATCCAAAGAATATATGTGGGATAAAACGGTGACCAAAGATGTCTAATATAGGGCGAGAATTGTGTTCTTTATTGGGATTCTTGCTATTTAGTTACTAAACGGGCTGATGTAGATAGGCGAGCTTAATATCACTTCGCGGTGTTTGTTATAATATCTACAAAAATGGTGTAACTACTTTTGTGAAACACGGTTAAAACATGATAAGGAGATATATTTACTTCACCACAATAAATTTAAGAGTTATTTTGAAAATCTTTTAAACAGACAATAGCACATTAGTTAATCCAATACATAGCATATGTATTGTAGATGGCACAATTACATGTCACCAAATTTTTGTTATTATCGGCCTCACAGCAATGTGTCAGTTTAATAGCAAAAGCCAATGAGGGAATGACTACAATGCCGTAATTGTAATCGTTACGACTGGCGTTGCTTTTGATTGCGTATAGGCGGACGTTTTAACTCCACCTCTGCTGTAGAGGAACTAAGAATAACCCTAAGGTGTGCTCCATATCACTTCATGAAGAACACAATAGTTGTTTTGTTTCGCCTTACTCATACCCAGAGCCTGTTCCTCTAATTTGTGAGCCTTACCATTGGGGCTGTTCCATAAAGTTATAGGCAATGAACCATTTGCAAAATGCTCTCGCTCCTCTAAACTTTCAACCATGCAACAACCTAGTAGTTTTGAACGTTGGAGCTAAACTGAACTACGAAACCTTGTAGTTTTGAGTCACTTTTCAGATTAAACTTAATAAAGTACTCGACTCCTATGGCTCAGTAGACAGTTCTAGTTTCATGTGAAGCGTAATTTGCAGTTTTTCGCGTTTCGGTGAGAAATCTTCAATATATCTACTATAATATTCGCGCGGATGCATGATAATTGATTCACCAAAACTCCATTCTGTTTCATCGACCAAGCGGCTTATTCCCCCGACTAGGCACCGTATGATTTCTTTGTGTTCCCGAAGACTCATTTGATTCAGATATATGTATTCAAGGGCATTTTCTTAAAGTTTTTAAAATTATTAACTGTAGTAGCTCGTACAATTCTAAATTGTGTGTGCTTATTAGTCGGACTCTTACCTTGGAACATTTTAGATATTGCTGCATTAAAAGGTAGAAACGCTGTTACTGTTGCAGTGTACGTAGCTCTTTTGGCTCTAGTTTTTGTTGGTTTTGGATAATGTTGCTACAGCCTACACATATCTTAGACTTCAGTCTCGGATTTTATTATTGGTGTGATTTGCTCAGGTGTTTTTGGAGCTATTTCTGAACTCCTGCGATGTTGATGTTGTTGCTGTTATGAACTGTTTTGCTGTTCCCCTTCCTTTCTGGTATTTTGATCTTTTTACTTTTCCGGATAGCACTTTTGTTGAACTATTTTGTTCCTGCTTTTTAATGACTTCAATTCATTATCTTCATCTTCAGGTTTAAAAAGCCCAATAAGAAACCATGCTGTTTTTCTCCAAATGGTAACCTTCACTTACTTCGGACCACATGGGTTGTCGTCAAAATCTGACCTATGACTTACACTTATTGTTGCTGCTGATTATATTGCAGAATCTTTTTCCTAACTCCACTCTAGTCTGCAGGCAGAAACTGGCAAGGAAACCCGCTTTACTAAGTTGGTTGTTGCCTTAGCCAGATTTTCTTTTATGAATTATTACGCCTCTGTTCATAGATGTATTTTTACATCCTTCTTTTAACTGTAACTCTTCGTTAATACTTTACTTCTACTAATCTCTATTGTCTATTCAATAAGAGAATAACAAACATATTTACTCGGTTTTCAAACTAATCTGTGCCTTCGAGTTACGAACCGGGCACTCATTTCATATGATCAAAACCGCTTTATCAACGAAAGCTTGACGAAACAAACTAGCTTTCTATTAAAAAGTGGTCTTGTTATGAGAAGAAAAAAAGTGAGAAGAACGGTGAAGTCTATGTGACTAAGTCGGAGAACGAGCCGAGGATTTGCTGACTGCTGCTGCTGCGAATAACTGATGTTTTCTCTTCTTCAAAGTATCTTATATAAAAATAACATAACATACATAATTTGAATATGTATCTACTTATTAATTTTTCTATTTTATAATATCTATTGTATTAAGTTCCACTTCACATCCTCTCTTTCATTTATATCACTTTTTATTTAGGTTTTTTCTTCTTATTTTTCTCTTCTCCTTGCTTTTCGGTTTTCTCAATTTCATTTTATCAATTTACTTTCCTACCTCGTCTTTCTCACTCTTTGTTTTTTGTGTCTGAGTTAGTTTTGGTGTTAAGCAACTACAGTATGAATGAAAAATGTATGTCCGCAATGTTGAATATTCTGTCAAAGGGACAAGCGGGTCTTCAAGTCTGCCATATTAATGCGCGTAGTCTAAATATTCGTAAACTAGATTATCTTAAATATTTGTTTGTTGGTTCTAGCGCTGATGTTCTCTGTGTTTGTGAAACCTTCTTTAGACCGAATATTGGTGATTGTTTTTATGACTTAGATAATTTAAAATTAATAATAATAATAATATTAAAATAATGACGGCAGTACAAAATGCTTAACTGCATGTACATACTGTAATAACGGAAGCCGCTCTCAAGCCCCTTTCTTCGCTGATCTCTCTATATTCTCAGAAACATATGAGCACATACTGATATGCGGATATTTCGACGCTGATTTGCTAAAAAAAAATCACTCTAGAGCATTCCAATTGGCAGATTTAGTGTCCTCATCTGGTCCAGAAATTGTTAATACTCAGAGCCCGACTCGATTCTCCAAGTCGCGCTAACTTTTTAATTTTTTTTTTATATTTTGCGCGCGCTCAAATGTTTGCACCCAGAGTGGGCGAACGAGAATCAGGGAGGATGGAAAGAGAGGTACCGGTGAACGCTGGTTTTAAATGTTTCAAGGTTATAATGACTGGGAAATAGAGAGCTCGGAAGCGCATTCAATAAGCGAGTTTTTCGGCTTAGGAACGAATCACGATATTTTAGGGTACGTCCGAAAGTGGGCTTGAGGGTATACTGATGAGCATTCATAGCGAGACGGGTGTTACGGTTAAAAGTTTGACGGAGCGGAAAGCTACTGACGATTTCTATGGAGCACTGGTGGCGGAAATAGCGATAAAACAGAATGAGACACAAGACATTACGTCGGTGTTCGAGGGTGTCCATTGTTTGAGTGATATTAGTATCACCTATGAGTTTTATCTAACGGGTTTGAATCCTATCTAGCGGGTGCAGTGATGTTTTGGGATTACCCGACCAGATGTGGACATTGTACTCCAATTTGGGGTGGATAAATGGCTTATATATTGAGGCCTGATCAGAGGGGTTGAAGTGTTTCTTACATCGCTTAAGGAAACTTAGACATTTCTCAGCATTCTTGACGACTTCGAATATGTGGTCATTCCAGCGTAAGTTGTTACTGACACACATACCGAGAATGGAAAGTTTATCGGTTTAGACCATGCAAGTTCCATTCATAGACAATGGCTGATTGTTTAAATTTCGCTTTAACGATAGCAGACGGCATTGTGTTTTGGAAGTATTAAATTATACTCTTTTAGTGTTTCCCCAATTAGTTATGCTGTTAGTATCAGAATTTAATGAGCTTAACATACACTGGCGTTCCCGTTCTATAGCCGAAGCAGAGAATACTGTCGTAGGCAGAGAACTATATAGGATTTGAAGTAGCAGACAAGAGATGATTGATGAAAATTAAAAAGAGTGTCGGGGACAGAACGGAGCCCTGAGGTACACCAGCATCATTTTGTGAATATCAGACTTGAAAGCATCGAAGACAACTTGAATTGAACGTTCCGAATGGTAATATCTAATCCATTGATGAAGAGAGTCACTTATCCCAAAAGTACGCATTTTCGACAAAGGAACCGGATGCCAAATATCTTGTTTACGCCAAATTGATGCACGCTTCGGTTCCACTTTTCGGTGAGACAAGCCATCAAATCACCAGTGGACCTGTTGTTATGAAAACCGTATTGCGTCATTGATAAGTCATTTCGTGTTTTGAGATATCTCATGAGCTGACGATTTATCAGAGTTTCCATGACCTTGGAAAGAAGAAGATTCGCCTTTTTTAGAAACGGCCTGGACAAATGCTATTTTCTATCTGCTTGGAAAGAGCCCTAAAGAGTAGGATTGATGAATAAGCTTACGCAATGATTTTGCCAGCGAGAAAAAACCCCTGTTCCGAAGAAGGGAAGATATACGAGTACCATCTGGACCAGCGGATTTATGTATGTTGAGATCTTTAAGTACTCTTGTTACTACACCAGTGCGTAAGTAGTTTGTCCCATTGAGGATTCGATGCCCTCAAGTGTAGGCGGAGACAAAGCACAATCTGGGTGTTTTGAGTTGGCCGCAGAGTGTGCGGCAAGCAGATTGGCCTTGTCCAAAAAGCTGACAGCTTGAATGTCATTGATAATGAGATTTGGGGATGAAGATAAGACAGAAATTCTAATATTTGTGACGCACGACTGACAATTGTTACTACCTTTGGGACATTGAAGTATTTTTTGCCTCAGTTTTTTGTCATATTGGAATCTTACACGCTTAAGAAAGACGTTGCATTCATTCCTGGCTCGTTGAAACTTTTTTCAGTTTTCCTCTGTCGGGTTGATCTTGAAGGACCGAAAAAAACATTTCTCTAACTCTGACAGCCTCTTTACAGCTCGAGTCGTACCATGCCTTTTCTTTTGGTTTGATACTCTTCATCCGATGAGGAATAAAGGATCTCATTTTTAAGAGAATGGTGTCTGCAATCATCTCAGCAGCGGCATGCAAGTCGTTATCGAGGAAACGTAACGACCAGTTAAAATTCTTAAAGAAGCTGTTAAGACCACTCTAATTGGCTTTCTCGTATTGCCATACGGTTATTTTACGATTTTTTTTTTCTCTAACTGTGTGGTCAGTTATAAACTGTCCGCCATCTAACGTTTTTTTTTTTCAGCTAGTGCTTATTTCGTGAATGGTAACACTTAGCTCATGCCTGGTTTGACAGATAATTAGTTTTATCCTTCCGCTGAACGAATATGGTTCTGTATACGCTTGAATATCTCTGGGAAATATTGCCTGCGATCGACTTAGAGAAGATGCCGATTTTGCCAAAAAAATCATCTTTTCAGATGAAGTTCATTTTGATCTTGGCGGGTATGTAAACAAGCAAAATTGTCGCATTTGCGGCACAGAAAACCCGCACGCATACATTGAAAAGCCGATACACCCAAAACGAGTCACTGTTTGGTGCGGATTTTGGTCCAGAGGCATAATTGGGCCATTTTTCTTCGAAAATGAGCAAGGAGTGGCCGTACAGTCAATGGCGATCGTTATCGGGCCATGTTAAACGAATTTTTGTTCACAAAAATTGAAGAGGATATTGGCAACATTTGGTTTCAACAGAACGGCGCTACGTGCCACACAGCCGAAGCTACACTCTATGTTTTGCGCCCTATTTTTGAAGATCACATTATCAGCCGCAGAGCTGATGTCGTTTGGCCACCTCGGAGCTGCGATTTGACACCGTTGGACTATTATTTGTGGGATGCCGTAAAAGATAAGTGTTACGCCGACAAGCCAGAGACAATTGACGCTTTAAAGGACAATATTCGTGAAGCCATTGGTGAAATACAGCTGCACACAATCGATAATGTGCTTAAAAATTGGACCGATCGTGTAGGCTACTGCATGGCCAGCCGAGGCAGCCATTTGAATGAAATTATTTTCCATTACTAACCGGAAGGATTAAGCTAATTATCTGTTAAATCAGACATGAGCTAAGTGTTACCATTCACGAAATAAGCATTAGTTGAAAAAAAAACGTTAGATGGCGGGCCCTTTATAACACAATGGTCCGACGAGCCTAGAGGGGAACCACATTAACAGTGTACATATCAGGGTGAGAAATTAAAAATAAGTGCAGGGTGTTTGCGGTATGTCTATCTGGGTCTGGTATTCGCGTGGGTTCATTTACAAGCTGCGTTAAGTTGATTTCGGCAGCGAATTTTAATTAATTTAATTTAATTTAATTATATTTTTAATTAATTAATTTAATTTAGTGGGGGCTAACACCCCCATTTATTTCGCTTAATACAAGCTTAAAGTAACTTAAAAACTAAGACTTAAGAACTAATAAGAGTTAGGGGTTAGGAAGTAAGGGAATTGTGAAGGAGATCAGATTTAAGACGAGAAGTGCTCAGGTTAAAATCAAAAAGCTTCGTTAGAGCGGGAGATTGGTTCGTTAGAGCCATAAGAGGTGCTGTGGGTTGGGATATAGAAGAGACGAGGACAGCGTAAATTACGAGGGTTAGTGTTGGAAAAAGAAGGGAAAAGTGTAAAGGGAAGCGCAGTTCACAGAACCGGAGAGTAGTCGATGAATGAAGAGAATGTCAGCTACGTCTCTGCGTTTTTCTAGGGTATTCAGGTTAAGAAGTTTGTGGCGGTCGCGATAGGGAGGTAAGATAAATGGGTCAATCCAGGGTAGACCACGAAGAGCAAACCGAAGAAAACGATGTTGAATGTTCTCGATTCGGGATATATGAATTCGCTGAAAGAGGGACCATACTTGGCTGGCATATTCAAGGACGGGCCGGACAAGGGTAATATAAAGTGACCTTGTCACCTAAGGGTTGCAAAATTCTTTGGATCATCGTTTGATAAAACCGAGCGATGAGTTGGCTTTAAGGATTATCTCATCAATATGCGAACGGAAGTTTAACTCTCTATCGTATAAAATTCCAAGGTCGCGAAGGCATTGAACCTGCGGTACAGTTTGGTCATGCAGAAGATAAAGTCGAGTAGGAGATTGATTGGACTTACGAGACAAAGTCATATATTGACATTTGGAGATATTAAGCTCAAAGCAATTTTTTAGCCACCAAGTGGAAAACCTATCGAGGTCTTCTTGAAGACGAATAGAGTCTTGGGGTGAACAAATAGTTTTGGATTACCTAGTGTCGTCGGCGTAAATGGATACGGAACAGTGTTTAATAATCCTCTCAAGATCGTTTATAGCTAAAATGAAGAAAAGGGGACCTAGATGGCTGGCTTGCGGGACACCAGAGAGTTCTAGAAACGGGATTGAGAAGGCTGACCTAAGGCGAACGCTATAATAACGGTTCTGCAGATAAGAAGATATCCATTTTAGCAATTTGGGGTCAAAACCGAGGGAAGGAAAGGATCAGTTGATGTTATATTTTAATGAAGGTCTTGGCGAAGTCTGTAGCAATAACGACAATTTCGTTGCCTTCTTGTAGGGCTGAAATCGCATATGATACGAATTCAACTAAGTTTGTATTAGCTAATCTACCTTTTAGAAATTCATGCTGACTGGGCGATATAAGTGACTTGGACTGAAAGCTTAGAACTTCGTATATAAAACTTTCGAACATTTTAGGTATGTGAGAAAGCTTAGCAATGGGACGGTAGTTGGTTACTTCATTCTTTGATTCCTTTTTGTGAACCAGGGTTATGAAAGAAGGTCTTCCAAACTTGGGGGAATTCCATTTGTGTGAGGGACAGATGAAATAGGGAGGAAAGTGGGTGCGAAAGATTGGAGGCACACTTTTTGAGAAATATTGCTGGGAGCCCATCTGGACCAGATACAAATTCATCATTGAGATTTTGTAACTTTTCTTCGATAAAGGTGGGATCAAAAGGTTGAAATAGAGAGGGGCCAATGGAGAAATTGGGATGGTACTTGAAATAGATTGAGTCGGGTACAAAGAGGTTGTCTGCAAAAGATTGTTTAAAAAATTTTGCAAAATAGTTGGCAATAATATGTGGGTCGGTCGATGATATATTATTGAACGAGGGAGAGGGGGGATAGCCGTCTGATTTTCTTTTATAGTTGACGAGTTGATAAAATGACTTAGGATCGTTGATAAGGTTAGTCTGCGCTGTGTCGAGAAAGCGCTGATAGCGGCAGTTATAGAGCTGGGTGAATTGCAGGTAGATTCCAAGATAGTTAGAGTAGTCATAATAAGAATTGGTTAGAAGAAAAACTGCCCATAATTTGTTTCTTCTGTTTCGCAAAGAGCGAAGTTTTTTGTTGTACCATGGAGGGGAAATAGATGATGTTTTATGACGTGAAAAGGGGACGTAGAGAGAAATGGAATTAAATATTTCACTGTAGAAAATGGAGATAGCATCAGATAAGGATAGGTTGGTAAAATCAAAAGAACATTTGCTAAGATAGGTATTGAAAATTTGCGAAAATTAGCTTTATGGAAGTTGTAAGAAAAGGTGGTAGTTGAAGACGTGGGCTGGGATGGCGAGTTATGGAAAAATGAGAGAAGAAGAGGGGGTGAAAGTTGTCGACAGTTGATAGGATAAAGTGACGTAACGTTATTGTGGAGTTAATAGGATCATTAGTGAAAATAAAGTCTAGTTGCCTACCGATAGAATTAGGGACGTCGCTAACTTGGCACAGGCTTTAGTCAGTTATGCTATCAATGAAAAGACATTCCTTGAATGAACTGGCGTTTGACGCGGTAAAAATCATCATGCGATGTAATCCACTTTAGCAGGGGCAGGTTAAAGTCGCCAAAGATAAGGATATCGTCGATGGGATCACTTAGGTCAATTAGTTGGTCAATTGCTTTAATAGCAAGGATGTAGGATTCAATAGGTTGAGCTGGGAGAATGTAGCAACACATAACGTACAGGGACCTGTTGGGAAGTGTTATTTTGATTGAAACAAAGTCAAGTTTGACAGAAGAAGAGATAGCGATGAGAGAAGAGTTGAGGTTATTGTGAATGGGAAGCAGGACACCTCTACATGGAGAATCAACTTTAGGGATGGCAGGATCATTAAACATAGGGAGAGAGTGATCGTTATCTCGGGAAACATTATAAAAAGATGGAAATAGCTCCTGGCTCTTTATGTCGGGGATCAGATTGGTTTCTGTAAGAGCATAGACTTCGAAAGAGAGACCGTGTGATTTAGACAAGACAGCACGAGTTTTAGAGCGCAGGCCTCTTACGTTTTGGTAGTAAAATGTAAGAGGTAGTTTGTTGCGTGGAGGAGTAGGGGAGTGTAGATGAGATGCAGGCAAAGAAGGCAAGTTAAGAACGAAAAAATTTGTTGTGGTCAGCTCGGCTGCGCTGAAGGTGGGAAACTCTTTTAGAGTGTACATAGTTGCGGAAAGAAGCTAGGTCATCCGCATCCTTTTGAGGAGGTGTGTCGAAGATTTCGTCGTACCTGTTGTAAAGCTTTTTGAGACTGGTTATATCGGTAGGAAGGCCTTCCTGTTGGATGGAGACCATGACACTTGTTTTGGTTTTTCCCTCAAAGCAAACAGAGTCGGATTTGTCGTCAAGACATGCGAGAAAGAGACGTATATTTTCGTATATCTTTTTATCTCTTAGCCTAGAGAGAGCCTAACGGCATTCTGTGGTGTCTATATTCTTTTGGGTCAATTTAACGTTAGGTGGCAAAAGGGGATCAAAAAGAGGGACTGGAGCTCTTGAAACAGAGGGAGAAGGCGAGCTAGAAGCGGGATTTAATATATGCGAGCTGATAAGGTTTGGGTATTTGGCTCCTGTTGTAAGGTCGAAATTGGGAAAACAGTTGTTATTATCCGTGGGAGAGGGTGTGGGTGGTTGAGCAGTGACGGTATCAGGGGCAGGGGTTAAATTAAATGAAACGCGTTGGAGCTTTAATGGACGAGAGGCACTTGGTACTTTTGTGGAGATACGTGAAAGGTGTTGCTTAGAGATATAAACGGGAGGGGAAAAAGTGGGAAATATATTGGTTTTAAGACTCCAGTCGGGGTCAGGTTTAGGACGTGGAAGGGGAATGGATCTGGGCAATTTATAATTAGTTTTTGATGAGAGGTTGCTTCGTTTTTTTTCTACGTTTTTGTTGGTTGGTTGATCCGTCCATTTGGAGACCTCCATTTTCTAGCTCGATTTTGGTGTTGGATGAGTTAACAAATAACCATTCGTATTTAGCCGCTAAATTAATTTTGAAGTTACGTTTGTTTTTGTGGTGAGATGTTGGGAATATTGAGCATTGGTTGATGGTGATGCCATACCTCTTTTTGAAGAATTCGGAAATCCAACCAACATCTGCATAATTAAGAGCACCTTTGATGAGTAGGGTGGTGAACATCTGATTCGTTGTGCGTAGTCGGTCTAGCCTGCCTTGCCACTCTGAAGGTGCCCACGTCTTGTTAAATTGTGTAACAAGTTTCAGTGGGGCGGCGACAGGAGGGGTTGGCGTTGGAGCAGTTATATCACCATACGATTTTTGGATCAAAGGGCTGGTGCGAGGTGGTGGTGAAGGTTGAGTTGTCGGCACTGGATCTGGCAAAGATTCGGTTCCAGTTTGTAACAATTCAGCCAAAATTGAAGTATTGTAATTGTTGTGCGGTGGGGGATGGGTTGGGAGACCATCAATTTTGTGGCATACTGTTCCAATGAGGTGTTCCAAATCATTCAACACTGTTTTATTCGTTGTGAGTTCATCACTAAGCTCACTGATTTTATCGAATATGATATTCGGGGTGGCCGTGGTGTAGTGGTAGTAGCAAACGTTTCTCACTCGGAGGGTCCAGGTTCGAATCCTGCCCATGGCAAAATCAGTTTTCATTGTATAATTGGAACTCAGACAAGAAAATTCTGCGTGTAAAGGCATAACACTGACACGTAGATGTGGCTGTTATAAAGAGTTTCAAGCAATGAAAAAAATACTGGGAATTATATCTCGAATCGCTCTGAGTGAAGAAAAACTCTCCGTCCTATTCGGACTCCCACCCCTGGAGAGCAAACATAGAAACCAAACACACTACAAAACCACTACAAAAACAATTTTCCTTTCTCCTCCTTCTATCTTTCCGCCCGCGCCCTGGCAACAGTAAAAGGGTATCAACCCCTTAGGCGCGCGTAAATTATAAAAAAAAAAAAAAAAAAAATATCAAGCATTCACCCGTAATGATTTGAGAGTAGGTGATTGTTTGTTGCAGGTTCGAGATGGAGATTGGATGTGGATGATTGGAGATGAATATGGATGTCTCCCCGAAGAGAGTTTATGGAATTACATGTTTTTTTGTTTGATTCCATCATTGCGGTTCCGATTGATGTAAATTCACTTAAAACTGTATCAATGTGGCGCTTGTATGTTTCTTCATTTCTGGATCTTGCACTTTCTAGCTCAATTAAACGCGCAACTTGTTTTTCAATGCTATGACCAAAGTCTTCCGCACATCTTACACTTTGTTCAAAGTTTGATAATTTGTGCGTTATCAGCCTGACAAGTGAGTGAGATTCATCTGCGTCACTGAGGCACTTGATCGCAAAGAGCACATGTGAGAGAGAAATACTGATACACTCATCACAGAAGAACAGTTGATTTTCGGAGAACTCTTTAAGGTAGACCGTGTTTCGTTTATTTAGGCCAACACAAATAGCATTGAATATTTTTCCGCAGATCCCCTTACAGGCAACGAAGCCAGCAGCATTGTCGTTAATGGAGCAATTGGTTAATCCACAAGAAGACATGACGAAGACCAGGAAAACAAAAAACAAATTGCGGAGAAAAAAAATGAAAAATGCACTAAACGCACGAAATGAACAGACTAGTAGGTCAACAATGAAAAAAGACAAAAAGGCGAGTCAGCGATAACAATTATTGGGTAAGAAATTAGGTTATTAGATTGGGTTACAGCGAAATCGGAAATTCACAAATTATGGAGTAAAGTAAGAGGGCGACTGAACACAGCGACAGTTTTAACTGAACCGAGCGAAGATCTCAACACACTGTCCTGCGGGTGTTGTCTTTCCAGAATGTCGAAGCCACCCTTTGTATCCTATATGTAGGTACGTTTACTAAAATAAAACTCGTTGATCTTGTGAATACTATATTATTGTTCTATTTCCCGATGTGGACTGTTTGCTGTCTATACATGTACTGACAGTCGTTCATAGACCTCCGTTGAGTTTTGACGTATTTCGGCTTGCAAGTGAGTTTTGAATAGTAAATAGTGAATAAAAGTTAATCAGTAAGAACGAGACATTTGAGGAGTACCGTTATAGGCTCCAATTAGCGCAGTGCCAGTGTGTTCGGCTGACGAGTCATAGGACGTGGTCAACACCGTGTGCGGTAGAAATTTTTTTTTTGCTTTTCTTCTTTTATTTAAAATAATTACAAAAATAAGTAATTTAAAGTGTCACTCAGTGCGGTTAATACATCATGTGATGAATTGTGGGGAGCGGTCCGCTATGCCAATAGCGGAACCAGCCGAAAAACTAGGCGAGGCTTCGAGTGGTTCAAGCCAAACAGCCATGTTAGCAGAACCAAAGATGAAGAGGAGGAGGAGGCTAAGGTCCACTCCTAACTTGATAGAACGTCCTTCTCTTTCAAAATCCATCGCAAAGCTGCCTGGTGGATTAAGGGAGGAGACGACATCTACTACTACAAGGGCAGCAATAAGCAATGAGTGTCATGGATCGGAAAATGGCGAAGACCCATATTTATGGGAAGCGTTTTATGGGAAGCGACAAAAGCTTCGCAGCTCTGGCTGTCTCAGAGTCGAAAATGAAGTCGAAGCTCTGTATAGCAGCATCAAGCAGCTTGAGGAAAAGGTGCTTGCCATTAAGACAAAGCAAACAGCCAGGAGAGAAAAGGAGAAACAATTGAACTCCCAACATCCCAACAACAAGACCAAAAATAACGGCAAAAGGTTGCATGCCAGCAACAGCCACAACTCCAAACGGACACCATAAAGCAGAAACAGCAGTCAAAACAGAAAAAACAGAACAACAACAAGAGCATACTCAACAGGACAACAACAGAAGCTGAAACAGCAGCAACAACAACAACAACAGCACCAACAACAAGAACTGCACCAACAACAACAACAACAACACCAACAGCAGCGTCAACAAAAGCAACAGCAGCAGCGACAACAACAACAGCAAGAGCAGAAAGCCACCAAGCAAAAAGTGCCACCAATCAACACTTTTAAACTGGAGTTAAAGGACACTATCGAACTGTGTATGGCTATAGGCAACAACTTTTTTATAAAAAGATTGTCATTAGATAGGCATGCGATCCACTGTAACACAGTGGAGCGTTATTATAAAATAAAAAATTTACTGAAGGATTCGACGACGGAGTTCTTCTCCTACACCCCGAAGGGGGACAAGCTACAAACAATGCTGCTGAGGAGATTAGAACCGTCGACTGATCCGGAGGAGCTCCTTGCGCTGCTAAAAGAGTAAGAGTGCGAAGGGCTCAAATTCGTGGGGGTCAAGCCATTTGTCACGGCTAAAAGGGAGAAGCGGAAACTACCGTTCTTCCTGGTCCAGCTAAGTCCCGACAGCAATCTAGATGGTCTAAGGAGTATCAAAGTCCTAGACTACCAGGTTGTACACTGGGAAAAATTAAAGAGCAGCGAAAACATTTTTAAAATGTGTGCGCTGCCAAAGGTTCGGGCACGCCGCGTCGAACTGCGAAATGCAGCCTCGACGAGGAATGTGCTCTAGGTAAGGACGGAGCTTCTGAAAAAAGCCAACTCTCTTGTGCGTTATGTAGGAACACCGCAAACTATCGGGTTTGTCCCAAATTCCAATACATAAAAAAAGTAAATCTGGCTCGGCAGCAGAAAGTGGAAGTTAAAGGACCACTTGTGCCGGTACAAACACCAGACGTTACTCCCCACATTACCTACGCCCAAATGGCGGCAGGTAGGGCTAATAAAAACAAAGGTAGCTTCTCAGGCCCCAGCGTCTAGAGCAGCTGAACCGGTTCCTAGCATGCTAGCTATTTTACTCTCAATTCAGGGGCAGATGGCTCAGCTTCAACGTCAGATAACAGAACAGGCTACGCGGGTAGATCAAATATACGCGCTGCTGCCGTCCCTAACGCACCTACAGCCGTAATGGGTAGGTACATGGCGGAGCAAACCCTGAAGGTGCTTACAGTGAATGTAAATTCGCTGATAAGATTCGAACGACGAGCCGCACTATTTAAGTTGCTTAAAGACCAAGCCCCTGATGTGCTTTTGGTTAGCGAAACTAAGCTTACCAAGAGGCACAAAATGAGGCACAGAAGATACAAAATAGTACGAAGAAACCGACTCAACTCCATTCAGGGAGGTGGTGTTGCAATTTTCGTACGAAAAGGTATACATTTTAAAAGGGTATACAGTCGTGTAGTACGTAGGTTCCAGGTGCTGAAAGTATGCATCGTGTATCCCCTCCGTAGTGGAAAGCGGTTGTACATGGTGTCTGTCTATGCACCTAAGGTTACTCAATCCACATTATTTATCTCAAAGCTCGAGACACTTTTCCGATTTCTGAGGCTCGAATTGGAAGACAACTATTTTACTATCGGCGGAGATTTCAACGCCAAACATAGTGATTGAGAAAATAATACACCAAATACTAGAGGGAACTTACTATTCCATTGGTGGGGTCAGCACAGTGTAATGTATCGACTCGGGCTTAAGGCGACGGATAGTCCGTCGTTTCCCAGATACGGGTCCTATTTGGATCTTCTGCTGTTTGACTAATGAATACAACTGACATGCACTTACCAACAAACTACAAACTGTCTACGCACTTTCGTGTATGACAGTGACCATTGCGGTCTCAGCACCGAAATAACTCTTCCCAACAAAATTGCGGAATTGGATGAGTTTGTCTAAAAGCATTCCTATAATAATAGTAGTTCGCGTTGGACGCACTTCACCAGAACACTGACTAGAGCTCTATTCTCGAATTCGCTCTACCCACCGTAAAACAGACATCTGTCAAACGAGGAGATTGACCGGTATCTAAGACGAATGAACGAGACAATCAAACGAACAATGGACAAAACGATACCTCCGTACCAACATACTGACGAAGACGACCTATTCCGCAACGCAACTATTGACGTAATGCACCGACATAAAAGTAGACTGCTGTCAAGACTAAAAACCTTGTACAAACAGTTTACTGACAGACATAACCCGGAGATTATGACACTGAAGTCGTCGATTAAAAACTTCCAAACATTAATAAAGGAAAATTACAGAAATTCTGTAAGTTTGTATTAGAACAATAAAATTCGGGCTGTAAACACCAGAAACCCGAATATGGTACCTCAAATAAATAAAATATTTCGGAGAAATAATCAGCACGACCTTCCATGTCTTAAAATCACCCGAACGACGAACAACGAACAAATACTGGCAGCAGCAGGCATAGATCCAAATGAGGCTGTTGATGATGACAACTTCTTTGTGATCGAGGATCCGCAGGATCAGATGGAGGCTATAGGAGCGACTTTCCGGGAAGTGTACAATTCGAATATTATCATTGGCTCGAACTACGATCTGGAGAATCGAGTCCTTGCACACAATTTCTACCTTCGAAATGAAATTGTGAATTGGCGATTCGAGAGCTCGGGTTCCACCCAGTTCAGTGACGAGAATATGGCACATAATGTCATCACCAACGATAGGGTACTACCCCCGTTCATTTCGAACGAAGAGGCTCAAACGATCTTTGAATCACTTAGAAGTAAGAAATCAGTGGGAACCGACAAAAATATAGTTCCGGATAATCAATTTGGTTTCAAGATTGGGCATGATACGATGGGCTATACATGGAATATATTCTCGGTATCAGGTGAAGCTGTGGTTGTATATATAAATTGACTCATTTATCAAGTAATACTATTATTTTAGAGCATTCATGTAAAATTTCATATAAATGTGATTATTAATTCGCGTTTTATCTCTAGTTGAACAGAATCATAATGGCAACTGAGACGATTATGGTGAAAATTTAGCATCGCGCTGTAATTAAATTTCTCACTAAGCAAGGAAAAAGTCAAAAAACTATTCATGAAGGGTTACGCACCTTCATTATCAACTGTGCAAAAGTGGTCAAGTGAGTTCAAGAGAGGCAGAGAGAGCATTGAAGACGACCCCCGCTCCGGCGCCCCGGCTACTGCTTGTACGGGAGAAAGCATCAAAGAACTCGAAAAACTTGTTCTTGAGGATGCCCGAATAAAGGTGAAAATGATGGCAGAGATCACCAAGCTTTCAATTGGTACCATTCACACCATTCTTCATGACCATCTTAACCTTTCAAAGATCAGTGCAAGGTGGGTGCCACGAATGCTCACAGCGCCTCAGAAAAAAGTGAGAATCGCATGCTGTAGAGAGCTTTTGGAGATGGACGGTGTTATGGATCGAATTGTTACTGGGGAAGAAACATGGGTCCACCACTATGACCCTGAAAGCAAACAAGAGTCCATGCAGTGGCATAAAAAAGGAACAGACCCCCCGAAGAAGTTCAAAGTCACTCCGTCTGCCGGGAAGCTCATGGCCACAGTTTTTTGGGACTCAAAGGGAATCTTGCTCATTGAATACAAAAAAAAAGGTGAAAGCATCAACGCCACATCCTACGCTTCCACTTTGCATAATTTGCGGGAGGAAATTAAAAAGAAAAGACGGGGTAAACTCGCAGCGGATGTGTTGCTTCTTCATGACAACGCTCCTGTTCACACGGCGCGAGTTTCCAAGGCTGCTGCGCGAGATTGTGGTTTCGAAGAAATCCAACACCCACCCTATAGTCCAGACCTTGCCCCTAGTGATTATTTCCTGTTTCCGGTTTTAAAAAAATGTCTTCGTGGAAAAAGATTTTCGGATGATGAAGAACTCAGGTCGGCAATAAATGGGTATTTTGCAGAGAAAGTGGAAATTTATTTTTTTGAGGGTTTAAAAAAGCTTATCTCAAGATATAACAAATGCATTGATGTTAGGGGAGATTATATTGAAAAATAAAAACAATTTAAATTGAATTCGCATTTTCCTTCATATCGATACCGAGAATATATTGAACGCCCCTCGTAACATTCATGCTGCGTCTAAACTGGTTTCTGATATCCAATGGAACAAAGGCAATAACCAGTGCACTGGTGCCTGCCTGATTGACTTGGAGAAAGCCTTCGATACCGTCTGGTTAGAAGGACTCTTTTTCAAGCTGACAGGCATTAGTAAACCACTGCTGTATATACTTTTTGATATGCTCTCCAGTAGACAGTTCATCGTGAAGAATGGCGATGTGACTTCTGCTGGAACATTTAACATTAAAAACGGTTTGCAACAGGGTGCGGTAAATTCGCCGATCCTGTTCAACATATAAACGAGTGATCTGATAGGTTCACTTCATCATGCCATAGCGTACGCAGATGAAATAATCACGTACAGATCAGGTCCTAAGATTGAGTTCATTAATATACTTTTGCAGCGTGACTTCGACAAAATTAAGCGATATTGCGATGACTGCAAGTTGAAAATCAACTTTCAGAAGTCGGAAACTATTCTGTTTAGGACGCCTTTGTCTGTGGCCTCTAGGGATACCGGAAAGAATTGGCGAAAGTTCTCGATCGTGGGCCAGCACGGACAGCCACTTGCTTGTCGAAATGTAGTCAGATACTTTGGGATCTAGCTAGATCAATTTCTGTATTTTAACAAACATATAGATGTTGCTCTGGCCAGCGCCAAAGGTGCTTTTGCCCTTACAAACAGACTGTTTTATAACAGCCAACTCGATGCGAGGGTGAAGATAATCTGCTACATGGCCCTTATCAGGCCCATGCTTGTATTTTGATGTCCCGTGTGGTTCAACGTGAGAGGACGTTTATGGAAAAGATTCGGGTGTTTGAGAGTATATATAGTATGTATATATATATGTATGTACGTATGCATTAGATGTAAGTAGATTATGTAGATTAAGATTCAGTTTTTAAGTATTGTAGTTTATATGTTTAGTTTTAATTTGTATAGATAAAAAAATCCAGACACAAAGTTTTTTTAATTAAAATTCATTTTCTTAGTTTTAATAAAAGTAAAAATAAAAATAAAATTAGACTGTAAGATTCGTCGAAAGACGTAGTCTAAGTGTTATGATTAACTTAGAGTGCCCGCATGGGGCCAGTAAGTTAGAATAAGATTATTTGTAAGTTATTTAAGCTAATTTTTAAGCATTTTTTTGTCTAGCTTGTAAGAGTAATTTAACAATATAAATAAAAATGCATTTAAACTGAAACTGAAACTGATACATGTACTGACTGTACCCGTTCACAATTAATCAGTATATTTACGAATACATGAAAAAGAGAAAGAAAAATTGACAAGATATAACAACTCTTCCTCCACAGGAAATTTATAATTTTAGTTAAATCCTAAGTACATATATGTGTACGTTTACAAGAAAGTGTATAACCAAATTTTAATTCTTACTTAATAATTCGTAAAATTCATTACCATATTTCAGTATTCTAAGTACATATGTGTGCATGTTAACACGAACGTATAAACCAAAATTTAATTCATATTTGAAAATAAAATAAATTCATTACGAGAATTCAATATTCTAAGTACATACGTATACATACGTGTATGTTAACAAGAAAGTATATATAACTCAAAATTTAATTCATACTCGTATTTGAAAATAACTTTTTTTTATGTATAATTCCATCTATCACGTCTATTCGGAACACTCTCCGACGGTTAGAGCACCGCCGGCTCCTCATCATCTTTCTAACCACTGTCGATTCTTGAGACGCCGCAGATACACTTGTCACTTTGTTTCCGTTCTACGGTGTGATAATTAATCGTTCTGCTTTATCTAATGTGTCTCCTGCATACTCGTCCTCATTGTTACATATAATTGGTACTTCTGATCTTATTTTATCCCCTACTTTTCTCATTTGGTCCAGGTGTCTCTTCCAAGTCCATCCATCGTTCAGTTTCACTATGTAATGCAATTGCCCCACTATTTCCACCACTTCACCGAAACGCCATTTAACCTCAGATACGCAACCCTTTTTTTTAGCGCAAATTTAGTTCTATTGTTTGAATAAGCGTCTAACCGCAGCTTATTTTCTTTAGATGGGGTCATCAAATCTAGTCTTGATTTTATTTGGCGACCAAACATGTGCATTAATGGTGATTTTCCGCTGCTTGGGTGTATTGCGCGCCTGTAAGGTAATAAGATGTTTGATAGTTCTTGGCCAAATTCATGTTTGTTGCATTTTATTGTCCTTAATTTGTTTTTAAATGTTTGGACATAACGTTCTGCTTGGCCGCTGGTTGCCGGGTGGTACGGGGCGCCCTGTTTTTGTTGTATACCATTGTTTTGAAGAAACTGTTGAAAATGTTCCGCCATAAATTGTGGTCCCCAATCACTAACGAAAATAGATGGCAAGCCGAATATACTAAAAATTATACGACACTTTTTAATAGTATACTTTGTAATCAATTTGGGTATAATGTGAACATCCGGCCATTTCGTAAATGCGTCAATTAAAATGAAAAAGTAAGTACCCATAAATGGCCCAGCAAAATCGGCATGTGCGCGTTCAAACGGCTTATCCGGCCTCTCCCAGCAATGTTTAGGATTTGCGCTCTTCGACTCTGGTCGCGTCAGCTGACAATCTAAACAATTCATCACCATATTCTTGATATCGCGATCCATATTCCCCCACCAACAATATCCTCCGGCAAGTGTTTTCATTTTGGTCATTCCAAAATGAGCAGAGTGCAATTCGGCTAAAACTCGACGTCTTAATTCATTTGGGATAAAGATCCGTATATATCCGCATCCCTGTTGCAATGCAATGGTTAATCCCAAATCGGTCTTTTGACTCACATTCACGCCCAAACTGCAATGTTTGTATTAATGCTTTTAGACGTGGGTCTTGATCTGTTAACTTACTTAGTTCTTCTTTTGTGATTGGCAGTTTTTCGATAGTATTGATTTCCACTAAATCAATTTCTTGAATACCATCGTACTTTTCTGTTGCTGGCAATCGAGACATGGCATCTGCATTCGAATTTTCTCCAGATTTTTTATATCTAATTTCGTAGTTAAACGATTACAAAAATATTGCGTAATGCTGCATCCTAGTTGCTGATATGGTGGGTAACCCTTTTTTAGGTGAGAAGATCTGTGAACTAGATTTATTGTCGGTGACTAAAATAAACCGTCTAGCGTAAACATACTGATAGAACTTGTTTACTTCAAATATAATCGCGTTAGATCCACTTGGCTATATCTTTGTTAACACTAAGGGTAGTGTCGGATCGTAGTGAGCTAATATGATCTCGGACTGCGTGTGTGTTTCATTTCAGGACGTAAAACTGAAATGACTTTTCACATCTTTCGTCCCAGTGAAAATGGGTCTTTTCCTTTAGGAGATTATTAATAGGATACAGGAGCGTTCTTAGGTTGTTGAAAAACCTCCCGTAGTAATTTATGAGACCAACAAATGCTCGCACTTCTTCCTTATTACTTGGGTGCTTGATGTTTTGGATATCCTTGATTTTACTTTTCATCTTATGTACTCGTATACCATTGGAATGAATTACGTACCCACAATATTCTATGCGATCTGCCAAAAATATAGACTTATCGAGGTTTACACGCATATTGTAGTGATTTAATAGCCGTAGGACTTCCTCTTATGTAACTTTTATGTCATCGAAGAACACTTTTACGCCAGGAATGTCTTTAAGAATCTAATTCCCCCTCAGAATTGGCTTGATAGTTCCAAGACTTCTGTACCAACTTTTGAATATTTCAATGAAATTATAGACATTTATGTTACTCTGTCGGTATTGTCTATCAAATCAAAAGCAATAGGTGAAGACGGTATACCCACACGTTTTATAAAACTTATTTTGCCCTATATCGTCTCCCATTTATCTCATTAGCTCATTCACCACTGCTTGATTACACTGAATTTCCCGAAAATTGGAAAAGTCTTGCCAATCGCTAAGAAAGCCAATCCCGTAATAGCTGCAAAATACAGGCCTATATGCATACCGCCGTTGCATCACAAGTTGAGAAACATCTGTCGATAAACAATCTACTCAATTAGCGCCAATCAGGTTTCAGAGCTAACCATAGCTGTTCTACCGCCATGTGACGATTGATTGTCTGCTGGATTTCTCGAAGGCTTTTGATAGTGTAAATAAAGACCTACTCTACTGGAAACTTGAGAATCTTTTTGGCTTCAGTATTATGGCGTCTCACCTAATTCCCAGCTTTCAAAAATAGCTTTCAAATAGGTTAGAAAAAATTATTACGAGCAGATTTCTATCAGGTCTTAAGCGTGTTCAATGTTGAGCCCAATTTTATTCTGCAGGTCTTAAAAACGGCTTTCCCATGAATAACATCCCTGAGCTAGTCCAATATATTAATGAGGAGCTTCAGAGTATAACCTGTTGGGCCACGGATAATGGTTTCTTACTGAATCCAAGAAAGTCTCAAATACTGCTAATTTGTTAGAAAAAAAACTTGATTCCCAGTCTTTACCTGACACTTAGCTATCTGACGTCAAATTAAACACTGTCAAATCGGTTCCTAGCTTAGGATTTGTAATTCGTGAACTGTGGTTAAACGGCGGCATTCACCCCTATTGCCACAAGACAGAAGCTCGTCAAAACGCTTATTTCACCGCGTATTACCTACCCTGAAAATGTCTACCGCAGCCTAGACCCATTGTCCCAACGTAAGCTCGTACTGTTATTACTTTTCTGTGTCTACATTTGTTTCTTCTCCCATCTATTCCATTCCCTTTTCCCACTCCTATTATCTATATTAGTAACCATTTTTGTATTAAGTTTAGGTGCTGTACTATGGCGCTGTACTAGTTCTATGTACTAAAAAAGATTTAATGTTAACATACAATCCATCCATTAGACGAGTATTTTTATTTTATTTTTTCTTCAGTGCATTTTTCTTTCTTTAAATTAGTTGAAACAATAAAACGTCGCCCAAAATAAGCTGGTTTTCTAAATAAAAATAAATCCTGAACTTAACAATCTAAAATAAAAGAATCTTCTCTCATAAGTTTACTCTCACGATATGACACATGCATATATGATATTCAACTTAAAAATGTAGTTTTTATTGTTTCACAATCTTTATAATTAAGGTAAATATGATGGTGGTTTAATACAATAAAATATAGATCTGTTAATAAATAGTTCAAAAGAATTTAAGAAATTTTGATAATTTACAAGCCCTCCTGGTGCGTCATACTGCGACTACGGTTGAGGAAAAAGAGAGGGAACGTCGATGATTATGTAAATCGCTATACCACCGCAAGTGCTGGCAACCATTCTCTTAATTATTAGCTTAGTTAACCTTGAATCCTATTTACATATACGTGTATAAAGTGTGATTTTTTTGCTGTTTGGGTTTTCAGTGTTCTATTTTTGACAGCTCACCCGTGATATGTGTCAAAGTCAAACATGCTCAGTTAGAATTGGAATTTCATTACCAAATTTTGCACAAATTTCATGCTATTGGATAACAAGTGACCAACCCGTATAAGTGGATTGGGTACAGAGGAAAATATTGCTGCTGAATCCGCAGTGTTAATGAAGACCATGATTTGTCCATTCGTCGCCGTTCGCAGCAATTAGGATTGAGTTACACGACTACGTGGAAGATTTTGTTGACGGATCTTGGTCTAAAAACTTACAAAATATAGCTCATGCAAGAACTGAAGCTGAACGACCTGCTACAGCGTAGAATTTTCGGTCAGTGGCCCACTAAAAGGTGGAGGAAGATCCGCTTTTTTAACGAAAAATTGTCTTCAGCTACGAAGCTTATTTCTGATTGAATGGGTATGTTACGGGCAATACGAGAGCTGTGAATTGGCCGGCTAGATCATGCGATTTGACACATTTAGACTATTTTTATGGGCAGACGTCAAATCCCTCGCCTATACCGATAAACCAGCGTCAATTGCACGCCGATAAACCGACAACACTATACGCGTGATTAGCGAGATACCAGCCAGAAAAAGTGACTCAAAATTAGACTCTTCGCATGGACCACTTAAAACGTAGTCCTGGTCAACATTTATATAAAATAATCTTTAAAAGGTAAATGACAAGCATTGATTTATCAACTCAAATAAAATTTTCCTGTGTTTTTTTTTGACAATGCAAAACCAAACGCTTAAAAAATCACCCATTAAAAAGACGAACCAGATGAACATATCTTATATAAAATTACGCTCGCATTGAGCCAGCAGCTATGACACAATCTCTTTCCAAGGGAAAAAGAATCTTTAGCCTTTAGAGCTTAAAGTGTGTTTGTACCGATCAATTGTGTTCGCAGATTGAAAAACAGAAGTCTAAAATACGAATCACACCTAGAGAACTGTTGGGGTGTGTAGGGTTTCACTTTGCTGTTTAGGGATGTGTAGGGTAAAAGGGTAGAAAAATGCGGTTTGAAATAAATAACACGTCTTTTCTTGTTAAATGGTTACACCAAAAAGATTCTTTTATTCTTCTCTGGAAATTTCTTCCATATTTAACTTTACAAACAGTCATACATTTGCACTAAATATTTACAATCCGTAATCTTACGTTACGTTTCATAGGTTACATTAGATTAAGTTTCAATTAATTTAGCTTAGTTTTAACATGGATTACAATTTTAATATTGAAATGAAATAATTATTTAAATCAAAATATATGTATATTTTTGTATATACATTGTATTCACGAACATGCTTCCGCCCGGTGGCCGATTTTCGTCCGCAAGTATCTTCGATGTTGTATCTTACTGTACCCAAATGGAGTTGGAGTATTTGTACCTATTTTGACATAAAATTTGTGTGTTGTGTGAGTGCGAGTGTGTTGACTATCTACATGTAAATGAAACAAAATCGTGTAAGTTAATAATTTGAAACATTACATGTAGGTGACAAGGATGACGATATAACAAACGAGCAACAAAGAAAGATAAAATGTGCGTAATTCGCCTAGTGCAATAGTTTGTTTTGATCATGATCTTAGTTTAAGGTATTTATTATTATATTTAAGTGTTATATGTTAGAATATTTATTAAAATTTATACCAGTTAAAGTGTTGTGTTGTGTTTTGAGTGGACAACGTTGAGTGTTCAGTGAGAAGCTTCAAATGCCGTCGAGGTTTCGATTCTCCAATTCCCGTCGGCATTTTGGAATTTTGGAACTCTGCAACGTTGTCTGGGATGAATGATTTCGTGTGGTTTAGAGTAGACTGTATGTGTGTTGTGTTGTGTAGGGAATCTAGTGTAAGTAATTATTATTAATTTGTAATTATTTGTGTTTCTTTTAATGAAATAAATCCTTTTAAAGGAAAATATTTGATTTTTTTATTTTTATTGTGAATTTATTTAAAGTGTGTGTCTTATAAGTGTTATGTTATGTCGTTTAAATGTTGTGTTGTGTTGTTCAAATGAAGCAGATTTTCCCGAGTGACCTTCTAAGTTATCCGGTTTTGGTTCGTACCGTGACCACTCGGACAAATCCTTATTTCCTGGGATGTGTGTCGAAGTCCATTTAAGTCGCCATTGCAATGGCAGTAGTCTCTCATCCTTGAAGCTAACTAAGTCTCCACGTACTGAACTCGGCTTCCGTCTTGTCCACTTCGGGCGCTGTTTCATCGTGGACATATATTCTTAGCTCCGCTTGCGGCAAAAGTAGTTGGTCATCAATTGGCAGATCCATTGCTCTAGGTAACTCTGTCTCTTTTTTCAGCTTATGCCCGGCAGTTTCGTACAACTCGTTTGTAGTACGCAGGACTGCGACGAAGTTTCGTAGTTCTGTTCAGCTTATTGAATACCACATGGTAAAGAAATGGTGTGGTGTATCCAGTATGGTATTCCTTTTTTCGACCTCTGTCATCTGAGGAAGCTTCTTGCATTCCTTTAAACACTTGGAATGCTCCTTGTGCTGTGTGGGGTTTTTCTGGAATCTTGCTTGCACCTAACTTCGAGGCACCCAACCCTGGTTTACATCCGGTTTTAAATAGTTGCGATACCTCATATCGACCATCAGGCGATCTCGTAATTGTGTTGATATTATTGTTTTCAGAAGTATTCTCTTCCGCAATTTCCTTAGTGTTGAAAGGCAACTCTTCCAGTTCCCAGTACCTTCGCAGCTGAGTTTCGTTATCGAGGACCTGTTCTAAGCTACGGACAGGTTCTTTATTTTGCGACATCCGCTTCCCAAGGATAAGCCAATATAACTCTGATTCCTGTGCGATTGGTGATCTTTCATCATACCGCGTTTAATGGATCCTAAAATAAATTCAGAGTAAACATCGGCTCCCAGGAGAATATCAACAGTCGCAGGCTTATCAAATTACGGATCAGCTAACTTTAAGCCCTGAATATGTTCCCAGTTTTGCAGAGCTAGAGGCTTGGACGGCAACAGACCAGCCAGCGATTTGAACACATAGGCTGGGGTATTTGTCTCGAAAGGTGTTACCAGAGATCCAAAGGTAAGACTTACATACTGCTGACATGAACCACTGCTAAGTTTTCTCAATCCAGATACCTGAATGATCGTTCGTCGCCGATGAAGCCCTAATAACTGGACAGCGGATTCACTAATGAACTTTGCTTCCGATCCTGGATCAACTAACGCCCTCAGATTAAAATAATTACCAATTGATGACCTGACTCGAATAACTGCTGTTGCCAGAAGAACACTTGGCTGATGTACTTCAGAAGAGGCTACTTTAGGTGGGTTAAATTTTGATGTTATATGAAATGTTTGTGTACCTGTTGTTGTATTTTTATAATCCCTTGTAGGTTTAGAGATGAGATTATTAACATGCAGCAGCGAATGGTGTGCCTGCTTGCAGTAATAGCAGCGCACGCTGCTTTGACATTGGTTCATCTTGTGACCTTGACTTGTTCAGACAAACCCCGATTCTGTCCACTGCCTAAGATCGTTCACAGATCTTCATGGCAATAAACTTCTGACAAGTTCGAAGGGAGTGCTGACCTCTACCACATACCTGCCACATACCTGGCATGCAAACTGCTTCTTCCCGACGTGCAACACCGTTTTCTTCTCGACTGCAACAGCCTTGTGTACAGAAGAACCGCTGACCTTGATGCCACTCATTCCAGCTACTGCTTCCAAGATTCGAAAACGTGTTTCCAGGAACTCTGTAAATTATATCAGTGTTAGAAACTCCTTCGAACTACCCAACTTCTCCTTCCACAAACGCTGAGTAAAAGCAGGTAATTTTTGCACCAGAATATAAATTGGTATGTCATCCCAAGAAATAACCAGCAATTCTAAATTTTCTAGAGCATAGAAACATTCCTGGGAGGTGTCCAGTAGAGACTTGATGTTGTTTGCAGTCTCCTTTGTCAACTGATGCTGTTCAAAAAAAAGTTGGAAATGAGCGTTTACGAACACTCGCTTGTGGTCGTATCTGGCGACAACCAGTTCCAATGCTTTGCCATAATTGTTAGAATACAAACCTAAATGCTGCAACAAACGAGCAGCTTCACCTGTAAGAGACGACTTCAAATATTGAAGCTTTTGGATTTCACCCAGCTTCTTATTTGTGTGGACTTAGGACAAAAAACATCGTGGAAAGCCCGCCACTTGGGGATTCACCTTCCACAATCTTCTCCTTGTCATTGTCTATAGCGTCGACCAATTCACCTCGGTAAGCGAAATATGTTTCTTGAAGCAGATCAAAAATTTCATCAAAATCTTCTTCTCCCAGACCTTCTTCAATTTCTCCTCGTCGAATCTTCGCTTGCAGACCAAGCACATTCTTGAAGTTCCCTTCTAGAACAAGAAGACGACCCGAAAGGTAGCTGTACGACGTGATCAAAAGTGACCTTCGTTTGACCTTGAAAATGGGGCTCAAGGTCAAACTCGTGGTCACCATCTTATGTCCCCTTCAGAACCTTGTGACTTTTGTCTGAAACATTTTTCGCGATATCGCGTATTTTTCGAGTAATTTGGATGTCTCAAGTTAAAAAACTCACCCGGTATATATACGAGTATATACACCATACGTCCTTAATGGGGACCGGAGAAATGCGACGCAAAACGAAACGACTCAAATCGAAACACGATTTCCTATATGTTTACATATGTGCTCTGTTCTCTAATTAATCGGTTCCAGCATAAAAATATTTGATGAAAACTTTGATTTTTAGTAGAAACAAGTGCTTTTATTTATTCATTTAAAACAACAAACAAAAATAAATTAAATTGATTTATATTCATATACGTATATACAAGAAATAAAAATAATAAATTAAGCAATTCACATTTGAGATCGTTATGCTGTGTTAATATTCTTCTAAGTTTGGTGAGTCTAAATTGTGTGTAACATTTTCAGCCACCTGATTTGATTGTCTTTAATTTTTTCAAAAAATTGTCCAATGTTTGTTGAATTTTAACAAATTTTTTTCGGAGATCGATTTCTTTGTAACAACTGATAGCATCAGTAACAGCTGGTGTCACTTTTGAACTACGCTTTTCGTCGGGATAATTATCAGCAAAAATTTCCATTGCTTGTGAAATCAATTGCATCGCTTTAGAAATTGTTGCAGTTGTCAGTTTTTGTTCGCTATGACATCAGATGCTGCAGAATCTTCCTCTTATGCATCTTCCACATTAACGGCAAGTAAACTTTCGTTGTCAAGCTCTTCCTCGTGTGATAACAATAGCTCATTAATGCCTTCCTCTCCCATTCCATAAAATTCAGCTTCCCTAGCTAAGCCAGTAAGCTCTTTGCAAACGTTTGGAATGTCATTAATAGCATCCTCATCTGTAGGAACGTAGTCTGACCATAATTTCCCCCAAGATCCGTTCATACAGGATGTTTTAACTTCTTTCCAAAAAAAGATTTATATTTTTGATTGCCATCATTATGTTGTAGTCCTTCCAAAACCTTTTCATGGAGGGCTTGTCATTTCCGTCTGTTGCTTAAAAGTTCGTCTTAGATAGTAACTTTTTAAGTTGGATATTACACCTTGATCCATGGGTTGAATAAGAGATGTAGTGGTGGGAGGCTTGAAAACTAATTTTATATTTTCGGAAAAGTCATCTGAAAAAACTGGATGTCCTCTTGAATTGTCTATTAATAACAGTACTTTAAAGTCTACATTTTCGGAAGAACAGTAAAATTTTAATTTAGGAACAGCGCAGTTTTCTATCCAATCCTTAAATAGAGATACAGTCATCCATGCTTTTTTATTTGCACGCCAATAAACAGGAAGATCACATTTTTTAACATTCTTTAGTGCTCTTGGATTTTCGTATTGCTAAATTCGAAAAGGCTTAAACTTAAAGCCTCCTGCTGCATTTCCTCCTAAAAGAGGAGTGTTTGATCAAAATAATCTTTGTTGAGACGAACAACAAACACCCGAAATGAGCGGTTTGAAGACAACCTAGGTAACAGAATAAAATGGGAAAACCCATAAGCGGCGCAATAGCAATGCAGGTACGTGGGAGAAATACATATGTAGCGTAGGTACATACTTCTACGCGCTACATATTTCAACGGTCAATAAAAGAAAAAAAAAGAAGAATGAAATGTGAAATCTCCTTTTTGCATGGGGTCCGCCATCTAACGTTTTTTTTTTTCCAACTAGTACTTATTTCGTGAATGGAAACACTTTTTTTTTTTTTTTATTTAATTCTTTTCTTATGATACAATACAGTTCAATATATAATACATACTTATAATTCATGTCACGGGGGAGAAAAAAAAATAAGAAAATAAAAAAAGCTGGTGACATTCCATATTTTAATTTAAAAAAATAAAATAGAGTCGAATGCCACTTCAATGGACATATGTATAATAAAAGATAAGTTTTGGGTGGGGTGACCCTCAAAAAGCAACTTCATAAAAAATTAAGTAAGAAGTTAGTTCATAGAAAATGTAAATCAAAACGCAGAAAAAAGTAATTGCTTAGAGCAGCAGTATCAAAATAATAAAAGCAAAATATATAATTATACCAGAATATCAGAAATTAGAGATTCTAAAACAACAAAATTAAAACCAAAAAGCCACATTTTAGCGCATTTCATAAACGATCCGGGTATTGATATTGCCCTGATCGACTGTGGGAGTTTATTAAACAACCGATAAGATAAAACAGAAAAGAAAGTTTCAGTTTTTCAGTTTAAATGCATTTTTATTTATATACTTAAATTACTCTTACATGCTAGACAAAAAAAATGCTTAAAAATTAGCTTAAATAACTTACAAATAATCTTATTCTAACTTACTGGCCCTATGCGGGCACTCTAAGTTATACCTAACACTTAAACTATGTCTTTCGACGAATCTTACAGTCTAATTTTATTTTTATTTTTACATTTATTAAAACTAAGAAAATGAATTTTAATTAAAAAAACTTAGTGTCTGGACTTTTTTATCTATAAAAATTAAACCTAAACCTATAAACTACTTAAAAACTAAATCTTAACCTACTTAGCCTACTTACATCTAATCCATACGTGACAGAAAAGAAATTACGATACGCAGTGGTGCGGAAAAAAGGTACAGATAACAAGCTAGAGAGGTTTCCCCGTAAATTATAATTTGAAATAAGATGAAAGTTACGGTTACCAGACTTCATGAAAAACGTTTTTAACACTTTAAAACAATACAAGTGGCGAACTGGAAGAATTTTTTGGTCGCAGAACAAAGGAAAGCTTGGATATCTACAAGGTTTATGACAAATTTTTCTTAAAATAAATTTCTGTAAAACCAGCAACGGCTTTACTTTATTTAGGTATATACCTCCCTAACAAGTAATTCCGTATTGCAGCTTAGAATGGAAAATTCCATAGTAAATTATCTTTAACAGCTTATTTGAACATAAATTACGCAAATAGTAAAAATGTCTAAGTGTGCATCGAAAGTATTTTCTCAATGAGTCTGTGTGATTCAAAAAACTCATTCTAGAATCAAGGGTGAGCCCCAGGTACTTAAAGTCGTCGACTATTTCAATTAAAAAACATTTATCACTACAGTTTAGACTACTACAAAAAGTGGGAGATAGAGGCGAACAATTACAGTTAGAAAGTTTGTATTTTTCACACTCAGGTGCGTGAAAATACACATTTGCCTCCAATTTTTGCGCAGAAGATAAGTTAAAAAACATCATTTTAGTTTTTGGGCTTATAACCAAATTATGTTTTGCAAACCAGTGTCTCAATAGATTTAGATCCCAATTGAAATCAGAAACCAGGTCCAAAGGACAGTTCAGACCATAAGGGAAGCCTATGTCATCCGCAAATGCAGTAGGTGAACCTTTAAAATTCAGATCAAATAGCGAATTTATATAAATTATAAATAGGATTGGACCCAAAACAGAGCCTTGAGGTACACCCAGTTTCAAGAACTTAATTTCGCTCCTAATTTCAACTATCTTAACTCTCTGCGACCTATTTTCCAGATATGACCTGAACCAATTAACGATGAATCCACGGAAACCAGCGTTTTCCAGTTTTCTCAACAACAAATTGTGGTTAACCATATCGAAAGCTTTGGTTATATCAATAAATAAAACAGCCGTACATTTTTTTCCATCGACGTGTGACATTATTTGAGAACAATACTGTAAGAGCGCGTTCTCCGTGGACTTTCCTTTTTGAAATCCAAATTGTACGGGATTAAAGAAATTTATTTTAGTTAAAAAACTCACTATTCTATTTTTCATTAGTTTTTCAAAAACTTTGCTGAAAGTAGGAAGGAGTGAAATGGGTCTATAGTTGCCGATCTCAGTAGCAGAACCCTTTTTAAGCAATGGAATGACGTCTGCGCATTTGAGGCCATCAGGAAAGACTCCCGCAAACACGCAACTATTAAAAATATAAGCCAAGACATCCACTATGAAACATCCAAGTTTAAGTGCAATGTTACTAATACCATCAGTACCACACGAATTCGATTTTTTTAAGGTACCAATAATTTTTAATATTTCAAGAGGAGTTATGGGCTGAAAAACAAAACTAGTACATTACAATGGTTCAGCACAAACTGACGGACAAAGAGAACAATCTAATTGTACTGAGCAAGGTTGTAAGTTGCAGCCTATATTGGAAAAATAGCAATTAAATGCGTCAGCAACAGCACGCTTATCAGACAAATCATAGTCATCGACACGTAAAACAATAGGTTTTTTTGAAAATGTTGATTTATTTAGTATGCTGTTTACTATCTTCCATTCATCTTTCAGGTTCCCCTTTGCTGAGCTGAATTGAGTACGGTAGTAGGTATCTCGACAAATCGGAATCTCCTTTTTAAGTTCCACGCACAATTTCTTATACCTGCTACTTAAACCCAGGTTATCAGGATACGTCTTGCATTTTAATATGAGTTTATTTGTTCGTATAACTTTCTTTAACAAGAGCCTCGATATCCAAGGTTTAAGTCTTTTTACCAACTTTTTGGAGGGCAGAAATGAGGAACAACTTAAAAAGTGATTTCTTAGACAATCAATAAAAGCTTTATAAGCAGAAGAAGCATCACTACAAGTGTAAACATTCTCCCAATACTCATAAGCCAGCAGGTTTTTAAGCTTCCTGAAGTTAATTTTTCTTTTTCTTTGAGGGGATTCTGAAATTTTATAATTTTTTCTATTTGATATATTTACTAAGAGTCCAGTCAAAGAGTGGTCAGTTATCCCCAAATCATAAATGCATTTTTCACACCCAATGACCGCAATATTTCTAAAACGTCCATAAATATGGTCTAGACAAGTACCCGAAACAGTTCGAGTGGGCTCAATGATAAAGCATGCCAGTCTATGCGAAGTTAGTAATGCCAAGTAACTAGTTACCATTTCATTATTATCCATAATGTTAATATTGAAATCTCCTACAATAATTAGGATTTTAGAATTTTCCTTTTCTAACAAATCTGAAAACTCTTTTACAAACATTGAAACATTGAACATATGCAATCTATAGACACATAAAAAAAACATATATTTCACAATTAATTTTAAGGGAAACCTGTAGAACATCTGCACTCATTAAATCAACACACAAGACATCAATAATCTTGAGTGGTCTAATTGCAAAACTCACATTCTCCAACTTTTCTCACATTCTCCAAAATTTATAGTTTAAAAGTTTGATTTTCCTGATATGCGTCATATAAACAATTGAAAAATAAAAATTAAAACAATTTAGCTAAAGAAAGTTTTTATAAGTTTTTTGCAATTTGCCAAAAGTTATCGAAAGTGGAGAATGTGAGTTTTGCAGTTAGACCACTCTCTTGTAGTTTTCTTTAATAAAACACCCAACACCACCAGCAGCGTAGTTTTCATTAGTATTAGCAAAGAAATTAAAACCGGGAATAGAATAATCGTTTTTTTCAAAGTCGTATATCCAAATTTCGGACACAAAAACAATATCCGGAGTGCACGCAAAAGAATCAAGATGTGTGACAAGAATTGAGAAGTTTTCTCTCAAGCTTCTGATATTCTGGTGAACAATGACAAGTTTATTATTACAATAGGAGCTATTCATCAAAATATTATCACAATTTGTACTACAAGGAATAGGGGTGGAAAAGTCATCGATATAATCAATATCAAAATTCATTTATTACTTGATGTAAATTAATGCACTAAATTAAGTGCAAGATCATCAAAAGATTTTATAGAAGTGACTTTTCCCCCTCAACCTGTCTCACAAGAATTTGATTATTTTGATACCAAACATACTTTGCGCCTTTCTGCTTCATTGCCTCTTTTGTCTTCAAGAAAAGAGCATGCGTATACTTCGTGAGAGAATCATTAATGAAAATCCCAGTGCAGCTCACTTTTCCGTTTCCACTGTCGCTGCTGCTATTGCTGCTACTACCGCTACTACCGCTACTGCCGCTGTTGCAAACAACATCAATGCCAGCCACGTGTGTGTTGAGATTGTTTTTGCATTTCCTCTTTGCACACATTATTCGCTGCTTCGTAGTTAGATCGGAGAATCTCACGCAAATGATAGCTTTAAATGTTGGAGAGGATTTTGCTTTCACTTTCTTAACATAACATCTCTCAATTTTGTCGTCGGGAACATCGATGGACAAGGCTTTGCTGAAGATCTGTTTTGCCTAGCTGATTGCGTTTGTGTCATTGACATTGGACACACCCACAATTTCGATGGAATTGCCGATGAGGTTTTGTTGATGCCAGTTAATCTTGCTCTCCAGAACATTGACCTTCAGTTTAAGTTGCGTGTTTTCTGCTAGCAGCTCATGTCTGATTTGACATATAATTAGTTCTATCCTTCCGCTGAACGAATATGGTTGTGTATAGGCTTGAACAACGCTGGGAAATATTGCCTGCGATCGACTTAGAGAAGATGCCGATTTTGCCAAAAAAAATCATCTTTTCAGATGAAGCTCATTTTGATCTTGGTGGGTATGTAAACAAGCAAAATTGTCGCATTTGGGCCACAGACAACCCGCACGCATACATTGAAAAGCCAATACACCCAAAACGAGTCACTGTTTGGTGCGGATTTTGATCCAGAGGCATAATTGGGCCATTTTTCTTCGAAAATGAGCAAGGAATGGCGGTTACAGTCAATGGCGATCGTTATCGGGCCATGTTGAACGAATTTTTGTTCACAAAAATTTGAAGAGGAGGATATTGGCAACATTTGGTTTCAACAGGACGGTACTACGTGCGACACAGCCGAAGCTACACTCGATGTTTTGCGCCCTGTTTTTGAAGATCGCATTATCAGCCGCAGAGCTGATGTCGTTTGGCCACCTCGGAGCTGCGATTTGACACCGTTGGACTATTATTTGTGGGGTGCCGTAAAAGATAAGTGTTACGCCGACAAGCCAGAGACAATTGACGCTTTAAAGGACAATATTCGTGAAGCCATTGGTGAAATACAGCTGCACACAATCGATAATGTACTTAAAAATTGGACCGATCGTGTAGGCTACTGCATGGCCAGCCGAGGCAGCCATTTGAATAAAATTATTTTTCATTATTAACCGGAAGGATAAAACTAATTATCTGTCAAATCAGACATGAGCTAAGTGTTACCGTTTACGAAATACGCACTAGTTGAAAAAAAAACGTTAGATGGTGGACCCTTTAACTTACGGAATGATAATCAAACAAAAAAGCCTGCACATAGTGTACGAGTATGTAGCGACGCTAATCGAAATCAAAAGGACGCAAGCCGAAAAGAACAAAATTTAAAAATGCGACGAAAATCAAGGTCTTTGTTTGCGCCAACACTTCAGTTTATTTAAATTTATGTAAAACATAGAATTTTTGAATTTCCCGCCTTAAATAAATATTGATCTGTATTTTTCATTATGTAAAACTTGAACGTTAATCCATACAGTAAACTTCCCACAAGAACAAACGCTCCACATCCAATTTTCTTCCTTTCCTCTTTAATACAGTTTGTGAATTCAATCATTGCATTGTTAACTTCAAAGGCGAATCGTTCGTTATGGTTTAAAAAACAAGAATAAATATAATTTTATAACGTTTAACAAAGTGGCTTGTCTTTCAATTTAAAAGTTCAGTTGGAATTTTTTACATGGCGACCGTGACAGGACTCTAGAGGTCAAAGTAAATAAAAATCAGTGAAAAATAAACTATAGACAATTGATAAAGACTTTGACATTATCAGTGAAAGTGCTCGGTTCCGCGTTCGGTGCATTCGGTTAAAAAACTGCATACTACAAAATATTTCATCTATAGTACTGCATCAAGGGCAGCCTTCATAAATCCACATAACATCGTTCATTTTAGATTTTATTGATATAGATATTGCGCCAATAAATAAAAAAAAAAAGTACTTAAGTGAGCCCCTATATCGTCAATATTCGCTGGTATTTCATTTGCACATTCACATTTGAAAATCCGATCCTGCAAAGTAAGATAGAAATCCTTAAAGATAAGCCGGAACATCCACACGTTATATGAGTATAATAGTATAGATTTAATTCATTTTTTATTCGTATCGTGGCACAGAGTCATCCCAAGGTCACACTTCAAAGAGTCATTTTCTCAAATCGCAAGTGTTACAACATACACACATATAACAAGAATTGAATTCGCCTTCTCCGCTTTCGTCGAGAAATTCGTCATAGACTCAAAAGGTCTGCCCCCCAAAAAAAAAAAACTGAAATATTGCAAACAATCGATTGTCAAATAATCTACACTTAGGACTTTGGACTCTCAGCCAATTATAGTTGTGAAGAATTTGCGTCACAGCGTTACCGCAAGTTCAGTTGCCTATCGTGAGCTTTCATCAGCCAGGAGAATATTTAGTCGTTGGAGAAATTCTTTCCAGATCTACGTGCATTCGATTATCTTCCGTGTCGTCGCTGTTATTGTTAGCTGCTTTTAGCTTCGGAGATTACCAGATTTCGTCGTGGGCAAAATTCGCTGCAAAGTCTTTCAGGAGTTTGTGTGATCACTTTTCGCTTTACCATTTGTTGCTGCTAGCATTGTTCAGCTTAACGATCGTCGCCTCGGTGTCAAGAGAAACAGTTCGCTTGAAAGCTTTAATTCTGGTTGTTGCATGATCACATTTTTTCGCTGTATAAAAAAAAAAAAAAAAAAAAAAAATTGAATTTTCAGCAACATATTGCATAGCTTTCTTCGTGGGATTCAATTCACCAATAAAAATTTGCTCTCTTGATAGTCAGTTATTCACTAGAATCATTTAATTTTAACAATTGAGGATGCAGATTATTTCTCCAAATAAATTATAGCTTATTATTGCAACAGCTTTTAATCGAAAAGCATTCCAGTTGCAATTGGTTCAACGCTGGATATTAATTGTTGGTGACACATTGAATTGTTTCGCAACACTTTGAAGACTTACAATAAAAAAAAAAAAAAAAAAATGTGGCTACAGTTCGAGTTAGCTATTTTACATAAACTTCATTGAAATACAATATTTGATCGTTATTCAATCCAAAACATTCATTCGCGTCCAATTTAATTCTCATCATGTCGGTTCAAGAAACCTCAGAAACAAAATCTAAAACGTTAGAGACATTAAAGGTCAATCGTGCTTCAACAAAAGGAAGCATTTCCCGAATTAAAAACATAATTGAGACGAAGGCTGGTACTTTAGAGTTAACTGAATTGGAGTGTCGCTTAGGGATATTAGAATCCTACTTCAAGCAAGCTCTGAGTTACCAAACACGAATAGAAGAAATAGTCCCTGCGGATAGTGGTCGTAGTGAGATAGAAGATTTATGTTGTACAATAAAATCTAAAATTTTGTCGATTATGGGAAATAATAGAAAGAATAGTATTGCAGTTGCGGACACTTCTCTGACAGCTACTTTGACTCCATCTTCCCGCCTACCTCTGCAGAGGTTGCCAAGATTTTCTGGAAGCTATTCGGACTACAAAAACTTCATCGGAGTTTTTAAAAACCTTGTTCATAACGATAGTTCACTAGCACCTATTGAAAAATTTAATCATTTAATTTCCTGCTTAAGTGAAAAGGCTCTTGGAACAATAAAGGCATTTCAAATCACTGAGGAAAATTACCCTAAGGCACTTAAGCGGCTGGAAGAAAGATATGACAACAAGTGCTTGATCTTTTTAGAGCATATCTCAACTCTGTTCGATCTACCAAAAATGAAAGGTGTTTCGTCCTTGCCACTAAAAGACTTAGTAAATGATGTTTCTGCATTGCTAGATTCCCTTAAATCGTTGGATAGTTATGAAGAGATCTGCAACTCAATTTTGATTCACTTAGTTATGTCCAAAGTAGATACAGAAACCCACAACAAATGGAATGAGTCTCTGGATTATTCTACGCTGCCTAGTTGGGAACGTTGTTCAGAAGTCCTTAATAAGCGTTGCCAGTTTTTAGAAAGTAAGGAATCGAAAATGGTAAATACAGTAGCTGGGAAGTTAGATCAAAACAATAAGCCGTTTCAAAAAAGATCGTCACATGTCTCACTGTCTATGACAAAAACCATCTGTTTCTTCTGCAAATCTTCGAATCACATAATTGTGGATTGTAACAAATATAAAAACTTACGTGCTTACGATAGATTTAAACACGCAAAGCGTTTGTCGCTCTGCATCAATTGTCTTAGCAAAGGCCATGGAGTAAATAGCTGTTCGGTCGAAAGATGCAGTGTGTGCTCGGAGCCACATCATCAACTCTTGCATAGGTATGGGAACCCTAACGTCCAGATTGGCACGTTAGTCAATCAGACATCTCCTCAATCAAATACAAGTATTTCAGGGATTCCAGTAACGTCACGAACAACTTTATTAAACTCAAATGCAGCAAATACTGAAACACAAGTTATTTTAGCCACTGTGGTAGTGAGGGTTAGGAATAGGGCAGGTGAATTCGTTCCAGCAAGAGCCCTTCTGGATTCAGGATCCCAAATAAATTTAATGACTCAAGCATTAGCAAACTGTCTGCAACTAAGTCTAGTTCATAGTCCAGTAAAGGTTAGTGGAGTGGGCACAATAGGTACAACCATCGAATCTCAGACAACTACCGCATTACGATCCAGATTAAGTAGCTTCGAGAAGAATGTAGAATTCGGGATTGCACGTTCAATAACAGAGTTTCAACCTCAAAGAGAACTGTTAACAGGTGCTTGGAATATTCCAAAGGACTTACAATTGGCAGATCCATTATTCTTTAAGCCTCATATAATCGACATGCTATTAGGAGCGGATCTCTTCTTTGAACTGATAGAAAGTGGAAAAATTACATTAGGTCCAAATCTACCTATGCTGCATAAGACAGTATTTGGATGGATAGTGTCAGGTGCCTGTGTCACTGAGGGAAGCAGAAGCTGCAACTTATTACGAGTACAAAGGGCTTCGGTGGACTCGTTCTCTAACCTTGAAAAGTTGGTAGCAAAATTCTGGAACATGTAAGAAATATCTAGCATATCGCGCTTCACACCTGAGCAAGAAATTTGTGAAGAACATTTTAAGAAAAATCTTCGCATCCTCCCGAATGGTGAACTTTCCGTACGGCTTCCTTTCAAAGATAGCCCATCGCAGTTAGGTTTCTCATTAGACGCAACTAAGAAAAGATTTTTTCTGCTAGAGCGTAGGCTGGACAAAAACTTGGAGCTAAAAAGGAATATTCACAATTCATTGAGGAATATATAAAACTGGGACATATGTCGCTAATTGAGCACATGAGTCACAGTAAGCCTCATTATTACATGCCTCACCAATGCGTTCTCCGTCCAGAAAGTGAGTCAACAAAACTGAGGGTAGTTTTTGACGCTTCGTGTAAGACGACTACTTCTTTGTCACTCAATAATTTGCTGATGGTAGGCTCAAATGTACAGGAAGAAATGTACTCAATCATATTGCGATTTAGGAGCCACGAATTTGCCTTAATAGGAAATATACAAAAAATGTATCGTCAAATTGAAATTGACCCCAATGACCGACGGTTTCAGCTAATTCTCTGGAGGTTCAACTCGTCAGAAAGGCTTAATACTTATTGTCTTAATACTGTCACTTACGGAACTGCAGCTGCACCATTTTTAGCTACGCGCAGTCTTAAAGAAATCGGTCTTAGGAGTAAAGTTTCACACCCCCTCGGAAGTAAAATAATTTTGACAGATTTTTATGTTGACGATCTTATTACGGGCGCTGGATCTATAGAAGAATTAAAGAAAATTCAAGAGGAAGTAACTTATATATTAGGTCTAGCGCACTTTGAGTTACACAAATGGCATTCAAATGCTTCATTGAAGTCGGCTACAAAGGCAACAAGGGTGGAGTTTATACCAGATGAAGCTGAAACAACCAAAACGCTCGGCATAGAGTGGAATCCGAAAGAGGATGTTTTTAACTTCTTTTATAAAGACTTGGTTTCACTAACCAATTCAACAAAGCGGTCTGTTCTGTCCGCTGCTAGCAGGTTGTTTGATCCTCTAGGGTTGCTTGGGCCAATCGTTGTAAAGGCGAAAATGTTTCTCAAAGAACTTTGGGTTGAAAAATTGGATTGGGACGATCCGTTGCCAAATGCACTTGATAGTTGTTGGAAAGGATACATAGCAGATCTCCGAAATCTTGAATGCATTCGTATTCCACGGTATATCTATTCCCCACGGTCTAAGGATATACAAATTCATGGATTTTCGGACGGCTCAATAAAGGCCTATGGATGTTGTCTGTATGCTAAGTGTACCGATGAATTTGGAAACGTTTCAGGTCGTTTACTCACAGCAAAATCGCGAATTACTCCTTCAAAAACGCAATCGTTACCTCGACTAGAGCTTTGTGGTGCCCAGTTGCTAGCCAAATTGTGGCAAAAGGTTAAAAATTCTTTGAAAGCGGAGTTTGAAAAAGTATATTTTTGGGTCGATTCCGAAATAGTTTTGTATTGGATTGCGTCTCCATCAAATTTGTTCGACACATTTGTGGCCAATAGGGTTAGCGATATTCAGAGCTTAACTTCAAATGTCTGCTGGAAACATGTTAGATCGGAAAACAACCCCGCAGATTTAATATCTCGTGGAAGCCTAGTTGAGGATTTGAATGCGTCAATTTGGTTCCAAGGTCTGGAATTCTTGAAAAATTCTTTGAAGAATTGGCCCAAAACCTCAAAATTTAACAAAACTACAATTGACACTTCAGTTTTGGAAGAAAAAAGAAAAAAAAAAGTGTTCGTCTGTGCGGTAGTAAGTGTCGAGTTTATGGAAACTATTAATAAATACAGCAGCTTCATGAAAGCCATTCGAGTTGTAGGATACATACTGCGCTTTTGCAAGATAACTAAAGGCCAAAAACACTTACAAGGAAAACCATTATCTGCAGATGAGCTGGACGAGTCAATGATCGCAATCGTGTGGTGCATACAACAGAGAAGTTTTCCAGCAGAAATAGCTCAAATAACTACAAAAAAGGAAAATCAGTTCTCGAAGGGCATAGAAAAATTGTGTCCATTTTTAGACATCGTTGCCAACAGAACATTGCTTCGTGTAGGTGGACGTATCAGGAATGCCGAGATGGAATCCAAAACTAAATTCCCAATTCTCTTACCAGGGGACAACGCGTTTGTGAAAGAGTATGTGCGATATTTGCACATTAAAAATTACCACGCCGGTCCTCAAGCTCTTTTGAATTTCGTTCGAGATAGATTTTGGATACTTAACGCTAGGAAGTTGGTCAGACACGTTGTCAACAAGTGCATCCACTGTATCAGGTATAAGCCAATATTACTTGACCAGGTAATGGGAAATTTACCAAAGGATAGACTAACTCCAGGTAGACCTTTTAGTATATGTGGTGTCGATTTTTGTGGTCCTATACTAACTTCTTGGAAGATTCGCGGAAAGAGACCATACAAATCATACATCGCTGTCTTCGTTTGTTTTGCCACAAAGGCGGTTCATTTAGAAATTGTATCTGACCTCAGCTCCGAAGCTTTTATAGCTGCACTAAAGCGACTCATAGGGCGAAGGGGTGTCCAAATAAAATATATTGCGATAATGCAACCAATTTTGTTGGCGCAAAAACTAAATTAAATGAATTTAGACATAAATTTTACAAAGATCTCACTAAAAAATCTATTCTTGAGTTTGTTGCAGAAAAGGGGATCCAATTCAAGTTCATACCGCCTCGAGCGCCTCATTTTGGAGGCATTTGGGAGGCAGCAGTCAAAGCAGCAAAGACCTTATTGACGAAAACTTTTGGTGGAGCTCTTTTGACATTTGAAGAACTCAGCACGGCACTGGCTGAAATAGAGGGAATTCTCAACTCAAGGCCAATAACTGAAATGTCATCAGATCCTAGAGATATCAGTGCTCTTACCCCCGGCCATTTTTTGATTGGCGCACCGATGAATTCGTTTCCTGAACCACAAATATTAAGTAATAAAATTTCATATCTTAACAGGTGGAAAAGAATTACAGCCCTAAAGCAGCAGTTTTGGAAGAGATGGTCAACTAAATACGTCCGAAGTCTTCAAGAGAGGTCCAAATGGTGTACCACCATATTTTATTAATTTATGTAAAACATAGAATTTTTGAATTTCCCGCCTTAAATAAATATTGATCTGTATTTTTCACTATGTAAAACTTGAACGTTAATACATACAGTAAACTTCCCACAAGAACAAACTCACCACACCCAATTTTCTTCCTTTCCTCTTTAATATAGTTTGTGAATTGAATCATTGCATTGTTAACTTCAAAGGCGAATCGTTCGTTATGGTTTAAAAAACAAGAATAAATATAATTTTATAACGTTTAACAAAGTGGCTTGTCTTTCAATTTAAAAGTTCAGTTGGAATTTTTTACAGTCTTAATGTATATATGTACATTATGTATCGTATGTACTTTATGTTTTCACTTTCGGATTTTTATTTTTAAGTGTAAGCAAAAGGTTTTTTTTTTAATCCGACTCGTAAGGACCTAATGGTTTTATATATATATATATATTTGTAGGCTTGTACTTTACAGATTTTCACTTTCGGATTTTTATTTTTAGAGTTTGAGCAAAAGGGTTTTTTGGGTTATTATACTTTATCCGGCTCGTAATGATCAAATGTTGGGGTGTGTAGGGTTTTACTTTGCTATTTAGGATGTGAAGGGTAATATGGTAGAAAAATGCGCTTTGAAATAAATAACACGTCTTTTCTTCTTAAATGGTTACAGAAAAAAGACTCTTTTATTCTTCTCCGGAAATTATTTCCATATTTAACTTTACAAACTGTCATACATTTGTACTAAATATTTACAATCCGTAATCTTATATTACGTTTCATAGGTTACATTAGACTAAGTTTCAATTAATTTAGCTTAGTTTTAACATGGATTACAATTTTAATATTGAAATGACATAATTATTTAAATCAAAATATATGTATATTATTTATATATTGTGTTCACGAACAGGAACGATGGACTGTCTCTCGCTGTAAGACTGAGTCGATAAATAACACTATACTCACTCCACCAACTGAACTGAAGTTTCTCTTTAGTGCTTGGTGTACTTTTTCCTCGATCTCACTACTTCTAGTTAAAACATTTACCATTTACGAAAAAAAATCTCTACTGAATTCGATTAAAAAGATTGATTGAATAGCTCCACAGATTAAGTGCATGATACAGATCCAGTACCTAGCCGTATATTCGTGAATTTTCCTCGTTTTCTGTGTTGTAGAAAAAAAAACAATAGCGCTGCAGAAAAACAAGAAAGAGAATACAAAAAAAAACAAAAAAACCACCACGCTCTCGCGAGTTAATGTTGCTGGTCGAGTTAAAAGATTATTTATTTTATGCTACGCCGAAATGCGTGCTCTTTATTGATATTCTTAAAACTAGCCGCTATATAAGAAATTAATGACATTTATACTATTGATGCGACGGCTGTTATCATCGAATATTCCGTTTTTTGTTGTTTATTATTATTTGGGTAGTTAATTGTTTGTATTTCGCGATAATGCATTTTAGGTGATGTCGGTGGTAGTGTCGTTTATATTCCTTAATGATGATGTAATCTGGTGTACAGGACTTGATAAGAATGACGGAATAGGCAGAGAGTGAGATTACGTCATTAACGCAAAAAAAAACTAAATTATTACAGTGAAGACATATTACATAGTACGGGTTCCCCACATCTCCAGCTCCTGGTCCTTAGTACTGTTACTTGCACGGTCACATACGGCATGGGCAGTGACTGTCTGTAAGTAACAACTGACGGATTGTAAAAGTGAATATTGTTAGTGCACTATTTCCTATTGCTATAAGGGCATAATACCAGCAACATTTTAATTTGGTAAACAAACATCAGAATTTACAACCCGCGATATTGCTTAGCGTCGTTGGCGTTTCCGTCTTTTGTGTCCATTAAGTTGTAATGACTGGGGAATTTAGAGTGCACATAGCAAATATATGCGATCTAAAAATTAATCACTTTTCGGCGTACGTCCAGGACTATAGATACAAGCCAGCTGTTTTGGCACCTAATGAAAAACAGTTTGATCCCCGCCCACATCTCTCAGATCACGGTGATCTGAAGCTGCCTGGCTACGAACTAGGGGAAATATTTTCTTCCTCACCGCAGGCTCGCCATTTACGTGCATAGTGAAGTTGCTTACCAAACTCCACCATTATATAATCCCTGTTCCAATCCGGAATTTAACTTCATGTGGTTAAAATTCCATCTCCGTAAGAAAATTATCCACTACTGCCTTATTTCCAGAAACCCCAAACTGGACAGCAATTCGACCTTTAACGAGTTTGATGCGCCGTCTAACACCATTCAGTGAATTGTATCCCTGTACCTTCATACTGAAATCGTTATTACGGTCGATTTTCTTCATTTCTGGGTGGCCTCTGAGGAAGACAAATTGACCCAGCTTGTAATTGATTCCACGCGAATACAAGGCATTGATAGTTATACGACCCACGCTCTGGACTTGTTTTTAACCTCTCACCCTGATAAATACACCGTTGATGTGCTCTCAGCTAATTTCTCGTACACTAACGACACAGTTAGAAAAAGATTCCTAAAAGAACCATATGGCAATAAGAGCAAGCCAATTGGTGCGAACTTAACACCTTCTTAAGGTTATGTTTCCTCGATTACGACATGAATGCCGCTGCTGATATGATCACAGATAATAAAGGGTCCGCCATCAACTAGCGCTTATTTCGTGAATGGTAACACTTAGCTCATGTCTGATTTGACAGATAATTAGTTTTATCCTTCCGGTTAATAATGGAAAATAATTTCATTCAAATGGCTGCCTCGGCTGACCATGTAGTAGCCTACACGATCGGTCAAATTTTTAAGCACATTATCGATTGTGTGCAGTTGTATTTCACCAATGGCTTCACGAATATTGTCCTTTAAAGCGTCAATTGTCTCTGGCTTGTCGGCGTAACACTTATCTTTTACGGCACCCCACAAATAATAGTCCAACGGTGTCAAATCGCAGCTCCGAGGTGGCCAGCTCTGTGGCTGATAATGCGATCTTCAAAAACAGGGCGCGAAACATCGAGTGTAGTTTCGGCTGTGTGGCACGTAGCGTCGTCCTGTTGAAACCAAATGTTGCCAATATCCTCCTCTTCAATTTTTGTGAACAAAAATTCGTTCAACATGGCCCGATAACGATCGCCATTGACTGTAACGGCCACTCCTTGCTCATTTTCGAAGAAAAATGGCCCAATTATGCCTCTGGACCAAAATCGACATCTGCTCTAAGTCGATCGCAGGCCCACTTAGCGGAGCGAAAACGCATTGGATGGTCAGTTGTCTTCAACTCCTGAACCAACTGGACTTTGTATGGCGTCATACCAAGGTCTTTATGCAAAATTCGTCTCAATGATGTCTCCGAAATGTTCAATTGTTGAGAACGACGGTGAATTGATGTTGATGGCGCTTCTAACTTAAAATAAACCTTAGCCTACCTAACCTAAATGTACGATACACATATAAACATACATAGACATTATACACAATCATATACATATATCAGTATATACCTTTGTATACACTGATATATGTATATGTTTCTTAAATGCTAACCTAAACCTATGTAAGCTGACCACCGCTATTCACAGAGCAAATAAATTGGTCAGCTCTGCCTCATTAGTGAGGCTGGTCCGTAATTGACGGAAACGACGACGAAACATCTTCCCCATCATTCAACCACCAGAAATGCTGGTGCTGCCGAACGACATCCCTCTTATCGCGATTCCCCACCGCCCTACTGAACCTGAGGCGATAATGCGATCTTCAAAAACAGGGCGCGAAACATCGAGTGTAGTTTCGGCTGTGTGGCACGTAGCGTCGTCCTGTTGAAACCAAATGTTGCCAATATCCTCCTCTTCAATTTTTGTGAACAAAAATTCGTTCAACATGGCCCGATAACGATCGCCATTGACTGTAACGGCCACTCCTTGCTCATTTTCGAAGAAAAATGGCCCAATTATGCCTCTGGACCAAAATCGACATCTGCTCTAAGTCGATCGCAGGCCCACTTAGCGGAGCGAAAACGCATTGGATGGTCAGTTGTCTTCAACTCCTGAACCAACTGGACTTTGTATGGCGTCATACCAAGGTCTTTATGCAAAATTCGTCTCAATGATGTCTCCGAAATGTTCAATTGTTGAGAACGACGGTGAATTGATGTTGATGGCGCTTCACGCACACTTTCTGCCACAGCAGCAATATTCTCGGATGTACGCACTGTTTTTGGCTTTTCACGCTTTGGTTTATCGATGAGGATGCCAGTTTCTTTCACTTTTTTCACAAGATAACGAACATACGGAGCTGGCGGTGCTTCTCTTCTTCCAAAATCCGTACGCAATTTTCGCACACATTCTGCAACATTACCATGATTTTCAAAGAGTAATGTCGCAATATTTCCCAGCGTTGCTCAAGCATATACACAACCATATTCGTTCAGCGGAAGGATAAAACTAATTATTTGTCAAATCAGACATGAGCTAAGTGTTACCATTCACGAAATAAGCACTAGTTGAAAAAAAAAACGTTAATGGCGGACCCTTTATTTTCTTAGGAATGAGATCCTTTATCTCTCATCGGATTATGAGTATCAGACCAACAAGAAGGGCATGGTACGACTCGAGCTGCAAAGAGGAAGTCGGGGTTTGAGAAATGTTTTTTGGTCATATAAGGCCAACCCGAATGGAAAAATGTTCAAAAGAACTAGGAATGACTGTAACGGCTTTCTTAAGCGTGCGAAATTCCAATAGGATCAAAAACTGAGAGCAAAATTGTATAATGTCCCAAAAGTAGTAAAAGCTTTTGGTAGTTCATTACAAACATTAGAAATTCCGCAGTATCCTAAATTACAACGCTCATTTACAATTACATTCCAGATTCTAACTCTTTAGACAAGGCCAATCTACTTGCTGCACACCTCGCGGTCAACTCACCACGCCTACTCTTGAGTGCGTCGAATCTTCAATAGACAAATCCACTTTCGCACTCGTCTAGTAGCAAGAGTACTTAAAGTTCATAAGTCCGCTGGTGCGGATAGTGTACCTTCGAGATTGGTGTTATTCCACGCTGGCAAAACCACTGCGTCCGTACTATTAAAAATAAAAGTTTTATACCAAAAGTGTTTTTCAGATTAAAAAGGCACAAGTTTATATATGTAAATAAAGATAGACATTCTTTAGTATAGAAAAACTAGTGGCGAATGTTGAGTTATAATAAAATTTAGAATTACAGTAGTGGGAGAATTTGCAAGTTATAAATAAAAAATCACAGCATCAAACTGCTGAGAACATGTTATTGAGAAAAGAAAAAAAAATACGGTATTCAATTCATTACTCTTGTTATCTGATTTAATTAAACAGTCATTATTTAGCTACTTTGTTCAATGAGAAGCATTTCCAAATACTCATACTTCGAAATTCTAAGGGTAAACGATTAAACAGCATAGGTGCGACTGAGGTGTAAATTTAAAAAAAATAGTACAGGAGTGTAGGACAATAATTAGATTATTGTCATTACTGCGAGGTACGTATGCACTATGAAATATAATTATTTAAATACCCACTTCCTACGAAAAATATGTTTAGTATTTTGTAAAAGTAGAGATTCTTTAGTGGAAGAATTCTATAAATGTACATATAATAGAAGAGTGGAAAACTAAGCTCGTGCTGTCTTTTTTTAAATATGATTCACACTATATGCTTTTGCGAAATAATCAGAGGTTATGTACACCACCCAACAAGTCAGACCATATTGTAATTTTGATTGGACTAGTCCAATAGTTTCTAAACGATAAACCGAGCAAAAAGAACTTAGATGATAAAAGATGTACAAAGATCTTAAGAGATACTTTTTCAGTAAGGAAGTATGTAGGTTCCAGTTAAGTTTATTCTCAAAGAGTAAGCCCAGGTACTTAAAATCGCAGACCGAATCAATGGCAAAGCATTTGAACGAACAATTTGTATCATTACGAGTATTATATGTTTTGGAGCTATTTGTCATAGAACAAGTATCTTTATTTACACTGAACTTCTCACAATTCAATCTGTATTATTAGAGAAGTATTAGATACGGAGAGTGTAAACATAGTGCAGGTAAATTAAAAAACGTTATGTTCATTTTATCACTTATTCTAAGACTTTTAAGTCATGGTTGATGTCAGCAACCAAATTTAGGGTGGAACTCTTTACTCTTCAAATTTTGATTAAAAATAGAATTGATAAAAATTAGGAATAGTTCTAAGCCCTGATACTTGCGAGACCATTATTTATACCAAGGCAGTTTCAGTTTTTTTTCAGTTTTCAATGCATTTTATTTTCTTACTAATTAACTCTTACATACTAACAAAAAATACTTAAATGCTAGCTTAAAATTACTTAACAATCTTATACTAACTTACTGGCCCCACGCAGGCACTCTAAGCTACTCTAAATTCTTATAACTATGTCTTTCGACTTTATTTACATTTTCTTTATTAATATTTGTTCTCTATATTTAAAGCTAAGAAAAAAAATTGCTAACAAAAACTTAGCATATGGACATAATTTTTTATTTTTTATAAAACTTAATATCTAACTTAAAATAAACCTTAGCCTACCTAACCTAAATGTACGATACACATATAAACATACATAGACATTATACACAATCATATACATATATCAGTATATACCTTTGTATACACTGATATATGTATATGTTTCTTAAATGCTAACCTAAACCTATGTAAGCTGACCACCGCTATTCACAGAGCAAATAAATTGGTCAGCTCTGCCTCATTAGTGAGGCTGGTCCGTAATTGACGGAAACGACGACGAAACATCTTCCCCATCATTCAACCACCAGAAATGCTGGTGCTGCCGAACGACATCCCTCTTATCGCGATTCCCCACCGCCCTACTGAACCTGAGGCGATCCACACTGCCGTGTGCGACGTCTCTGTCTCCAGCTGTCCGAGCGACATGGAAGATTAACGGCACCGCTGATCTATCCTGGATCAACCCTATCTGATCTAGGTAGAGGAATGCTTCCGGTGGAAGGAGCCGTCAGAGCGCACACTCTCGTGGTAAAGATAATTGGGGTAGTAAGCCCCAGATATCAGGTTATTCGTCGAGGTGCAAGAGCAATTTGCAATGTGCCTTCGAGTTAGCTTAATTACGAAGTTGTCCACTCGTATTTGGTTCGCCCTGTTTTAAAGGACCTCATTAGGATAAAGTTTCTTGTACTCCGACTCTGGTGTTCTATACAAGCGAAAACAAGCCCTAAGGTAAGTCCTCTCAAACACCCGAATCTTTTCCATTAAGTTTGCTCGTACATTGAACCACACAGGACAACCAAATACTAGCATGGGCCTGATAAAGGCCATGTAGCAGATTACCTTTACCCTCGCATCGAGTTGGCTGCTATAAAACAGTCTCTTTGTAATGGCAAAAGCACCTTTAGCTCTGGCCAGAGCAGCATCTACATTTTTGCCAAAATACAGAAACTGATCTAGCAAGATCCCAAGGTATCTGACTACATTTCGACAGGCAAGTGGCTGTCCGTTCTGTCAAATGATTGAGAACTTTCGCCAATTTTTTCTGGTATCCCTAGAGGCTCCAGGCAACGGCGTCCTAAAGAGAATGGTTTCCGACTTCTGAAAGTTGATTTTCAACTTCAAATCATCGCAAAATCGTCTTATCTTATCGAAGTCACGCTGTAAGAGAGTATTAATGACCTCGATATTTGGACCTGTTCTGTACGCTATCAAATCGTCTGCGTACGCAATAGTATGGGGAAGTGAACCTATCAAGTCGCTTGTAAAAATGTTGAATAGGATCGGCGAATTGACCGCGCCTTGCTGAAGACCATTTTTAATTTGAAATATTCCAACGGAAGTCACATCACCATTTTTCACGATGAACTGTCTGTTGGTTAGCATATTATAAAGAATGTACAAGAGTGGTTTACTGATCCCCAGCCTAGTCAGCTCATAGAAAAGACCCTCTAACCATACGGTGTCGAATGCCTTCTCCAAGTCAACAAGGCAGGCACCAGTATATGTTTGTCCTCAACCCACCTAGACAGAGCTCTATTGATTACCTTTTCAAAAACCTTACTGATATTCGGAAGGAGACTTATCGACCGGAGATTCGCCGGATTGGATATATCCTTTCCCTTTTTGGGGATAGGTTGAACCACCGCCGTTTTCCAATGCGCTGGATAATGTGCATTATTCATTGCATTATTAAACAGGGTGGTGTAAATGTCCACCGCTTCTAGAGGAAGATGTCGAAGCACGATGTTCGGAATACCATCGGTCCCCACTGATTTCTTAGCCCTGGTTGTGTCGAAGATCTCATGGGTCGCCCTCTCTGGCAATGACATTATTTGCCATATTTTCGTCGCTAAACCGGGTGAAACCAGAGCCGTTGGATCGCCAATTCTCTATTTCATTTCGAATGTAGCAGTTGTGCACCTAGACGCGATTGTCCAGGTCATAATTAGGGCCAATGATATCAATGGCCTTGTATACTTCCCGGAAAGTCGCCCCTATGGCCTTGTAGTAGTGTCAACGCACCATAAGACTTACCAAACGTAAGCGCACACGAAACGTGACCGTAGCATAAAATATACGAAACAAAAAACCAAAGGAAAACAAGATAAACAAGATAAACGGGTGAGAGGAAAAAGCGAAACCAAGTAAATTCCTCAGCACATAGCAACCGGCAGCCTACGGACGCGCACCTCGCTCTCATCCTAAAGTAACAGTTGTATTATATAAGTATATGAAATTGAAATAAAATATAAAAAATTCACATGTGTCTTATCTATTCGGGCACAAAAATGGTGACCCCGACGTGATCAAGAAATTAATCGAACACATAAACATTTTACAAAATATACACGTCAAATATTACAAAGTTTGTGTGCGCGCGCTAAGATAATCGGCTGCCGGTTAGCGGGAATATAAAAAAATTTCAAAAACAAAAAAAAAAAACCGCAACAACCGGCATCGACACAAATTATCAGCGGCAACGGTGCAAGGTGCAGCAATCACCACAACGCGGCTTATCCACAACCAGAGACAACCTTCCAGGATCCGACAAACCACCACTACCACCGGAGCACAGCCAGCGGCAGAGACATCACCAGGCCAGGAGCAGCACAATCAAAACAAAAAAAATACATATATATGTACAGGTGAGAGCGAGGTTATTTTAATTTCTTCTTTTTCGTAAAACACTTAAAATAAAAAATTTGTGTGCATGGAATTTATTTTAAAATAGAGACCATTAAAAAGTGAATTGCTAGGTTTCGTTTTTTTTTCACCGTTTCGTATGTTTTGTTTACCGGTTCGTTTACTGCTGCGCTTGCCGTCTCGTTTACCGTTTAATCATTCACCGTTTTATCATTTATCGTTTGATCATACATATATATTCTGATCATTTGCTCATTTTTATTCTTTTTTTTTTCTCTCTTTCTCAATCTTTGTATTTAACACATAACTATACATTAAAATTTACGCATAATGACAGAGCCGAAAGGTGAACCGTCTACTAGCGGTGCAACATTTTACACCGTACCTCCACCTTCAACTCCTCAGGTGGATTTCCCAAATTCGGGACACGTAGAATCTTTACGCGTGCGACTTCCTCCGTTCTGGAACGCAAATCCTACAACTTGGTTTATACAAGCAGAGGCTCACTTTTCCGTGTACAAGATCACAAGCCAGGAAACTAAATACTGTCTGACAGTGGCAACGCTCCCATTAGATACTTGTGACACAGTCATAGACATACTTACCGATCCCCCGACTATCGACAAATACAACAACTTAAAGGCGGTTTTGATTAAACGTCATTCAATTTCGGAAACTAAATGTTTAGAGCAATTAGTTGAGAAAGCGGATTTAGGGGATCGCAAACTCTTGGAGGTGTATAGGTCAATGAAACAACTGGCTGGTAGTGCGTTCGATCGGGACATAATAAAAAATCTGTGGATGCGCCGCTTACCACAACCAATTAACATCGTTTTACTATCGGTTGGGGAAAAAAGCATAGAGGAGCTCACTGCGTTAGCGGACAAAGTTGTTGAGGCAGCTCCAAACCAAGGTTTGTACAGCATCTCTGCACAAAAAAATGAAGATACCTCAGGCGACTTAGACGCGAGACTTCGCAAAATAGAATCCATGATAGAAACCCTAAGTTTTCGCTCAAGATCCCGTGGCAGGCATAGGCCATCCTCATCAGCCAACTACAAGCGTAGGAATAATAGCTGGGGGCACGAGAGAAAGGCCACCTGTTGGTACCACAAGCGATTTGGAGGTTCAGCAAAGAAATGCACAGCGCCATGCAACTTTTCTACATTGAGTGGAGAAAACAGTGGTTCCTCGGCTAAATCGCAACACCCAAGCTAATTACACCTGCCGTTAGAGCGGTGAACGGGCAGGAATTTCATAATCGCCGCTTATTCATAAGGCATACTAACAATAATGTTTAGTTTTTAAGTATATTTACACACAAATGTATTTCATATAACAATGCCGTATAAATACACACCTATGTTTTCCATCAACAGCTTCGCTGTATACACAAACTATAATTCATTGCACTCACAAATTATGCAACTCACATTTTGCTACATAGACAATATTTGTTTCACTGTCATTTTTTGCTTTGTATGAACAATAATTATATAGGTCATGTTATTTATTTTGTTCTTCCTCATGTTATAATCTAAGCTTAGTTAGCAATAATTTTGTATAAATATAGTTAAGAGTTCAATAAAGAATCACTCGTTATTGATCAACACTTCGAGCTTGTCCTTTTCGCTATATTAAGACTTCCCCCCACCAGTGGTAAGGGGTCTTAATCATAATCTCCACTGTAGTCCAAGTTTATGCGCTTGGATCTACAAAACAAACGGTCAAGGTTTATGTGCCCTGTCCAAATACTTAATTAAAGCAGTCAATGCAAAAGAGCATTGTCTTCAACATTTTGTGACCCCGACATGATTCACACATTGTTTCACATATAGCGATTGGACTTTTGCTCTGAGAAGTGATTCACTGGGCTTTAACATTTGCACCATCATAAATCACAACCAAAAGAGCCTTAGCCTAAGATGGAGGAACTAGCAACAAATCAACTGAAGGCAGGCGAGGAAATTCAGCGGATCATACGAGTAGTAAACTTTAAGAAAGATGGAGCAGAGAGAAAGTCAACTGTCAAATACTTTCAAGATCGGTTGTCACTGTTAGAGACTGCATGGTCGCAGTTCGAAGAAACGGACAACCGAATTCGAGGGCTGTCCAGCATCGATCATAACCACGAATACTTCTTAAAGGATTATTATATCGAGATCCGGGAATTAGTCATACAATACTCCGAATTATTCAACAAGAATATTGGCTCACTAAAAGGCAATTCATACACTCATGCTGCAAGCCAAGATCTTGCAGTATCTAAGAATGGTGAAGGAGGTGGTTAGTAATGTCAGCGGTATCATAAGAAAGCAGATTCAGGCAATCAATTCACTGCATCGCTTATTCGGATCGGTTTCTAAGGACGATGAGCCACGGCCCAGAGAATATTATGAAGCAAAGCGGGAAATGATAAACAGGGTATGGCAACAAATCAAATCGCTTAATTATTTAATTTGGGAGTTAAGTGATGATCCAACAAAACATGGGTATGACCTAAGTACATATGTTCAAGTCGAAGCACTGGTAGAAAGCAACATACTCAACTTAGCAATGAAAATGGGTTGCCAGACTTCGAACAGTCATTCCACGTCAATGAATAGCAACAACATACCGATTGACAATTCATTGAACCTACCAAAATTAACAATTCCGAAATTCGATGGAGACTATTTAAAATGGCGTCAATTTTTTGATATTTTTCAACAAATGATACACAACAAGCCAATTCCCAATGTACAAAAAATGTGGTACTTAAAAACAAATGTCTCTGGAGAAGCAGAAAATCTGATTGGACATTTGGCGCTGACGGAAGAAAACTACCTGACAGCCTGGCAATCGCTTCAAGAGAGATATAATAACGTGCGAGTGCTAACAACAGCATTAATCCACAAAATTATAAGTCAACCAAATCATACGTCTGAAAATGTGTCAGCTTCTGCCATAAGGGAGCTCCATGACCCCACACAAGAAGGACTTCAATCCTTAAAGAATTTAGGAGTGGATACTTCTAGTTGGGATCTTCTATTGCTACATCTCCTAATCAAGAAGCTCGATAGGACCACACACGTCCTATATGAACAAGCACTCAGAAACCCAAGGGAAAATCAACCATTAAAAGAGTTTCTAAGTTTTCTGGAATTGCTTTTCCAATCACTGGAAGCAATTGGACAAAGGGTATCAAGGTCACAGTCAAAACAAAACTCAAAATCATGTTCGTCAGTTGTATCGACAACACAAATTGAAAAGGAAACTGGAAACTTATGCCGAGCATGCAATACTGAAGCTCATCCACTATACGGTTGTAAACAGTTTTTAGACTGGCCCACCAGCAATCGCCTACAATTTGTTCAAAAGCAAAGGCTATGCATTAACTGATTACGATTCGGACATAAGGCCAAGGCATGTGCATCGCGGACCTGTACCAAATGCAATAAGAGGCATAACACACTATTACACAGCAACGATAGGGCGAAAATCGCAAAAACGAAGAGTTCAACGTCAGCAATATTGGAATCAGCAAAAGACAAAAAAGAGTTGACTACATTGGCTACATTAAATGACAAGAGTTACGTTCTTCTCAGCACAACACAAATAAGATTAACCGATAGGAACGGTAAAAGCATTGAATGTAGAGCCATTTTGGATTGTGGATCTCAAGTCAACTTAATTACGGAGAGCCTCATCAAGAAAATGGGCATATCGCCAAAAAATACGTCAATGAGTATTCAGGGTATCGGCGATGGTAAAAGGGAAGTCCATCATCGTGTGAGCCTTCAATTATGTTCAATACTAAATGGGTTTTCCACACAGTTGGAAGCTTTTGTCCTCAAAAACATAATATCACCACAACCAACGCAGCATTTGGATATTTCCTCATGGGCAATCCCGAACAATATTACACTGGCTGACCCAAATTTCAACAGACCAGGCAAAATTGACGTTCTTCTCGGCGCAGAATTTTTTCATCAATTGTTATCAATTGGACAAATAAAATTAGGTGAGGGCTTGCCAACACTCCAAAACACTGTATTTGGATGGATCCTAGCAGGAAAGCTTGAGACGAACACAATTGCTTTAGCAACATGCGGGATTTGTAGCGAATCTGAGGACCAAACAAATCAGATAATCGAGAAATTTTGGAAACTCGAAGAAGTAGAGGTAGCTGAACCAAAGACTGAACAGAAAAACGGTGCAAAGAACATTTTACTCAAACCGCAAGAAGAGACGATAAGGGTCGTTTTATAGTTAGACTACCCTTCGCACAAAACACTACAGCCTTAGGATCATCCCAAGATATTGCTCTAAACAGAGTTTTGGCTTTGGAAAGCCAAAGTTTTGAAGAACGACATTGTGAGGAATCAATATATTGAGTTCATGGATGAATATGAGACATTAGGACACATAACGGAAGTCAACATCGACGACATATTATCTCCTAATTATGTTATTCCACATCACTGCCTCTTAAAACCTGATAGCAGTTCCACCAAGCTTCGGGTAGAGTTTGACGCCTCAGCAAAAACATCATCTGGTGTGAGCTTGAACGACATTATGCACACTGGACCTATTATTCAAAATGAGCTTTTTGCCATTCTTCTCCGATTCCGGATGCCCAGATTTGTGTTTACAACGGATATACAGAAAATGTATAGGCACATTCTGGTTCATCCAGATGACAGAGGATATCAACTTATTGCTTGGAGAAGGAATCCCAACGAGAAACTGAAGTTCTACCAACTGAACACCACCACATATGGCACAAGATCTGCTCCATATTTGGCAGTAAGATGTTTACACGAGCTAGCCAAAGCTAACAAATCAAAGTATCCACTTGGAGCCCAGGTATTACAAGACGACTTCTACGTTGATGATGGATTGACCGGATCAAATAGCCTCACTACTGCCAAGGAAATTCAGACAGAACTCGTCAAGATACTCGATCAAGCTGGCTTTAAGCTAAGAAAATGGTGAGCGAATCACCCACAGCTATTGGAAAACATTCCACCAGAACATCAGGAAGTAATTCTTGACTTTAACACCAAGGCGGAAGAAACAATCAAAACACTAGGCCTAGCATGGTTGCCAAAGAATGATCATTTAATTTTTAAGACAAGCATTGGGGTGAAATCACGCATAACAAAAGGGACAGTTTGTTCCGATGTAGCTAGAATATTCGATCCACTAGGAATATTAGGACCAGTTATAGTAACTGCGAAAATCTTCATACAACAATTATGGCAACTGAAAATCACATGGGATGAAGCATTGCCAGCAGAGTGTGTGGGGAACGACGTGCCAAACATTTTCTTTGTATCCAACAGATCATACCGCATTTTAAAATTGTTCTGGGACGAAATTCCGTGGCGACATCATCCCATTGGTGGGCGCAGGGTAATGTTAGGAGCCTTTGAGGTCTTACACACTTCACAATTGGCTATAAAGGTTTTCGTTTGGGAAGCCATATTCGGCCAGTAAAATTGCTGTTTGAGCCGATATAAGGTTTTTGCGATACCACCATGCGAGGCTCGAGGGGGTTTATGTGCCATGGAGATTAAACCGTCGGTCAACTCTTCCGGAACCCAAAGCTTCCAGGTGAGATCATCTTCAATTGGATTACCTGTGCTATGGTGAACCTTCTTATAGATGAAGCCATTCGAAACTTGAAGGTCTGGTAATTGATCTTTTTTATTTTCGATTGCGTCACGCATCATGCAATACTTTTCTGATTGAAAACTGAGATCAGCAAGATCAATGTGTAGCACATCGGAGTAGCTGTTCATTAACAAGGCCTGGACTTCCAGATCATCAGTTTCGTATGCCCTAGATAGAGCATCCGGTACGATATGCTGGGAACACTTGCGATGTTCTATAATAAAATCAAATCCTTGTAACTTCAGGCTCCATCTAGCTACACGACCACTCAGTTCTTTTTGGCTCATTAACCATTTCAGGCTTGCATGATCGGTTACGACTCTAAAATGTTGTAATTCAATATAAGGGCGAAATTTGCGAATACCCACGACCGCAGCAAGGCATTCACGCTCGGTCACACTGTAGTTGCGTTGAGCACTATTCAGCTTGTGTGAATAATAATAGATGGGTTTTTCTACACCGTTCTCATCTGTCTGACACAAAACGCATCCGATGCCAGTTGCCGAAGCGTCGCAGAGAATTATAAATTCTCTACCGAAATCAGGATTGACAAGTACCGGTGCTGTCGTAAGGGAAGTTTTGATGGCATTAAATGCTTCTACTGCCTTGCCTTTTTTTAATGTATCGGTAAGAGGTCCTGCTAATGAAGCAAAGTCTTTCACAAACCTACGATACCAACCTGCGAGCCCTAAGAATCTGCGAACTTGGCGCGCTGTTTTTGGCCAAGGGAATTCATTGATCGCACAAACTTTGGCTGGATCCGTTCTCAAACCGCTTTCATCTACCATGAAACCTAGATATCGAAGCTCTCTGAAACAAAATTTCGACTTCGGAACATTGATGGTCAAACCAGCTTCCTTTAACAATTCTGCTACGGTCTTAAGAAGTTTTATATGCTCCTCGAAATTACTCGAACTAATGAGCAAGTCATGCAGGTACACAAAAACATTCTTCCTAAGATGATGGGGTATAACCTTATCCATAAGTCGGCACATTCGCTGTGGCGCATTACAGAGACCAAAAGGCATAACTTTGAATTGGTATAATGGTTTGCCGGGAACCGTAAACGCTGTTTTCTCCCTGGACGACTTCTCCAATGGAATCTGCCAAAATGCATCTTTATTTCACGTCTTGTAGGCGTCCTAAGACACCATCTATGTGGGGAAGCGGGTATGCGTCTTTGACAATACAACGGTTAAGCATTCGATAGTCTAAACGAACTTGATTTTTCCCAGGTTTTCGGACTAGGACGACAGGAGAATTCCATGAACTCGTGCTCTCTTCGATCATTCCGAGTTCTAGCATACGATTGATTTCTTCGTAGAGCAGTTCCTGAACTGCGGGAGAAACAGGATAATGGCTTTGTTTGATCGGCTCGGCATTCCCGTTGTCTATACAATGTTCCATTAGCCGTGTTTTCCCTAAGCCGTGGGTGGTGGAAGATGGAAATAGGTTTATAGTGTCTGTGAGTATTTTATATTCGTTAGGAGATTCGTGAATACTTGAATCTACAGTCGCAGAGATGGAATCGTATGAAATTTCGGAAATCAGTTTCAGAGCAATATCAAACAGTTTCCAGAAGTCTACTCCTAAGTACAATCTCTGCTTCAGGGACGGCACTACGAAAAAGCATATTTTTGCCGACTTTCCTTTATATAATACGTCTACAAAAAATTTCCCTATTATAGGCTGAGCTTTGCCACCAGCTGTTTTTATATCTGATGTAAATTTCACCATTGGTAGTTTTTTCTTTTTCAGGAACTCTAGACCATCTTTTCCTAAACAACTTATGCTCGCTCCACTGTCAAAAAGACCTAATATTGGTTCCCCGCATATGGTAACATAGGCATACGGCCTAGGATCTTCTACTGAATCGCAAAGTGTGCTACTGGCAATGGCTTTAAAAATATTTTTTTTGAGTTTAAACCTATTGCGAAGTTTCAGGAGTTTGGGGGATGTTGGGGGAATGGGTTTGCCAAAGATACGTTCTCTTACACTGTTGTATTTCAAAATTCGTTCATGTAAAGTTGGGAAGGTGCATTTCTGGACTTTAGCCGAAGGCTTAGGAGAGGTGAGTATATCGCTATCATTTCTTAGGACGCGGATTTGATCGGTGGTGTTGATTTGCATAATGTTAGTGGGTATTTGACATCCGTGGCTGCAATCATCCGTTAAGGTAGGTTGATGGTCACCTATTGTTTGTCCGGTGGGTTGCCTCGAGAGCAACTAGTTCCGGGATCCAAATTGCTCCTCTTTCCGTTTCCCAAGCACTTAGGACATTTAGGTATGGTAGTATTCTCCCTGCCGCACTTGTAACAGAAAAGTGTTCTCTGTTGAATTGGACAGTCGAAAAATGAATGACCAAGTGTTTTACAGTTCCAGCATCGATAACTATGAGTTTCCCTCCTAGGTTGAAGTTCTTCAATACTGTGATCTTCGTCCGTCTGTTCCTGAGATCCACATATAACGACTTCCGCGACGTTCCTGCGAGTTGATGGTCCTAAATTGGGTCTAGCTCTTTGATAGTCGTGGTCATTGCGGTACTTTTCTATGTTTCGGCATACATAAACCATTTCCGGAAGACTTCCTGTTTGAAAGGTAATCAGTAGCTCACCCATTCGTCTACACACATTTTGTTTTAGTAATTCCAATATCTCATGGTCAGGCTTAGGTATCCGTAACCGACTATTGCGGGTTCCTTACTGCCTATCTGGTGATTTCCGGATACTATCTGCTGATTGGATGGAGTGGTTGCAGCTAGTGTCTGCCGGACCATTGTCGCGACCTCTTCACGAATAAATCCGCGACTTTTATCTAATTCTTCTCGGATAAACCTAAATTCTTCCGCTCGTCGCAGCCCCAAAGCAGCAGTTACTACTTCATGTATATATCCAGCTAAATCTTCTCCATCTTGTGCTGGTAAGGCTTCTTTACTCGTGGAAGGTAGGGGAAGAGCTCTAGCTTCCTCAATATTTACCGTGTCTAAGCTCGCTGAAACATCTTGGAGATTTGCATTATCGAGGCTAGTATTTGAGCTATTCCTCCGTTCCGACGCGTCCAGTATAGACCTGTTTCGTAAATCGTAGCGATACGATTTAGGTACCGCACCTGTTGAACTCTTTTCAAGAGGCATGATGACCGAGGAGGAAAAACTAAGACGAGAATAACGAAAGCTAAAGCTAAGTCGAAGAGAAAAAGGTAAGGGTCCTACGATTATGGTAACCTAACCCCATACAATCAGAAAAACCAAAATTCGAAATGGACAAAAAAAATTCGAAAATGCGAAAAAAATTCTTATACAAAATTGGAAGTATTTAAATAAATCCTCTATCTTATTCCAAAATCTAAAATTCCTACCAAACAAAACTTTTGGGAACAATCCCAAAAAGGAAAGAAAATGTCAAATCTTTCTAACAGTGAAAATCTAGTGTTGGTGGGTAAGACCGGATCATTTGGGAATTCGGTTAGATACCTTCAATCCCGAACAAAGACATAGTTAAAAAAAACTCACTAAGAATAGTGCTTGTTTAGATATGAGAGAAATGATGACTGTACTGCCTAAGCTCGTGAAATAATAATTAAGCGATTTCACACACAATAGTTGTGTATTATTGGCTTGACTGAGCCTGTAAGCTTGCAATGTATGTGTTCCTCTGCTCCTTAATATGAGTTAGGAGGAATATTTTGTGAACAAAAAGGAAAAATTGCAACGAATGCTATCTGGAAAAAGAGTATATTCCAAATGCCGGACAACTGGTTTCAAAATTCACTTTATAAACTCGGATAAATCACACAACAATTTAAAAGGTATAGGATACCTTCCATGGATGAGATTACCCACAATTACCAAATGCATATCTAGTACGGCACCACACAGAATGAATGAAGAAAGCGCACAGACGTATGCGGAACTTTACTCAAATACCGGCCGATTCTAACAAACTGCATGGGTACCAGAATCACAAAAACCTACACTCTATGTATACTGCGCAGAGAATAACACAGATTAAAAGATGTACAGCATTCAAACACTATGATAGTAAGTACAGTATCTCCATTATTTCTCAAAAATACTATTAATCTACTAGGGATTTGAGACAATCGGGCCCCACGTTGGGCGCCACCTGTAACGAAACTTCTAAAGCTACCTGACACACCGCTTGAAATTTCAAGACCTCGAATTGAGGTCGCCTACATTTGAGCTCTCACGATCACAGATGTGTATAGGTTCCTCTAGAAAGAAAACCTCATCCCGCTAGCACTACCCTAAAACTTACGACCACAGGACTCCTTAAGACTATCTGGGCCGCTGCGACATGAGGGTGTCCGAGGCCTTCGCAGCTGAGGCGTGCTAGCGTCCGCTCGTCCTAGCTCGTCGGATTGGGGGGAGTACTTGCCACTATGCCTACGGACGGTGTTACTCGTTCCATGCCATTGAAAAGCTGTTCCTTCAATTAATTTATGGTATGAAGCCCGAAAAATCTCAAAACCCTGTTCTTCCTAGCACTTCTTAGTGAGGTGGAGAAACCAAGATGTTAGCGCCTCTCCTAAGTGTGGACCCACCCCAGCACTATCCAGTTTATACAAATTGGATAATGCGACCTTGTCTTATACGTCACTTGCTATTGGTATAAGCCCCTAATACAAATAGAGTTGTATTCACTACATGCTCGTCAGCAACCCAAGAAACAGATCGCGGCTAACCCACTCAAGGAATCATTTAGTTAATCATAGACCGTATAGTAAAAAGGCCAAACGGAAAGCGAAAGAAGAAAAAGGCATTCAAAAAGACCATGCGTTATAAATTTCACTTCAAGTTTATTACAAAATAAAGGCAATAGTAGCATACTCAACTCAATTTAATATCATTGTACATATTTCGTCCTATTTTTCCTACATACAGCCATAACTATACAGTACATAACTTCATGATACCGCACCTTCTTAAGCTTAAATAACGAGACTATTATAAGAATAAGCCGATCTTAGGATTCACACTGCTTTCTCTTTAAAACAAAAACAATTGAATTAACCATCCCCTACATATATTGAATTATATATATATTGAAAAAACTTTGGAATCTCTTTGAATTCTCACAATCCAATAACAAAACTTCACTTTTTGCATCTAAGCTATTGAATAATGGATCAAATTATTGATTCTGACACGATTGACATATTTTAGGTTAGACTTGAAAAAATTACAAATAAGCTAGCATACTTATAGGGCGATGATTTTATCGTCCTCCTTTTTCCTTTGAAGGGGTTAATGATAAGAAATAGTTACATAGGCAGCTATGCACACTAAGTGTATTTACTCATTACAATAGTATAATTCAATAAAAATGTAAAGTTATTCTCTAAATCGCTCATATACTCGTATATATAAATCATAAATTTGGTTCACTAACAGATGCAATACATGCATTATAAAGAAATATAAAAAAAACAACACTTACCGCTTTACCATGATCGTCGATGTGGTGAACTTGCGCGCAATTCCTCCATCGGGATGTTCTTGAATAATAATTATAGGCTCGTTGTGTGCGTTACCATGCATCTTTTTTTTCGTTTGTTTTAATGTTAGGGAAAGGGAAAAATTATGGTTTATGTATATAATGAGCGTTACAATGTCTAAATACTTAACTTGAATACATGTTGAACTGAACTGAAAAGATGGTGAGGATCTTGTCGACGAATTGGTTGGTTTCTGCAACAGTGGGCGTAAACGATGGCAATGTGGCTGTGTCCAACGTAGGCTCAATCAGCGCATCGATAAGGAGTAAGGAGGATAAGGATAAGGATAAGGAGTAATTACCACCGGACAAACAATAGGTGACCATCAACCTACCTTAACGGATGATTGCAGCCACGGATGTCAAATACCCACTAACATTATGCAAATCAATACCACCGATCAGATCCGCGTCCTAAGAAATGATAGCGATATACTCACCTATCCTAAGACTTCGGCTTAAGTCCAGAAAAGCACCTTCCCAACTTTACATGAACGAATTTTGAAATACAACAGTGTAAGAGAACGTATCTTTGGCAAACCCATTCCCCCAACATCCCCCAAACTCCTGAAACTTCGCAATAGGTTTAAACTCAAAAAAAATATTTTTAAAGCCATTGCCAGTAGCACACTTTGCGATTCAGTAGAAGATCCTAGGCCGTATGCCTATGTTACCATATGCGGGGAACCAATATTAGGTCTTCTTGACAGTGGAGCGAGCATAAGTTGTTTAGGAAAAGATGGTCTAGAGTTCCTGAAAAAAAAAAAACTACCAATGGTGAAATTTACATCAGATATAAAAACAGCTGGTGGCAAAGCTCAGCCTATAATAGGGAAATTTTTTGTAGACGTATTATATAAAGGAAAGTCGGCAAAAATATGCTTTTTCGTAGTGCCGTCCCTGAAGCAGAGATTGTACTTAGGAGTAGACTTCTGGAAACTGTTTGATATTGCTCTGAAACTGATTTCCGAAATTTCATACGATTCCATCTCTGCGACTGTAGATTCAAGTATTCACGAATCTCCTAACGAATATAAAATACTCACAGACACTATAAACCTATTTCCATCTTCCACCACCCACGGCTTAGGGAAAACACGGCTAATGGAACATTGTATAGACAACGGGAATGCCGAGCCGATCAAACAAAGCCATTATCCTGTTTCTCCCGCAGTTCAGGAACTGCTCTACGAAGAAATCAATCGTATGCTAGAACTCGGAATGATCGAAGAGAGCACGAGTTCATGGAATTCTCCTGTCGTCCTAGTCCGAAAACCTGGGAAAAATCAAGTTCGTTTAGACTATCGAATGCTTAACCGTTGTATTGTCAAAGACGCATACCCGCTTCACCACATAGATGGTGTCTTAGGACGCCTACAAGACGTGAAATAAAGATGCATTTTGGCAGATTCCATTGGAGAAGTCGTCCAGGGAGAAAACAGCGTTTACGGTTCCCGGCAAACCATTATACCAATTCAAAGTTATGCCTTTTGGTCTCTGTAATGCGCCACAGCGAATGTGCCGACTTATGGATAAGGTTATACCCCATCATCTTAGGAAGAATGTTTTTGTGTACCTGCATGACTTGCTCATTAGTTCGAGTAATTTCGAGGAGCATATAAAACTTCTTAAGACCGTAGCAGAATTGTTAAAGGAAGCTGGTTTGACCATCAATGTTCCGAAGTCGAAATTTTGTTTCAGAGAGCTTCGATATCTAGGTTTCATGGTAGATGAAAGCGGTTTGAGAACGGATCCAGCCAAAGTTTGTGCGATCAATGAATTCCCTTGGCCAAAAACAGCGCGCCAAGTTCGCAGATTCTTAGGGCTCGCAGGTTGGTATCGTAGGTTTGTGAAAGACTTTGCTTCATTAGCAGGACCTCTTACCGATACATTAAAAAAAGGCAAGGCAGTAGAAGCATTTAATGCCATCAAAACTTCCCTTACGACAGCACCGGTACTTGTCAATCCTGATTTCGGTAGAGAATTTATAATTCTCTGCGACGCTTCGGCAACTGGCATCGGATGCGTTTTGTGTCAGACAGATGAGAACGGTGTAGAAAAACCCATCTATTATTATTCACACAAGCTGAATAGTGCTCAACGCAACTACAGTGTGACCGAGCGTGAATGCCTTGCTGCGGTCGTGGGTATTCGCAAATTTCGCCCTTATATTGAATTACAACATTTTAGAGTCGTAACCGATCATGCAAGCCTGAAATGGTTAATGAGCCAAAAAGAACTGAGTGGTCGTGTAGCTAGATGGAGCCTGAAGTTACAAGGATTTGATTTTATTATAGAACATCGCAAGTGTTCCCAGCATATCGTACCGGATGCTCTATCTAGGGCATACGAAACTGATGATCTGGAAGTCCAGGCCTTGTTAATGAACAGCTACTCCGATGTGCTACACATTGATCTTGCTGATCTCAGTTTTCAATCAGAAAAGTATTGCATGATGCGTGACGCAATCGAAAATAAAAAAGATCAATTACCAGACCTTCAAGTTTCGAATGGCTTCATCTATAAGAAGGTTCACCATAGCACAGGTAATCCAATTGAAGATGATCCCACCTGGAAGCTTTGGGTTCCGGAAGAGTTGACCGACGGTTTAATCTCCATGGCACATAAACCCCCTCGAGCCTCGCATGGTGGTATCGCAAAAACCTTATATCGGCTCAAACAGCAATTTTACTGGCCGAATATGGCTTCCCAAATGAAAACCTTTATAGCCAATTGTGAAGTGTGTAAGACCTCAAAGGCTCCTAACATTACCCTGCGCCCACCAATGGAAAAAGCTTTTGTTGTTGAAAGGCCATTTCAGTTAGTGTACGTAGATTTTCTTGGTCCATAACCCCGATCGAAAAATGGGAACACACACATAATTATTGCGCTTGATCAACTCAAAAAATTCGTCGTTATTCAACCATTAAAGGCAGCTACATCTGCCACAGCAATAAAATTCCTAGAAGAAAATATATTTTGTCTATTTGGAGTTCCCGAAACAATTTTGACTGACAATGTTAACAATTTATAAGTCGTGACTTTGAACAGAGATTGACAATGTATGGCATATCCCATATTAAGACCGCCAACTATTCTCCTCAAGCAAATGCCAGTGAGAGGGTGAATAGATCTATTTTAGCGGCTATCAGATCTTACATCGAGCCAGACCAACGGACTTGGGATGCTCACCTGTTGTCGATAGCCTGTGCTCTTCGTACGGCAGTTCACTCGGCGATAAGCATGTCACCCTATGAAGCACTATTCGGGTAGAAGATGATAGAGCATGACTCTGACTATAAGTTGCTGAGGAGACTAGACGCTCTCAACAACGGCGAAGTTCAACATCTGTCCAAACCGTCTAAAATGAATATATTACATGCCTACCTTAAGGATTCGCTAGAGAAAGCTCATAACGAATATGAGAAGGTCTACAATACACGAAGCAAGAACGATAGATATTCCAAAGGAGATGTTGTTTTTAAAAGAAACTTTATTTTAAGCGACTCTTCGAAAAAAATTTGTGCTAAACTCAGTCCAAAATTCGTGAACTCGAAGATTTTCACGGAAACAAGATAGGTGTATTCCATTGTAAGGACCTAAGATCCTAGGAGCCACGTTAACCGGCTATTTCAGTCTATACATGAGACATAATGTACATGTACATAAAAATAAGTTCCTAGGGAACACAGTTCCTTTTCTTCTTTTTTTCGCTCCCTTTTGCTTACGAAAAAAACAAGTTTTGTGGGGAACGACGTTGCAAACATTTTCTTTGTATTCAACAGATCATACCGCATTTTAAAATTGTTCTGGGACGGAATTCCGTGGCGACATCTCTGAGCGAATAGTAGTAGTCGCTGATAAGGTAGTTTATCTGCACATCGGTTTTACCTTATCGATAAGACCAAACTAGGATTGTGTAACAGCGGGGGGAGACAAGACAGGGGTGTATTCAAATTGGTTTTCCCGCGGGAATCCAAAGCAAAACCACTTGAAACAATTTGCGAAAAACAAAAAAAAACGGTCTCATCGTAAGATTTTAGAAGAGAGTCATGCGATTTCATCTTGTGCGGGATTTTTATCTTTTTTTTTATTTGAATCAGAGTCGTCTAGTGGCAGTGAGGGTAAAAGGCTGTACCCATAGGAGTTTTATTTGTCAGTCGTGGTCAGACGTTGTCAGTCTGTAAAGATTCGATCTTTTTTTTCCTTTTTCTCTAGTTTGTTGGAAAAAGTAATTTTGGCTGCACGGCGTGTTAGCATGCATGCTAAATCCTGATTAATTTTTACAAGTGGGAAAAGTTCTTTAATGTGATTCTCCTAATTCCCCGCTAAGTAAAAGACAAAAGATATAATAGCAGAAAATAAAAAAAAAAACATTTATAAGTGAACATCAAGAACACAAAATTTTAAACCCTGTGGAAGCAATCGATGGTGTTAAAAAAAAAGAGCTTAAGAACATAAAACAAAAATATATTAAAAACAAAACCCACAATTGCGTAACCCCCTAGTGTGCTTGTGTAACCAGCCACACCCTTACGGGAGTCTCAGCAAACTTATGTGAATATCGGCCTAGGATTCGGAGAAAGTAATTACTCCTTATCGATGCGCTGATTGAGCCTACGTTGGACACAGCCACATCGCCATCGTCTATGCCCACTGTTGCAGAAACCAACCAATTCGTCGACAAGATCCTCACCATCTTTTCAGTTCAGTTCAACATGTATTCAAGTTAAGTATTTAGACATTGTAACGCTCATTATATACATAAACCATAATTTTTCCCTTTCCCTAACATTAAAACAAACGAAAAAAAAGATGCATGGTAACGCACACAACGAGCCTATAATTATTATTCAAGAACATCCCGATGGAGGAATTGCGCGCAAGTTCACCACATCGACGATCATGGTAAAGCGGTAAGTGTTGTTTTTTTTATATTTCTTTATAATGCATGTATTGCATCTGTTAGTGAACCAAATTTATGATTTATATATACGAGTATATGAGCGATTTAGAGAATAACTTTACATTTTTATTGAATTATACTATTGTAATGAGTAAATACACTTAGTGTGCATAGCTGCCTATGTGACTATTTCTTATCATTAACCCCTTCAAAGGAAAAAGGAGGACGATAAAATCATCGCCCTATAAGTATGCTAGCTTATTTGTAATTTTTTCAAGTCTAACCTAAAATATGTCAATCGTGTCAGAATCAATAATTTGATCCATTATTCAATAGCTTAGATGCAAAAAGTGAAGTTTTGTTATTGGATTGTGAGAATTCAAAGAGATTCCAAAGTTTTTTCAATATATATATAATTCAATATATGTAGGGGATGGTTAATTCAATTGTTTTTGTTTTAAAGAGAAAGCAGTGTGAATCCTAAGATCGGCTTATTCTTATAATAGTCTCGTTATTTAAGCTTAAGAAGGTGCGGTATCATGAAGTTATGTACTGTATAGTTATGGCTGTATGTAGGAAAAATAGGACGAAATATGTACAATGATATTAAATTGAGTTGAGTATGCTACTTTATATTGCCTTTATTTTGTAATAAACTTGAAGTGAAATTTATAACGCATGGTCTTTTTGAATGCCTTTTTCTTCTTTCGCTTTCCGTTTGGCCTTTTTACTATACGGTCTATGATTAACTAAATGATTCCTTGAGTGGGTTAGCCGCGATCTGTTTCTTGGGTTGCTGACGAGCATGTAGTGAATACAACTCTATTTGTATTAGGGGCTTATACCAATAGCAAGTGACGTATAAGACAAGGTCGCATTATCCAATTTGTATAAACTGGATAGTGCTGGGGTGGGTCCACACTTAGGAGAGGCGCTAACATCTTGGTTTCTCCACCTCACTAAGAAGTGCTAGGAAGAACAGGGTTTTGAGATTTTTCGGGCTTCATACCATAAATTAATTGAAGGAACAGCTTTTCAATGGCATGGAACGAGTAACACCGTCCGTAGGCATAGTGGCAAGTACTCCCCCCAATCCGACGAGCTAGGACGAGCGGACGCTAGCACGCCTCAGCTGCGAAGGCCTCGGACACCCTCATGTCGCAGCGGCCCAGATAGTCTTAAGGAGTCCTGTGGTCGTAAGTTTTAGGGTAGTGCTAGCGGGATGAGGTTTTCTTTCTAGAGGAACCTATACACATCTGTGATCGTGAGAGCTCAAATGTAGGCGACCTCAATTCGAGGTCTTGAAATTTCAAGCGGTGTGTCAGGTAGCTTTAGAAGTTCCGTTACAAGTTTCACACCAAATGGCTATCGTTCCAAGATGGTCTAAAAGAACTGAATAACATGCACTTCCCACGACACGTTTTTAATTCAGAAGTCCCTAAGTTAATTCAGATTCATGCCTTCGCTGATGCTCCCGAGAAGACTTATGGCGCAGCGATATACATTCGATCAGTTCTCAGTGACGGAAGAATAATTATGAGATTACTGTGTTCAAAATCACGAGTAGCACCACTTAAAAAACAGACACTTCCACGACTGGAACTTTGTGCTGCGGTATTAAGTACTATTCTAGCAACCAGAACTAAAATAGACCTTAAAATTGAAGACACAACAATATACTTTTGGACCGATTCTGAAATTGTTTTAAATTGGATTAACACCAATCCATCGTCATTTCACACCTTCGTAGCCAACAGGGTAGCTACAATTCAGAATCTTTCAGTTGCCGAGCAATGGAGACACGTCAGATCAAAAGACAATCCTGCTGATATACTATCACGTGGGTTATCTCCGAGTCAGCTCAAGTCTTGCGGAATGTGGTTATACGGACCTCTGTTTCTTCATGGGACGGGGGACACAAGGCCTTTTTGTAAAACTTTAGCAATAAACACTGATGAAGAAAATCTTCTCCGGTAAGTCAACCACGGAAACTCATTCAAGACACTTGAATGCCTATGTTCAAAGGTTTACACGTCGTTGCAAACAGAATCGACTTTCAACTCCAGCACAATTAACACTAACACCCATGGAAATAGATGATGCACTAATGAAGGTTTTATCAACATTACAGCAAACACACTTTAATAGTGAAATCAAGGAATTGAAGAAATACAAAGAATTACACAAATCAAGTTCTCTCAGTGGTCTCTCCCCATTTCTGGACGAAAATGGAATTATTCGGGTTGGTGGACGAATCAACTCTTCATCCCTGTCATACGATGCAAAACATCAATTGCTCCTACCATATGATGACCCAATAACGAAACTGATCATGAAAGATATTCATGAGAAAAATTATCACTGTGGATCTCACTCCCACACTCGACAAAGATTCTGGCCAATAAAGGGAAAAATCCTTTCGCGATCAATCGGGCAACATTGTATAAGGTGCAATAAGGCCAGGCCACACTTTCTAAAGCAAATGATGGGAAATTTACCACCTACACGAGTCCAACCAGCAAGACCCTTTCTGAATTCGGGCGTGGATTATTGCGGCCCATTCTGGGTACACTATAAAATACGAGGAAAAAAAACACAAAAGGCGTATGTTGCGACATTCTGCTGCTTCACAACAAAAGCTGTGCATATAGAGATTGTTAGTGACCTAAAAACGGAGTCGTTTATTGGCGCTCTTAATCGCTTCATAGGCCGCCGAGGACATTGCGAAAATATTTACTGCGACAAGGCCACAAACTTTATTGGCGCTCGTAATCAACTTGCGGAATTATCATCAACCATCTATTCCTCAACTGCAAGTGAGAAAATTATGAAGGCCTGCAGCGACAAGGGAATTAAATTCAACTTTATTCCTCCTAGAGCCCCACATTTTGGTGGGTTATGGGAAGCTGCTGTTAAGTTTGCCAAACATTTATTAGTGAGAAGTGTTTCTACAGCATCATTAACCTATGAAGAACTGGAAACAGTTATGATCGGCATTGAAGCAGTTTTGAATTCACGTCCAATAACTCCAATGTCGGAGGATCCAAATGATCTGACTGCCTTAACACCGGGACACTTTTTAATCGGTCAAACTTTAACAGCGATACCTGATGTAAACACAACTACACTTAACGCAAACACGTTAACACGCTGGAAACTGGTTTCGCATCTAAAGAACGAATTTTGGAATAGATGGTCTAGAGACTATTTGAATGAGCTACAATACAGACACAAATGGAGAGAGCAATCTCCTAATATTAAACCTGGAGGCCTGGTAATCATCAAGGAGGATAATGTTCCAATTCTTCAATGGCCCCTTGGAAGAATAATTCAAGTCTACAAGGGTGACGACGGAGCAGTTCGAGTAGCAGACGTTAAGACCTCAACCGGTATTTGGAAACGAGCAATACATCGATTAGCACCTTTACCAATTAAGGAACATCATGAGATCGAAATAATTGAAACCCAGCCCGAGTTCAATGAAACCAGTCAAAACCATCATGAACCTGTAGAAGTACCAAGAAAGAAAATGAGACACTTAAGCCACACCAACTTGATCATAATGATATTGATGTTTCCCATAATTGTTGCAAATCCTGTTCAAATAACAAGGTTTAAATCTGAGCCAGGAATTCACTTTGAAGGCATGGGCACAACAAGATTTGTCACGGCTGAATGGAAAATTATTGCATACTACGAAATAGCACCATTCAAGAAGGAAATTGCAGCATTATCAACCGGAACGTTTGCCTTACACAATTTGGGCGAGCAATTTTCAAAGAAGACTATCTGCCGTTATTTAGTTGATCATTTCAATGAGACTGTAATCAACTTGCAGTTTGACAACAGTTTGCTTTCCGAAAGGAGAGTTAAAAGGGGCGCTCTAAATATTATTGGAAACGTCGCCCACTCTCTCTTTGGTGTCTTGGATTCCAAATATGCTGAAAAGATGTCTAGCATAATTGATAAGGTTAAGGAAAATGAGGATTACTTATTAGAACTACACAAAACCCAGACATCCATGATTGATTCTACTGTGAACATCGTCAAACGAAGTCAATTAGACACAACTTCTAAATTTACACAACTTGAAAAACAGATCAATATGGTTATGAATGGAATACAAAAGACTGAAGCAGAAGTAGATCTAATTCAAATGTTCAACTCCATATCTATTCAGCGGACAATGCTAGTGTCCAACTTAGAGAGAATGCAATCAGCAATACTCGACGTGCTTACTGACACACATCATGGAAGAGTAAACCCACTACTTCTTTCACCCCAGCTGCTAAAAGTAGAAATTTCGAAAATTAAAGGCCACTTGTCTGCTACTCAGCAACTCCCCGGAGATGAAGCAGACTTACTTCAGCTTTACAAGTTAATGGCGATTAAGGGCAGCTTCACAAATGATCATGTAGTATTTATCATCAACTTACCATTAATCGATCAAGAAAAATACGATCTCTTCCATATGATACCCGTACCAGTTGTTATAAACAAGACCATGCTGGCAATCAGCCCGTGTACGAGTCTCATTTCAATAAGCAGTCACAGAGATCAGTACGTTCCAGTAAGCAAAGACGATTTAAAAGAATGCCGGATGATAAAGGAGGGAACTTATTTGTGTTCCAACTCACAAGCGAAATTCAACAAAGGATATGAGTTATGTTCTTGCAGCTTTAACCTGTTCAACAACCTCACGAAACCAAAATGCAAGCTAATGGAAGTCCAAAACAACTTCGTCTTAACACAACTATTTCATAAGAACCAATGGATATTCGCTACTAGATTATCAATTCAAATGTCCGTGGTTGCACCATCAAACAAAACTCCGTTACTATTCAGGCTTATTACGAATATACATCTGCATTAAGACCATCATATACAAGTTTTGGCATCAGGACTGAATTTCCAAGTTCACCAAAGAAGGAATCATCTTTGAATAATTCCAACCTAACTCAATATAGATTCGAAGGTGAAGAGCTTACGGCCTTGAAAACTTTACTTAGAAGTCAAGATTTTGTAAAGCTACCAAACAGAATCAAGGCCAGTGAATATCATCATACAACAATCGGTTACCCCGCACTTTTGTTATCCATCAGGGTAGCCTTTGGTTTTATATGGACATGGAAAAAGGGCTACTTTAACAGAAAAATCAGCAAGGAAACCAACAGTATCACAACGCCACATCAAGATTCTCCTACCGATCCTCCGACGCCACAGCCAAGAAGCACCCTTAATGCAAACAAGTTTGCTGTACACATTTAAATGTTGAACAATTGTTCAACGCGCGGGAAAATGTTTAGTTTTTAAGTATATTTACACACAAATGTATTTCATATAACAATGCCGTATAAACACACACCTATGTTTTCCATCAACAGCTTCGCTGTATACTTTATACACAAACTATAATTCATTGCACTCACAAATTATGCAACTCACATTTTGCTACATAGACAATATTTGTTTCACTGTCATTTATTGCTTTGTATGAACAATAATTATATAGGTCATGTTATTTATTTTGTTCTTCCTCATTGTTATAATGTAAGCTTAGTTAGCAATAATTTTGTATAAATATAGTTAAGAGTTCAATAAAGAATCACTCGTTATTGATCAACACTTCGAGCTTATCCTTTTCGCTATATTAAGACTTCCCCCCACCAGTGGTAAGGGGTCTTAATCATAATCTCCACTGTAGTCCAAGTTTATGCGCTTGGATCTACAAAACAAACGGTCAAGGTTTATGTGCCCTGTCCAAATACTTAATTAAAGCAGTCAATGCAAAAGAGCATTGTCTTCAACATTTGGTGACCCCGACATGATTCACACATTGTTTCACATATAGCGATTGGACTTTTGCTCTGAGAAGTGATTCACTGGGCTTTAACATTTGCACCATCATAAATCACAACCAAAAGAGCCTTAGCCTAAGATGGAGGAACTAGCAACAAATCAACTGAAGGCAGGCGAGGAAATTCAGCGGATCATACGAGTAGTAAACTTTAAGAAAGATGGAGCAGAGAGAAAGTCAACTGTCAAATACTTTCAAGATCGGTTGTCACTGTTAGAGACTGCATGGTCGCAGTTCGAAGAAACGGACAACCGAATTCGAGGGCTGTCCAGCATGGATCATAACCACGAATACTTCTTAAAGGATTATTATACCGAGATCCGGGAATTAGTCATACAATACTCCGAATTATTCAACAAGAATATTGGCTCACTAAAAGGCAATTCATACACTCATGCTGCAAGCCAAGATCTTGCAGTATCTAAGAATGGTGAAGGAGGTGGTTAGTAATGTCAGCGGATACCGCTGAAAGCAGATTCAGGTAATCAATTCACTGCATCGCTTATTAGGATCGGTTTCTAAGGACGATGAGCCACGGCCCAGAGAATATTATGAAGCAAAGCGGGAAATGATAAACAGGGTATGGCAACAAATCAAATCGCTTAATTATTTAATTTGGGAGTTAAGTGATGATCCAACAAAACATGGGTATGACCTAAGTACATATGTTCAAGTCGAAGCACTGGTAGAAAGCAACATACTCAACTTAGCAATGAAAATGGGTTGCCAGACTTCGAACAGTCATTCCACGTCAATGAATAGCAACAACATACCGACTGACAATTCATTGAACTTACCAAAATTAACAATTCCGAAATTCGATGGAGACTATTTAAAATGGCGTCAATTTTTTGATATTTTTCAACAAATGATACACAACAAGCCAATTCCCAATGTACAAAAAATGTGGTACTTAAAAACAAATGTCTCTGGAGAAGCAGAAAATCTGATTGGACATTTGGCGCTGACGGAAGAAAACTACCTGACAGCCTGGCAATCGCTTCAAGAGAGATATAATAACGTGCGAGTGCTAACAACAGCATTAATCCACAAAATTATAAGTCAACCAAATCATACGTCTGAAAATGTGTCAGCTTCTGCCATAAGGGAGCTCCATGACCCCACACAAGAAGGACTTCAAGCCTTAAAGAATTTAGGAGTGGATACTTCTAGTTGGGATCCTCTATTGCTACATCTCCTAATCAAGAAGCTCGATAGGACCACACACGTCCTATATGAACAAGCACTCAGAAACCCAAGGGAAAATCAACCATTAAAAGAGTTTCTAAGTTTTCTGGAATTGCTTTTCCAATCACTGGAAGCAATTGGACAAAGGGTATCAAGGTCACAGTCAAAACAAAACTCAAAATCATGTTCGTCAGTTGTATCGACAACACAAATTGAAAAGGAAACTGGAAACTTATGCCGAGCATGCAATACTGAAGCTCATCCACTATACGGTTGTAAACAGTTTTTAGACTGGCCCACCAGCAATCGCCTACAATTTGTTCAAAAGCAAAGGCTATGCATTAACTGATTACGATTCGGACATAAGGCCAAGGCATGTGCATCGCGGACCTGTACCAAATGCAATAAGAGGCATAACACACTATTACACAGCAACGATAGGGCGAAAATCGCAAAAACGAAGAGTTCAACGTCAGCAATATTGGAATCAGCAAAAGACAAAAAAGAATTGACTACATTGGCTACATTAAATGACAAGAGTTACGTTCTTCTCAGCACAACACAAATAAGATTAACCGATAGGAACGGTAAAAGCATTGAATGTAGAGCCATTTTGGATTGTTGATCCCAAGTCAACTTAATTACGGAGAGCCTCATCAAGAAAATGGGCATATCGCCAAAAAATACGTCAATGAGTATTCAGGGTATCGGCGATGGTAAAAGGGAAGTCCATCATCGTGTGAGCCTTCAATTATGTTCAATACTAAATGGGTTTTCCACACAGTTGGAAGCTTTTGTCCTCAAAAACATAATATCACCACAACCAACGCAGCATTTGGATATTTCCTCATGTTCAATCCCGAACAATATTACACTGGCTGACCCAAATTTCAACAGACCAGGCAAAATTGACGTTCTTCTCGGCGCAGAATTTTTTCATCAATTGTTATCAATTGGACAAATAAAATTAGGTGAGGGCTTGCCAACACTCCAAAACACTGTATTTGGATGGATCCTAGCAGGAAAGCTTGAGACGAACACAATTGCTTTAGCAACATGCGGGATTTGTAGCGAATCTGAGGACCAAACAAATCAGATAATCGAGAAATTTTGGAAACTCGAAGAAGTAGAGGTAGCTGAACCAAAGACTGAACAGAAAAACGGTGCAAAGAACATTTTACTCAAACCGCAAGAAGAGACGATAAGGGTCGTTTTATAGTTAGACTACCCTTCGCACAAAACACTACAGCCTTAGGATCATCCCAAGATATTGCTCTAAACAGAGTTTTGGCTTTGGAAAGACGGTTTTGAAGAACGACATTGTGAGGAATCAATATATTGAGTTCATGGATGAATATGAGACATTAGGACACATAACGGAAGTCAACATCGATGACATATTATCTCCTAATTATGTTATTCCACATCACTGCCTCTTAAAACCTGATAGCAGTTCCACCAAGCTTCGGGTAGAGTTTGACGCCTCAGCAAAAACATCATCTGGTGTGAGCTTGAACGACATTATGCACACTGGACCTATTATTCAAAATGAGCTTTTTGCCATTCTTCTCCGATTCCGGATGCCCAGATTTGTGTTTACAACGGATATACAGAAAATGTATAGGCAGATTCTGGTTCATCCAGATGACAGAGGATATCAACTTATTGCTTGGAGAAGGAATCCCAACGAGAAACTGAAGTACTACCAACTGAACACCACCACATATGGCACAAGATCTGCTCCATATTTGGCAGTAAGATGTTTACACGAGCTAGCCAAGGCTAACAAGGCAAAGTATCCACTTGGAGCCCAGGTATTACAAGACGACTTCTACGTTGATGATGGATTGACCGGATCAAATAGCCTCACTACTGCCAAGGAAATTCAGACAGAACTCGTCAAGATACTCGATCAAGCTGGCTTTAAGCTAAGAAAATGGTGCGCGAATCACCCACAGCTATTGGAAAACATTCCACCAGAACATCAGGAAGTAATTCTTGACTTTAGCACCAAGGCGGAAGAAACAATCAAAACACTAGGCCTAGCATGGTTTGCAAAGAATGATCATTTAATTTTTAAGACAAGCATTGGGGTGAAATCACGCATAACAAAAGGGACAGTTTGTTCCGATGTAGCTAGAATCTTCGATCCACTAGGAATATTAGGACCAGTTATAGTAACTGCGAAAATCTTCATACAACAATTACGGCAACTGAAAATCACATGGGATGAAGCATTGCCAGCAGAGTTTCACACCAAATGGCTATCGTTCCAAGATGGTCTAAAAGAACTGAATAACATGCACTTCCCACGACACGTTTTTAATTCAGAAGTCCCTAAGTTAATTCAGATTCATGCCTTCGCTGATGCTCCCGAGAAGACTTATGGCGCAGCGATATACATTCGATCAGTTCTCAGTGACGGAAGAATAATTATGAGATTACTGTGTTCAAAATCACGAGTAGCACCACTTAAAAAACAGACACTTCCACGACTGGAACTTTGTGCTGCGGTATTAAGTACTATTCTAGCAACCAGAACTAAAATAGACCTTAAAATTGAAGACACAACAATATACTTTTGGACCGATTCTGAAATTGTTTTAAATTGGATTAACACCAATCCATCGTCATTTCACACCTTCGTAGCCAACAGGGTAGCTACAATTCAGAATCTTTCAGTTGCCGAGCAATGGAGACACGTCAGATCAAAAGACAATCCTGCTGATATACTATCACGTGGGTTATCTCCGAGTCAGCTCAAGTCTTGCGGAATGTGGTTATACGGACCTCTGTTTCTTCATGGGACGGGGGACACATGGTCAAGGCCTTTTTGTAAAACTTTAGCAATAAACACTGATGAAGAAAATCTTCTCCGGTAAGTCAACCACGGAAACTCATTCAAGACACTTGAATGCCTATGTTCAAAGGTTAACACGTCGTTGCAAACAGAATCGACTTTCAACTCCAGCACAATTAACACTAACACCCATGGAAATAGATGATGCACTAATGAAGGTTTTATCAACATTACAGCAAACACACTTTAATAGTGAAATCAAGGAATTGAAGAAATACAAAGAATTACACAAATCAAGTTCTCTCAGTGGTCTCTCCCCATTTCTGGACGAAAATGGAATTATTCGGGTTGGTGGACGAATCAACTCTTCATCCCTGTCATACGATGCAAAACATCAATTGCTCCTACCATATGATGACCCAATAACGAAACTGATCATGAAAGATATTCATGAGAAAAATTATCACTGTGGATCTCACTCCCACACTCGACAAAGATTCTGGCCAATAAAGGGAAAAATCCTTTCGCGATCAATCGGGCAACATTGTATAAGGTGCAATAAGGCCAGGCCACACTTTCTAAAGCAAATGATGGGAAATTTACCACCTACACGAGTCCAACCAGCAAGACCCTTTCTGAATTCGGGCGTGGATTATTGCGGCCCATTCTGGGTACACTATAAAATACGAGGAAAAAAAACACAAAAGGCGTATGTTGCGACATTCTGCTGCTTCACAACAAAAGCTGTGCATATAGAGATTGTTAGTGACCTAAAAACGGAGTCGTTTATTGGCGCTCTTAATCGCTTCATAGGCCGCCGAGGACATTGCGAAAATATTTACTGCGACAACGCCACAAACTTTATTGGCGCCCGTAATCAACTTGCGGAATTATCATCAACCATCTATTCCTCAACTGCAAGTGAGAAAATTATGAAGGCCTGCAGCGACAAGGGAATTAAATTCAACTTTATTCCTCCTAGAGCCCCACATTTTGGTGGGTTATGGGAAGCTGCTGTTAAGTTTGCCAAACATTTATTAGTGAGAAGTGTTTCTACAGCATCATTAACCTATGAAGAACTGGAAACAGTTATGATCGGCATTGAAGCAGTTTTGAATTCACGTCCAATAACTCCAATGTCGGAGGATCCAAATGATCTGACTGCCTTAACACCGGGACACTTTTTAATCGGTCAACCTTTAACAGCGATACCTGATGTAAACACAACTACACTTAACGCAAACACGTTAACACGCTGGAAACTGGTTTCGCATCTAAAGAACGAATTTTGGAATAGATGGTCTAGAGACTATTTGAATGAGCTACAATACAGACACAAATGGAGAGAGCAATCTCCTAATATTAAACCTGGAGGCCTGGTAATCATCAAGGAGGACAATGTTCCAATTCTTCAATGGCCCCTTGGAAGAATAATTCAAGTCTACAAGGGTGACGACGGAGCAGTTCGAGTAGCAGACGTTAAGACCTCAACCGGTATTTGGAAACGAGCAATACATCGATTAGCACCTTTACCAATAAAGGAACATCATGAGATCGAAATAATTGAAACCCAGCCCGAGTTCAATGAAACCAGTCAAAACCATCATGAACCTGTAGAAGTACCAAGAAAGAAAATGAGACACTTAAGCCACACCAACTTGATCATAATGATATTGATGTTTCCCATAATTGTTGCAAATCCTGTTCAAATAACAAAGTTTAAATCTGAGCCAGGAATTCACTTTGAAGGCATGGGCACAACAAGATTTGTCACGGCTGAATGGAAAATTATTGCATACTACGAAATAGCACCATTCAAGAAGGAAATTGCAGCATTATCAACCGGAAAGTTTGCCTTACACAATTTGGGCGAGCAATTTGCAAAGAAGACTATCTGCCGTTATTTAGTTGATCATTTCAATGAGACTGTAATCAACTTGCAGTTTGACAACAGTTTGCTTTCCGAAAGGAGAGTTAAAAGGGGCGCTCTAAATATTATTGGAAACGTCGCCCACTCTCTCTTTGGTGTCTTGGATTCCAAATATGCTGAAAAGATGTCTAGCATAATTGATAAGGTTAAGGAAAATGAGGATTACTTATTAGAACTACACAAAACCCAGACATCCATGATTGATTCTACTGTGAACATCGTCAAACGAAGTCAATTAGACACAACTTCTAAATTTACACAACTTGAAAAACAGATCAATATGGTTATGAATGGAATACAAAAGACTGAAGCAGAAGTAGATCTAATTCAAATGTTCAACTCCATATCTATTCAGCGGACAATGCTAGTGTCCAACTTAGAGAGAATGCAAGCAGCAATACTCGACGTGCTTACTGACACACATCATGGAAGAGTAAACCCACTACTTCTTTCACCCCAGCTAAAAGTAGAAATTTCGAAAATTAAAGGCCACTTGTCTGCTACTCAGCAACTCCCCGGAGATGAAGCAGACTTACTTCAGCTTTACAAGTTAATGGCGATTAAGGGCAGCATCACAAATGATCCTGTAGTATTTATCATCAACTTACCATTAATCGATCAAGAAAAATACGATCTCTTCCATATGATACCCGTACCAGTTGTTATAAACAAGACCATGCTGGCAATCAGCCCGTGTACGAGTCTCATTTCAATAAGCAGTCACAGAGATCAGTACGTTCCAGTAAGCAAAGACGATTTAAAAGAATGCCGGATGATAAAGGAGGGAACTTATTTGTGTTCCAACTCACAAGCGAAATTCAACAAAGGATATGAGTTATGTTCTTGCAGCTTTAACCTGTTCAACAACCTCACGAAACCAAAATGCAAGCTAATGGAAGTCCAAAACAACTTCGTCTTAACACAACTATTTCATAAGAACCAATGGATATTCGCTACTAGATTATCAATTCAAATGTCCGTGGTTGCACCATCAAACACAACTCCGTTACTATTCAGGCTTATTATGAATATACATCTGCATTAAGACCATCATATACAAGTTTTGGCATCAGGACTGAATTTCCAAGTTCACCAAAGAAGGAATCATCTTTGAATAATTCCAACCCAACTCAATATAGATTCGAAGGTGAAGAGCTTACGGCCTTGAAAACTTTACTTAGAAGTCAAGATTTTGTAAAGCTACCAAACAGAATCAAGGCCAATGAATATCATCATACAACAATCGGTTACCCCGCACTTTTGTTATCCATCAGGGTAGCTTTTGGTTTTATATGGACATGGAAAAAGGGCTACTTTAACAGAAAAATCAGCAAGGAAACCAACAGTATCACAACGCCACATCAAGATTCTCCTACCGATCCTCCGACGCCACAGCCAAGAAGCACCCTTAATGCAAACAAGTTTGCTGTACACATTTAAATGTTGAACAATTGTTCAACGCGCGGGAAAATGTTTAGTTTTTAAGTATATTTACACACAAATGTATTTCATATAACAATGCCGTATAAATACACACCTATGTTTTCCATCAACAGCTTCGCTGTATACTTTATACACAAACTATAATTCATTGCACTCACAAATTATGCAACTCACATTTTGCTACATAGACAATATTTGTTTCACTGTCATTTATTGCTTTGTATGAACAATAATTATATAGGTCATGTTATTTATTTTGTTCTTCCTCATTGTTATAATGTAAGCTTAGTTAGCAATAATTTTGTATAAATATAGTTAAGAGTTCAATAAAGAATCACTCGTTATTGATCAACACTTCGAGCTTGTCCTTTTCGCTATATTAAGGCTTCCCCCCACCAGTGGTAAGGGGTCTTAATCATAATCTCCACTGTAGTCCAAGTTTATGCGCTTGGATCTACAAAACAAACGGTCAAGGTTTATGTGCCCTGTCCAAATACTTAATTAAAGCAGTCAATGCAAAAGAGCATTGTCTTCAACATTTGGTGACCCCGACATGATTCACACATTGTTTCACATATAGCGATTGGACTTTTGCTCTGAGAAGTGATTCACTGGGCTTTAACATTTGCACCATCATAAATCACAACCAAAAGAGCCTTAGCCTAAGATGGAGGAACTAGCAACAAATCAACTGAAGGCAGGCGAGGAAATTCAGCGGATCATACGAGTAGTAAACTTTAAGAAAGCTGTCCAGCATCGATCATAACCACAAATACTTCTTAAAGGATTATTATATCGAGATCCGGGAATTAGTCATACAATACTCCGAATTATTCAACAAGAATATTGGCTCACTAAAAGGCAATTCATACACTCATGCTGCAAGCCAAGATCTTGCAGTATCTAAGAATGGTGAAGGAGGTGGTTAGTAATGTCAGCGGTATCATAAGAAAGCAGATTCAGGCAATCAATTCACTGCATCGCTTATTAGGATCGGTTTCTAAGGACGATGAGCCACGGCCCAGAGAATATTATGAAGCAAAGCGGGAAATGATAAACAGGGTATGGCAACAAATCAAATCGCTTAATTATTTAATTTGGGAGTTAAGTGATGATCCAACAAAACATGGGTATGACCTAAGTACATATGTTCAAGTCGAAGCACTGGTAGAAAGCAACATACTCAACTTAGCAATGAAAATGGGTTGCCAGACTTCGAACAGTCATTCCACGTCAATGAATAGCAACAACATACCGATTGACAATTCATTGAACCTACCAAAATTAACAATTCCGAAATTCGATGGAGACTATTTAAAATGGCGTCAATTTTTTGATATTTTTCAACAAATGATACACAACAAGCCAATTCCCAATGTACAAAAAATGTGGTACTTAAAAACAAATGTCTCTGGAGAAGCAGAAAATCTGATTGGACATTTGGCGCTGACGGAAGAAAACTACCTGACAGCCTGGCAATCGCTTCAAGAGAGATATAATAACGTGCGAGTGCTAACAACAGCATTAATCCACAAAATTATAAGTCAACCAAATCATACGTCTGAAAATGTGTCAGCTTCTGCCATAAGGGAGCTCCATGACCCCACACAAGAAGGACTTCAAGCCTTAAAGAATTTAGGAGTGGATACTTCTATTTGGGATCCTCTATTGCTACATCTCCTAATCAAGAAGCTCGATAGGACCACACACGTCCTATATGAACAAGCACTCAGAAACCCAAGGGAAAATCAACCATTAAAAGAGTTTCTAAGTTTTCTGGAATTGCTTTTCCAATCACTGGAAGCAATTGGACAAAGGGTATCAAGGTCACAGTCAAAACAAAACTCAAAATCATGTTCGTCAGTTGTATCGACAACACAAATTGAAAAGGAAACTGGAAACTTATGCCGAGCATGCAATACTGAAGCTCATCCACTATACGGTTGTAAACAGTTTTTAGACTGGCCCACCAGCAATCGCCTACAATTTGTTCAAAAGCAAAGGCTATGCATTAACTGATTACGATTCGGACATAAGGCCAAGGCATGTGCATCGCGGACCTGTACCAAATGCAATAAGAGGCATAACACACTATTACACAGCAACGATAGGGCGAAAATCGCAAAAACGAAGAGTTCAACGTCAGCAATATTGGAATCAGCAAAAGACAAAAAAGAATTGACTACATTGGCTACATTAAATGACAAGAGTTACGTTCTTCTCAGCACAACACAAATAAGATTAACCGATAGGAACGGTAAAAGCATTGAATGTAGAGCCATTTTGGATTGTTGATCCCAAGTCAACTTAATTACGGAGAGCCTCATCAAGAAAATGGGCATATCGCCAAAAAATACGTCAATGAGTATTCAGGGTATCGGCGATGGTAAAAGGGAAGTCCATCATCGTGTGAGCCTTCAATTATGTTCAATACTAAATGGGTTTTCCACACAGTTGGAAGCTTTTGTCCTCAAAAACATAATATCACCACAACCAACGCAGCATTTGGATATTTCCTCATGTTCAATCCCGAACAATATTACACTGGCTGACCCAAATTTCAACAGACCAGGCAAAATTGACGTTCTTCTCGGCGCAGAATTTTTTCATCAATTGTTATCAATTGGACAAATAAAATTAGGTGAGGGCTTGCCAACACTCCAAAACACTGTATTTGGATGGATCCTAGCAGGAAAGCTTGAGACGAACACAATTGCTTTAGCAACATGCGGGATTTGTAGCGAATCTGAGGACCAAACAAATCAGATAATCGAGAAATTTTGGAAACTCGAAGAAGTAGAGGTAGCTGAACCAAAGACTGAACAGAAAAACGGTGCAAAGAACATTTTACTCAAACCGCAAGAAGAGACGATAAGGGTCGTTTTATAGTTAGACTACCCTTCGCACAAAACACTACAGCCTTAGGATCATCCCAAGATATTGCTCTAAACAGAGTTTTGGCTTTGGAAAGACGGTTTTGAAGAACGACATTGTGAGGAATCAATATATTGAGTTCATGGATGAATATGAGACATTAGGACACATAACGGAAGTCAACATCGACGACATATTATCTCCTAATTATGTTATTCCACATCACTGCCTCTTAAAACCTGATAGCAGTTCCACCAAGCTTCGGGTAGAGTTTGACGCCTCAGCAAAAACATCATCTGGTGTGAGCTTGAACGACATTATGCACACTGGACCTATTATTCAAAATGAGCTTTTTGCCATTCTTCTCCGATTCCGGATGCCCAGATTTATGTTTACAACGGATATACAGAAAATGTATAGGCAGATTCTGGTTCATCCAGATGACAGAGGATATCAACTTATTGGTAGGAGAAGGAATCCCAACGAGAAACTGAAGTACTACCAACTGAACACCACCACATATGGCACAAGATCTGCTCCATATTTGGCAGTAAGATGTTTACACGAGCTAGCCAAGGGTAACAAGGCAAAGTATCCACTTGGAGCCCAGGTATTACAAGACGACTTCTACGTTGATGATGGATTGACCGGATCAAATAGCCTCACTACTGCCAAGGAAATTCAGACAGAACTCGTCAAGATACTCGATCAAGCTGGCTTTAAGCTAAGAAAATGGTGCGCGAATCACCCACAGCTATTGGAAAACATTCCACCAGAACATCAGGAAGTAATTCTTGACTTTAGCACCAAGGCGGAAGAAACAATCAAAACACTAGGCCTAGCATGGTTTGCAAAGAATGATCATTTAATTTTTAAGACAAGCATTGGGGTGAAATCACGCATAACAAAAGGGACAGTTTGTTCCGATGTAGCTAGAATCTTCGATCCACTAGGAATATTAGGACCAGTTATAGTAACTGCGAAAATCTTCATACAACAATTACGGCAACTGAAAATCACATGGGATGAAGCATTGCCAGCAGAGTTTCACACCAAATGGCTATCGTTCCAAGATGGTCTAAAAGAACTGAATAACAAGCACTTCCCACGACACGTTTTTAATTCAAAAGTCCCTAAGTTAATTCAGATTCATGCCTTCGCTGATGCTCCCGAGAAGACTTATGGCGCAGCGATATACATTCGATCAGTTCTCAGTGACCGAAGAATAATTATGAGATTACTGTGTTCAAAATCACGAGTAGCACCACTTAAAAAACAGACACTTCCACGACTGGAACTTTGTGCTGCGGTATTAAGTACTATTCTAGCAACCAGAACTAAAATAGACCTTAAAATTGAAGACACAACAATATACTTTTGGACCGATTCTGAAATTGTTTTAAATTGGATTAACACCAATCCATCGTCATTTCACACCTTCGTAGCCAACAGGGTAGCTACAATTCAGAATCTTTCAGTTGCCGAGCAATGCAGACACGTCAGATCAAAAGACAATCCTGCTGATGTACTATCACGTGGGTTATCTCCGAGTCAGCTCAAGTCTTGCGGAATGTGGTTATACGGACCTCTGTTTCTTCATGGGACGGGGGACACATGGTCAAGGCCTTTTTGTAAAACTTTAGCAATAAACACTGATGAAGAAAATCTTCTCCGGTAAGTCAACCACGGAAACTCATTCAAGACACTTGAATGCCTATGTTCAAAGGTTTACACGTCGTTGCAAACAGAATCGACTTTCAACTCCAGCACAATTAACACTAACACCCATGGAAATAGATGATGCACTAATGAAGGTTTTATCAACATTACAGCAAACACACTTTAATAGTGAAATCAAGGAATTGAAGAAATACAAAGAATTACACAAATCAAGTTCTCTCAGTGGTCTCTCCCCATTTCTGGACGAAAATGGAATTATTCGGGTTGGTGGACGAATCAACTCTTCATCCCTGTCATACGATGCAAAACATCAATTGCTCCTACCATATGATGACCCAATAACGAAACTGATCATGAAAGATATTCATGAGAAAAATTATCACTGTGGATCTCACTCCCACACTCGACAAAGATTCTGGTCAATAAAGGGAAAAATCCTTTCGCGATCAATCGGGCAACATTGTATAAGGTGCAATAAGGCCAGGCCACACTTTCTAAAGCAAATGATGGGAAATTTACCACCTACACGAGTCCAACCAGCAAGACCCTTTCTGAATTCGGGCGTGGATTATTGCGGCCCATTCTGGGTACACTATAAAATACGAGGAAAAAAAACACAAAAGGCGTATGTTGCGACATTCTGCTGCTTCACAACAAAAGCTGTGCATATAGAGATTGTTAGTGACCTAAAAACGGAGTCGTTTATTGGCGCTCTTAATCGCTTCATAGGCCGCCGAGGACATTGCGAAAATATTTACTGCGACAACGCCACAAACTTTATTGGCGCCCGTAATCAACTTGCGGAATTATCATCAACCATCTATTCCTCAACTGCAAGTGAGAAAATTATGAAGGCCTGCAGCGACAAGGGAATTAAATTCAACTTTATTCCTCCTAGAGCCCCACATTTTGGTGGGTTATGGGAAGCTGCTGTTAAGTTTGCCAAACATTTATTAGTGAGAAGTGTTTCTACAGCATCATTAACCTATGAAGAACTGGAAACAGTTATGATCGGCATTGAAGCAGTTTTGAATTCACGTCCAATAACTCCAATGTCGGAGGATCCAAATGATCTGACTGCCTTAACACCGGGACACTTTTTAATCGGTCAACCTTTAACAGCGATACCTGATGTAAACACAACTACACTTAACGCAAACACGTTAACACGCTGGAAACTGGTTTCGCATCTAAAGAACGAATTTTGGAATAGATGGTCTAGAGACTATTTGAATGAGCTACAATACAGACACAAATGGAGAGAGCAATCTCCTAATATTAAACCTGGAGGCCTGGTAATCATCAAGGAGGACAATGTTCCAATTCTTCAATGGCCCCTTGGAAGAATAATTCAAGTCTACAAGGGTGACGACGGAGCAGTTCGAGTAGCAGACGTTAAGACCTCAACCGGTATTTGGAAACGAGCAATACATCGATTAGCACCTTTACCAATAAAGGAACATCATGAGATCGAAATAATTGAAACCCAGCCCGAGTTCAATGAAACCAGTCAAAACCATCATGAACCTGTAGAAGTACCAAGAAAGAAAATGAGACACTTAAGCCACACCAACTTGATCATAATGATATTGATGTTTCCCATAATTGTTGCAAATCCTGTTCAAATAACAAAGTTTAAATCTGAGCCAGGAATTCACTTTGAAGGCATGGGCACAACAAGATTTGTCACGGCTGAATGGAAAATTATTGCATACTACGAAATAGCACCATTCAAGAAGGAAATTGCAGCATTATCAACCGGAACGTTTGCCTTACACAATTTGGGCGAGCAATTTGCAAAGAAGACTATCTGCCGTTATTTAGTTGATCATTTCAATGAGACTGTAATCAACTTGCAGTTTGACAACAGTTTGCTTTCCGAAAGGAGAGTTAAAAGGGGCGCTCTAAATATTATTGGAAACGTCGCCCACTCTCTCTTTGGTGTCTTGGATTCCAAATATGCTGAAAAGATGTCTAGCATAATTGATAAGGTTAAGGAAAATGAGGATTACTTATTAGAACTACACAAAACCCAGACATCCATGATTGATTCTACTGTGAACATCGTCAAACGAAGTCAATTAGACACAACTTCTAAATTTACACAACTTGAAAAACAGATCAATATGGTTATGAATGGAATACAAAAGACTGAAGCAGAAGTAGATCTAATTCAAATGTTCAACTCCATATCTATTCAGCGGACAATGCTAGTGTCCAACTTAGAGAGAATGCAAGCAGCAATACTCGACGTGCTTACTGACACACATCATGGAAGAGTAAACCCACTACTTCTTTCACCCCAGCTGCTAAAAGTAGAAATTTCGAAAATTAAAGGCCACTTGTCTGCTACTCAGCAACTCCCCGGAGATGAAGCAGACTTACTTCAGCTTTACAAGTTAATGGCGATTAAGGGCAGCATCACAAATGATCCTGTAGTATTTATCATCAACTTACCATTAATCGATCAAGAAAAATACGATCTCTTCCATATGATACCCGTACCAGTTGTTATAAACAAGACCATGCTGGCAATCAGCCCGTGTACGAGTCTCATTTCAATAAGCAGTCACAGAGATCAGTACGTTCCAGTAAGCAAAGACGATTTAAAAGAATGCCGGATGATAAAGGAGGGAACTTATTTGTGTTCCCACTCACAAGCGAAATTCAACAAAGGATATGAGTTATGTTCTTGCAGCTTTAACCTGTTCAACAACCTCACGAAACCAAAATGCAAGCTAATGGAAGTCCAAAACAACTTCGTCTTAACACAACTATTTCATAAGAACCAATGGATATTCGCTACTAGATTATCAATTCAAATGTCCGTGGTTGCACCATCAAACACAACTCCGTTACTATTCAGGCTTATTATGAATATACATCTGCATTAAGACCATCATATACAAGTTTTGGCATCAGGACTGAATTTCCAAGTTCACCAAAGAAGGAATCATCTTTGAATAATTCCAACCCAACTCAATATAGATTCGAAGGTGAAGAGCTTACGGCCTTGAAAACTTTACTTAGAAGTCAAGATTTTGTAAAGCTACCAAACAGAATCAAGGCCAGTGAATATCATCATACAACAATCGGTTACCCCGCACTTTTGTTATCCATCAGGGTAGCCTTTGGTTTTATATGGACATGGAAAAAGGGCTACTTTAACAGAAAAATCAGCAAGGAAACCAACAGTATCACAACGCCACATCAAGATTCTCCTACCGATCCTCCGACGCCACAGCCAAGAAGCACCCTTAATGCAAACAAGTTTGCTGTACACATTTAAATGTTGAACAATTGTTCAACGCGCGGGAAAATGTTTAGTTTTTAAGTATATTTACACACAAATGTATTTCATATAACAATGCCGTATAAATACACACCTATGTTTTCCATCAACAGCTTCGCTGTATACTTTATACACAAACTATAATTCATTGCACTCACAAATTATGCAACTCACATTTTGCTACATAGACAATATTTGTTTCACTGTCATTTATTGCTTTGTATGAACAATAATTATATAGGTCATGTTATTTATTTTGTTCTTCCTCATTGTTATAATGTAAGCTTAGTTAGCAATAATTTTGTATAAATATAGTTAAGAGTTCAATAAAGAATCACTCGTTATTGATCAACACTTCGAGCTTGTCCTTTTCGCTATATTAAGGCTTCCCCCCACCAGTGGTAAGGGGTCTTAATCATAATCTCCACTGTAGTCCAAGTTTATGCGCTTGGATCTACAAAACAAACGGTCAAGGTTTATGTGCCCTGTCCAAATACTTAATTAAAGCAGTCAATGCAAAAGAGCATTGTCTTCAACATTTGGTGACCCCGACATGATTCACACATTGTTTCACATATAGCGATTGGACTTTTGCTCTGAGAAGTGATTCACTGGGCTTTAACATTTGCACCATCATAAATCACAACCAAAAGAGCCTTAGCCTAAGATGGAGGAACTAGCAACAAATCAACTGAAGGCAGGCGAGGAAATTCAGCGGATCATACGAGTAGTAAACTTTAAGAAAGCTGTCCAGCATCGATCATAACCACAAATACTTCTTAAAGGATTATTATATCGAGATCCGGGAATTAGTCATACAATACTCCGAATTATTCAACAAGAATATTGGCTCACTAAAAGGCAATTCATACACTCATGCTGCAAGCCAAGATCTTGCAGTATCTAAGAATGGTGAAGGAGGTGGTTAGTAATGTCAGCGGTATCATAAGAAAGCAGATTCAGGCAATCAATTCACTGCATCGCTTATTAGGATCGGTTTCTAAGGACGATGAGCCACGGCCCAGAGAATATTATGAAGCAAAGCGGGAAATGATAAACAGGGTATGGCAACAAATCAAATCGCTTAATTATTTAATTTGGGAGTTAAGTGATGATCCAACAAAACATGGGTATGACCTAAGTACATATGTTCAAGTCGAAGCACTGGTAAAAAGCAACATACTCAACTTAGCAATGAAAATGGGTTGCCAGACTTCGAACAGTCATTCCACGTCAATGAATAGCAACAACATACCGATTGACAATTCATTGAACCTACCAAAATTAACAATTCCGAAATTCGATGGAGACTATTTAAAATGGCGTCAATTTTTTGATATTTTTCAACAAATGATACACAACAAGCCAATTCCCAATGTACAAAAAATGTGGTACTTAAAAACAAATGTCTCTGGAGAAGCAGAAAATCTGATTGGACATTTGGCGCTGACGGAAGAAAACTACCTGACAGCCTGGCAATCGCTTCAAGAGAGATATAATAACGTGCGAGTGCTAACAACAGCATTAATCCACAAAATTATAAGTCAACCAAATCATACGTCTGAAAATGTGTCAGCTTCTGCCATAAGGGAGCTCCATGACCCCACACAAGAAGGACTTCAAGCCTTAAAGAATTTAGGAGTGGATACTTCTAGTTGGGATCCTCTATTGCTACATCTCCTAATCAAGAAGCTCGATAGGACCACACACGTCCTATATGAACAAGCACTCAGAAACCCAAGGGAAAATCAACCATTAAAAGAGTTTCTAAGTTTTCTGGAATTGCTTTTCCAATCACTGGAAGCAATTGGACAAAGGGTATCAAGGTCACAGTCAAAACAAAACTCAAAATCATGTTCGTCAGTTGTATCGACAACACAAATTGAAAAGGAAACTGGAAACTTATGCCGAGCATGCAATACTGAAGCTCATCCACTATACGGTTGTAAACAGTTTTTAGACTGGCCCACCAGCAATCGCCTACAATTTGTTCAAAAGCAAAGGCTATGCATTAACTGATTACGATTCGGACATAAGGCCAAGGCATGTGCATCGCGGACCTGTACCAAATGCAATAAGAGGCATAACACACTATTACACAGCAACGATAGGGCGAAAATCGCAAAAACGAAGAGTTCAACGTCAGCAATATTGGAATCAGCAAAAGACAAAAAAGAGTTGATTACATTGGCTACATTAAATGACAAGAGTTACGTTCTTCTCAGGACAACACAAATAAGATTAACCGATAGGAACGGTAAAAGCATTGAATGTAGAGCCATTTTGGATTGTGGATCCCAAGTCAACTTAATTACGGAGAGCCTCATCAAGAAAATGGGCATATCGCCAAAAAATACGTCAATGAGTATTCAGGGTATCGGCGATGGTAAAAGGGAAGACCATCATCGTGTGAGCCTTCAATTATGTTCAATACTAAATGGGTTTTCCACACAGTTGGAAGCTTTTGTCCTCAAAAACATAATATCACCACAACCAACGCAGCATTTGGATATTTCCTCATGGGCAATCCCGAACAATATTGCACTGGCTGACCCAAATTTCAACAGACCAGGCAAAATTGACGTTCTTCTCGGCGCAGAATTTTTTCATCAATTGGACAAATAAAATTAGGTGAGGGCTTGCCAACACTCCAAAACACTGTATTTGGATGGATCCTAGCAGGAAAGCTTGAGACGAACACAATTGCTTTAGCAACATGCGGGATTAGCGAATCTGAGGACCAAACAAATCAGATAATCGAGTAATTTTGGAAACTCGAAGAAGTAGAGGTAGCTGAACCAAAGACTGAACAGAAAAACGGTGCAAAGAACATTTTACTCAAACCGCAAGAAGAGACGATAAGGGTCGTTTTATAGTTAGACTACCCTTCGCACAAAACACTACAGCCTTAGGAACATCCCAAGATATTGCTCTAAACAGAGTTTTGGCTTTGGAAAGACGGTTTTGAAGAACGACATTGTGAGGAATCAATATATTGAGTTCATGGATGAATATGAGACATTAGGACACATAACGGAAATCAACATCGACGACATATTATCTCCTAATTATGTTATTCCACATCACTGCCTCTTAAAACCTGATAGCAGTTCCACCAAGCTTCGGGTAGAGTTTGACGCCTCAGCAAAAACATCATCTGGTGTGAGCTTGAACGACATTATGCACACTGGACCTATTATTCAAAATGAGCTTTTTGCCATTCTTCTCCGATTCCGGATGCCCAGATTTGTGTTTACAACGGATATACAGAAAATGTATAGGCACATTCTGGTTCATCCAGATGACAGAGGATATCAACTTATTGTTGGAGAAGGAATCCCAACGAGAAACTGAAGTACTACCAACTGAACACAACCACATATGGCACAAGATCTGCTCCATATTTGGCAGTAAGATGTTTACACGAGCTAGCCAAGGCTAACAAGGCAAAGTATCTACTTGGAGCCCAGGTATTACAAGACGACTTCTACGTTGATGATGGATTGACCGGATCAAATAGCCTCACTACTGCCAAGGAAATTCAGACAGAACTCGTCAAGATACTCGATCAAGCTGGCTTTAAGCTAAGAAAATGGTGCGCGAATCACCCACAGCTATTGGAAAACATTCCACCAAAACATCAGGAAGTAATTCTTGACTTTAGCACCAAGGCGGAAGAAACAATCAAAACACTAGGCCTAGCATGGTTTGCAAAGAATGATCATTTAATTTTTAAGACAAGCATTGGGGTGAAATCACGCATAACAAAAGGGACAGTTTGTTCCGATGTAGCTAGAATCTTCGATCCACTAGGAATATTAGGACCAGTTATAGTAACTGCGAAAATCTTCATACAACAATTACGGCAACTGAAAATCACATGGGATGAAGCATTGCCAGCAGAGTTTCACACCAAATGGCTATCGTTCCAAGATGGTCTAAAAGAACTGAATAACATGCACTTCCCACGACACGTTTTTAATTCAGAAGTCCCTAAGTTAATTCAGATTCATGCCTTCGCTGATGCTCCCGAGAAGACTTATGGCGCAGCGATATACATTCGATCAGTTCTCAGTGACGGAAGAATAATTATGAGATTACTGTGTTCAAAATCACGAGTAGCACCACTTAAAAAACAGACACTTCCACGACTGGAACTTTGTGCTGCGGTATTAAGTACTATTCTAGCAACCAGAACTAAAATAGACCTTAAAATTGAAGACACAACAATATACTTTTGGACCGATTCTGAAATTGTTTTAAATTGGATTAACACCAATCCATCGTCATTTCACACCTTCGTAGCCAACAGGGTAGCTACAATTCAGAATCTTTCAGTTGCCGAGCAATGGAGACACGTCAGATCAAAAGACAATCCTGCTGATGTACTATCACGTGGGTTATCTCCGAGTCAGCTCAAGTCTTGCGGAATGTGGTTATACGGACCTCTGTTTCTTCATGGGACGGGGGACACATGGTCAAGGCCTTTTTGTAAAACTTTAGCAATAAACACTGATGAAGAAAATCTTCTCCGGTAAGTCAACCACGGAAACTCATTCAAGACACTTGAATGCCTATGTTCAAAGGTTTACACGTCGTTGCAAACAGAATCGACTTTCAACTCCAGCACAATTAACACTAACACCCATGGAAATAGATGATGCACTAATGAAGGTTTTATCAACATTACAGCAAACACACTTTAATAGTGAAATCAAGGAATTGAAGAAATACAAAGAATTACACAAATCAAGTTCTCTCAGTGGTCTCTCCCCATTTCTGGACGAAAATAGAATTATTCGGGTTGGTGGACGAATCAACTCTTCATCCCTGTCATACGATGCAAAACATCAATTGCTCCTACCATATGATGACCCAATAACGAAACTGATCATGAAAGATATTCATGAGAAAAATTATCACTGTGGATCTCACTCCCACACTCGACAAAGATTCTGGCCAATAAAGGGAAAAATCCTTTCGCGATCAATCGGGCAACATTGTATAAGGTGCAGTAAGGCCAGGCCACACTTTCTAAAGCAAATGATGGGAAATTTACCACCTACACGAGTCCAACCAGCAAGACCCTTTCTGAATTCGGGCGTGGATTATTGCGGCCCATTCTGGGTACACTATAAAATACGAGGAAAAAAAACAAAAAAAGGCGTATGTTGCGACATTCTGCTGCTTCACAACAAAAGCTGTGCATATAGAGATTGTTAGTGACCTAAAAACGGAGTCGTTTATTGGCGCTCTTAATCGCTTCATAGGCCGCCGAGGACATTGCGAAAATATTTACTGCGACAACGCCACAAACTTTATTGGCGCCCGTAATCAACTTGCGGAATTATCATCAACCATCTATTCCTCAACTGCAAGTGAGAAAATTATGAAGGCCTGCAGCGACAAGGGAATTAAATTCAACTTTATTCCTCCTAGAGCCCCACATTTTGGTGGGTTATGGGAAGCTGCTGTTAAGTTTGCCAAACATTTATTAGTGAGAAGTGTTTCTACAGCATCATTAACCTATGAAGAACTGGAAACAGTTATGATCGGCATTGAAGCAGTTTTGAATTCACGTCCAATAACTCCAATGTCGGAGGATCCAAATGATCTGACTGCCTTAACACCGGGACACTTTTTAATCGGTCAACCTTTAACAGCGATACCTGATGTAAGCACAACTACACTTAACGCAAACACGTTAACACGCTGGAAACTGGTTTCGCATCTAAAGAACGAATTTTGGAATAGATGGTCTAGAGACTATTTGAATGAGCTACAATACAGACACAAATGGAGAGAGCAATCTCCTAATATTAAACCTGGAGGCCTGGTAATCATCAAGGAGGATAATGTTCCAATTCTTCAATGGCCCCTTGGAAGAATAATTCAAGTCTACAAGGGTGACGACGGAGCAGTTCGAGTAGCAGACGTTAAGACCTCAACCGGTATTTGGAAACGAGCAATACATCGATTAGCACCTTTACCAATAAAGGAACATCATGAGATCGAAATAATTGAAACCCAGCCCGAGTTCAATGAAACCAGTCAAAACCATCATGAACCTGTAGAAGTACCAAGAAAGAAAATGAGACACTTAAGCCACACCAACTTGATCATAATGATATTGATGTTTCCCATAATTGTTGCAAATCCTGTTCAAATAACAGGGTTTAAATCTGAGCCAGGAATTCACTTTGAAGGCATGGGCACAACAAGATTTGTCACGGCTGAATGGAAAATTATTGCATACTACGAACTAGCACCATTCAAGAAGGAAATTGCAGCATTATCAACCGGAACGTTTGCCTTACACAATTTGGGCGAGCAATTTGCAAAGAAGACTATCTGCCGTTATTTAGTTGATCATTTCAATGAGACTGTAATCAACTTGCAGTTTGACAACAGTTTGCTTTCCGAAAGGAGAGTTAAAACGGGCGCTCTAAATATTATTGGAAACGTCGCCCACTCTCTCTTTGGTGTCTTGGATTCCAAATATGCTGAAAAGATGTCTAGCATAATTGATAAGGTTAAGGAAAATGAGGATTACTTATTAGAACTACACAAAACCCAGACATCCATGATTGATTCTACTGTGAACATCGTCAAACGAAGTCAATTAGACACAACTTCTAAATTTACACAACTTGAAAAACAGATCAATATGGTTATGAATGGAATACAAAAGACTGAAGCAGAAGTAGATCTAATTCAAATGTTCAACTCCATATCTATTCAGCGGACAATGCTAGTGCCCAACGTAGAGAGAATGCAAGCAGCAATACTCGACGTGCTTACTGACACACATCATGGAAGAGTAAACCCACTACTTCTTTCACCCCAGCTGCTAAGAGTAGAAATTTCGAAAATTAAAGGCCACTTGTCTGCTACTCAGCAACTCCCCGGAGATGAAGCAGACTTACTTCAGCTTTACAAGTTAATGGCGATTAAGGGCAGCATCACAAATGATCCTGTAGTATTTATCATCAACTTACCATTAATCGATCAAGAAAAATACGATCTCTTCCATATGATACCCGTACCAGTTGTTATAAACAAGACCATGCTGGCAATCAGCCCGTGTACGAGTCTCATTTCAATAAGCAGTCACAGAGATCAGTACGTTCCAGTAAGCAAAGACGATTTAAAAGAATGCCGGATGATAAAGGAGGGAACTTATTTGTGTTCCAACTCACAAGCGAAATTCAACAAAGGATATGAGTTATGTTCTTGCAGCTTTAACCTGTTCAACAACCTCACGAAACCAAAATGCAAGCTAATGGAAGTCCAAAACAACTTCGTCTTAACACAACTATTTCATAAGAACCAATGGATATTCGCTACTAGATTATCAATTCAAATGTCCGTGGTTGCACCATCAAACACAACTCCGTTACTATTCAGGCTTATTATGAATATACATCTGCATTAAGACCATCATATACAAGTTTTGGCATCAGGACTGAATTTCCAAGTTCACCAAAGAAGGAATCATCTTTGAATAATTCCAACCCAACTCAATATAGATTCGAAGGTGAAGAGCTTACGGCCTTGAAAACTTTACTTAGAAGTCAAGATTTTGTAAAGCTACCAAACAGAATCAAGGCCAGTGAATATCATCATACAACAATCGGTTACCCCGCACTTTTGTTATCCATCAGGGTAGCCTTTGGTTTTATATGGACATGGAAAAAGGGCTACTTTAACAGAAAAATCAGCAAGGAAACCAACAGTATCACAACGCCACATCAAGATTCTCCTACCGATCCTCCGACGCCACAGCCAAGAAGCACCCTTAATGCAAACAAGTTTGCTGTACACATTTAAATGTTGAACAATTGTTCAACGCGCGGGAAAATGTTTAGTTTTTAAGTATATTTACACACAAATGTATTTCATATAACAATGCCGTATAAATACACACCTATGTTTTCCATCAACAGCTTCGCTGTATACTTTATACACAAACTATAATTCATTGCACTCACAAATTATGCAACTCACATTTTGCTACATAGACAATATTTGTTTCACTGTCATTTATTGCTTTGTATGAACAATAATTATATAGGTCATGTTATTTATTTTGTTCTTCCTCATTGTTATAATGTAAGCTTAGTTAGCAATAATTTTGTATAAATATAGTTAAGAGTTCAATAAAGAATCACTCGTTATTGATCAACACTTCGAGCTTGTCCTTTTCGCTATATTAAGACTTCCCCCCACCAGTGGTAAGGGGTCTTAATCATAATCTCCACTGTAGTCCAAGTTTATGCGCTTGGATCTACAAAACAAACGGTCAAGGTTTATGTGCCCTGGCCAAATACTTAATTAAAGCAGTCAATGCAAAAGAGCACTGTCTTCAACATTTGGTGACCCCGACATGATTCACACATTGTTTCACATATAGCGATTGGACTTTTGCTCTGAGAAGTGATTCACTGGGCTTTAACATTTGCACCATCATAAATCACAACCAAAAGAGCCTTAGCCTAAGATGGAGGAACTAGCAACAAATCAACTGAAGGCAGGCGAGGAAATTCAGCGGATCATACGAGTAGTAAACTTTAAGAAAGATGGAGCAGAGAGAAAGTCAACTGTCAAATACTTTCAAGATCGGTTGTCACTGTAAGAGACTGCATGGTCGCAGTTCGAAGAAACGGACAACCGAATTCGAGGGCTGTCCAGCATCGATCATAACCACGAATACTTCTTAAAGGATTATTATTCCGAGATCCGGGAATTAGTCATACAATACTCCGAATTATTCAACAAGAATATTGGCTCACTAAAAGGCAATTCATACACTCATGCTGCAAGCCAAGATCTTGCAGTATCTAAGAATGGTGAAGGAGGTGGTTAGTAATGTCAGCGGTATCATAAGAAAGCAGATTCAGGCAATCAATTCACTGCATCGCTTATTAGGATCGGTTTCTAAGGACGATGAGCCACGGCCCAGAGAATATTATGAAGCAAAGCGGGAAATGATAAACAGGGTATGGCAACAAATCAAATCGCTTAATTATTTAATTTGGGAGTTAAGTGATGATCCAACAAAACATGGGTATGACCTAAGTACATATGTTCAAGTCGAAGCACTGGTAAAAAGCAACATACTCAACTTAGCAATGAAAATGGGTTGCCAGACTTCGAACAGTCATTCCACGTCAATGAATAGCAACAACATACCGATTGACAATTCATTGAACCTACCAAAATTAACAATTCCGAAATTCGATGGAGACTATTTAAAATGGCGTCAATTTTTTGATATTTTTCAACAAATGATACACAACAAGCCAATTCCCAATGTACAAAAAATGTGGTACTTAAAAACAAATGTCTCTGGAGAAGCAGAAAATCTGATTGGACATTTGGCGCTGACGGAAGAAAACTACCTGACAGCCTGGCAATCGCTTCAAGAGAGATATAATAACGTGCGAGTGCTAACAACAGCATTAATCCACAAAATTATAAGTCAACCAAATCATACGTCTGAAAATGTGTCAGCTTCTGCCATAAGGGAGCTCCATGACCCCACACAAGAAGGACTTCAAGCCTTAAAGAATTTAGGAGTGGATACTTCTAGTTGGGATCCTCTATTGCTACATCTCCTAATCAAGAAGCTCGATAGGACCACACACGTCCTATATGAACAAGCACTCAGAAACCCAAGGGAAAATCAACCATTAAAAGAGTTTCTAAGTTTTCTGGAATTGCTTTTCCAATCACTGGAAGCAATTGGACAAAGGGTATCAAGGTCACAGTCAAAACAAAACTCAAAATCATGTTCGTCAGTTGTATCGACAACACAAATTGAAAAGGAAACTGGAAACTTATGCCGAGCATGCAATACTGAAGCTCATCCACTATACGGTTGTAAACAGTTTTTAGACTGGCCCACCAGCAATCGCCTACAATTTGTTCAAAAGCAAAGGCTATGCATTAACTGATTACGATTCGGACATAAGGCAGACACTATTTTGACAGTTGAAGTAGAAGATGTCTAGAAGAAATCTTCTATAATAGTTTCTAAAGTGGCGGTTGATCGCAATATATTAAATTCCAAAAAGTTTTCGTTTGATTATTTAAAAGTCGTGGTTATCATTCTATTGATATTATTTCTAAATCCTCGAACTATTTTCCTAGTAATTTGCTAAACGAAGTGTTCTTTGTAAATTGTTGTTGTAACGCTAGTTTGTGATTGTCAAATATGCAGTCTGACTTACAAAGTGCTCGGGAAACAAGGCTAACGTCGAGAAATAAGCCAATAAATTCCCCATCAGCAACATCAAAAGACAACAATTCTGCCAGGCAAACAGAGCTACGTTCAACTAACAAGCCTATCGGCTCACCATTACCAACCAATGCAAAATCATTAGAAATGGAGCTCCGTTTAACAAAGCAAATTGAAGAAAGTCAAACCGAGTTTATAAAACGACTTGAAGAAAATAATGCTCAGCTGAAATTGACGATCATGGAGACTCAAAAACAACTAGATTGCTTTAACCAACAGCTCAAATCTACGATCCTTGAGATTCATAACAATCTGCTTAAAACGTTGGAAAAGGCTGTCACTGACTTTAACAATCGCTTTGAGGATGTCAACCGATCCGTTGCAGCACTCACAGTACGCATCGAAGTACTCGAACAAACATCAGAGTCTATTTATTGTAACCAGCTACAAAGTGATGTTCGTTCTCTACAAGGGAAAATTGATGATTTGGAACGCGAAAAGTTGTCTACTGATGCTATTTTGCGTGGTGTTCCAGTAAACGAAAACGAAGATCTCGTTCGTGTTTTCACTGCATTGTGTACCTCGGTCGATTGCACACCAACACCAGTGCCAAAGGAAATTTTTCGCGCTAAAACCAAAACCAATTCAGGTTGCCCAGCAATTATAATAAAATTTTCTTCAACAGCTGACAAAATTAAATTGCTGAAATCCATAAACTGTGCATACAAGAAAACAAAAAAGTCGCTTTGTTTACATAATGTTGGCATGCAATCTGACGTGTCAATATACCTCAATGAAAGTCTTTCTGCAGCCAATCATGCAATCTATCGGAAAGCTTTCCAATTAAAACATCAAAAGCAGCTGACATCTGTATTCACCCGCGGTGGGCGTATTTATGTTCGTGTGAAACCAAACGAAAAAGCTTTTTTGGTAAATTCTATACACAACTTGGATTCATTTGCCGCCATCGAATAATATGATTAATATCAATTTCACTTGTAAGCTACAATTTCAGTATTCCTTTCTATATGTCACTATTCACTTTTCACTATTCTGTTTGTGTTTGAGTCTCTTATTGAGAGGGCAATTTTCCGTTGGTACCATTACTGGGTGATATCGGCGGAAATCTATCCTTAGGCAATGGCTCAAATGATAACCTGCGCGTTCTTCTTAAAATCTTTTGTGAACAGCAAGAAGGCCTTAGGGTATGCCACATTAATGCACAAAGTTTATCGGGGAAAATTGACGAATTTAGATATCTGTTTGTTGGTTCTTGCGTTGATGTTGTGTGTGTATCTGAGACGTGGTTTGATCCGAGGGTAAGTGACGAGCCATACTCCATGTGCGGTTATAAGATCTTTCGCGCTGACAGGAAAATTAGAATCGGTGGTGGCGTTGCTATTTATGTTCGTGATAGTTTAACTGTAAATCCTCTGTTTGAGTCACCGCCCGATAGTGATTTTCAGTATTACTTTATAGAAATTGAAAAAAGGAAATGCCTGTTTGGTGTCGTTTATAGACCCTACAATAATATTGACCTGTCACCCCTCTTTGACTTATTAGAAAATTATTCGTCGTTATACTTGCGAACTATTGTGTGTGGTGATTTTAATTGTAATATACTTGAATATATGAGATCGTCACTTTTTATTGATTCCATTAAAATGATTGGTCTTGATGTTGTAAATTCGACTATTCCAACGCACTTTACTGGTTCCAATAGCACACTCTTGGACATCTTTATTACTAGTGATTGTCAAGAAGTGTTCTTTACCCAGGTTTCCGCACCTGTTTTTTCTAAACATGACCTCATCTTTGCCACTTTTAATTTAGTCACCAGTAACAAACAATCGATTTATACATTCAGGGACTTTAAAAATCTAAAAGTGGAGCAACTTGAACAAGACCTTATTTGCCTTGATTGGCATAACGTATTTTTTGAAACATCGGTCGATGCCCAAGTTGAATTTCTCCATCACGTAGTTTTACAGCTCTTCGATAAACATGTTCCTCTAAAAAGGAGAGCTGTCAAATATAATAACATCAAGTGGTTTACCTCTGAAATTGTTGAGCTAAGAAACAAGCGTGATGCTGAATTCAAAAAATGGAAACGATTTCGAATTCCCGAATACTATGACAGCTATCGGTTGTTACGTAACATAGTTAACTCGAAGATTAAAGAAGCCAAACGTCGTTATTATGCTAAGCACTTCGATCATAAACTTCCAACCAAAACACTTTGGACAAACTTACGTGAATTAGGTGTAGGTAGTAACTTGAAGTCCATGGTAGACCAGGTCGATCCTAACGAACTAAACAAAGAATTCGCTAAAGTTCAATCGAAATTACGCCCAAATGGAAACAATATTCAAACGCCACACGCTGGCTTATTCGAATTTGGCCGAGTAGAACAAATCGACGTTGCTAGAGCTGTGCTAAAAATTAAATCTAACGCTGTTGGTGTCGATAACATCCACCCAACTTTTATTAAATTAATATTACCCTATATACTTCCAGCTTTAACATATATTTTCAATAATATAATAACAAGATCCACTTTTCCGTGTGCTTGGAAGAAAGCTAAGATTATACCAATCATAAAAAGGAAAGCAGTAGGCAACTCGTCAACTGAATATAGACCTATCGCTATACTTCCATATTTGTCAAAAGTATTTGAAAAAGTAATACACCATGAAATATCAAGTTTTCTTCAACAAGAACAAGTTCTTTGCGCCTACCAGTCTGGATTTCGGAAACACCACAGCTGCACATCAGCGCTTATAAAAGTATCCGACGACATAAGAGTTGCAATAGACAAAAAACAAATCACCCTTATCGCTCTCCTAGATTTTTCTAAGGCCTTTGACACCGTTGATCATGAACTACTTGTATCAAAATTGATGAACTTCTATAATTTCTCTGCATCAGCCGCTAATCTCATACGGTCCTATCTGGTTGAAAGAAAACAAGCAGTTCATGTAAGCAATGCTGTGTCAGATTACATTGCAATTTCAGTTGGTGTTCCACAAGGATCCATTTTGGGTCCCCTACTTTTCGCAATTTTTATCAACGACCTTCCTAAAAGCATTAAAAGTTCTAATTTTCACATGTTTGCTGACGATATCCAGCTCTATTTAAGCTTTGAGAATGATCTTATTGATCATGCTGCTTTGAAATTTAATGATGACCTAAAACGTATCCATTGCTGGGCAGATGAAAACCTTCTGCAGCTTAACCCAAGAAAAACGAAGTGTCTTCTCATAAATAGAAACCCCTTATCTTTTATCAACGTTCCTTCAGTATACCTTGGTAATGAACCTATCGAATTTGTAAACAAAGCCAAAAATCTTGGTATTTGGTTCAATACAAAATTAACCTGGGACGACCACGTTTGCTCAGTTGTGGCAAAAATATACGGATGTCTTAGAAATCTCTCCCAAACTCAAAGCTTCACACCAATAAATACGAAGCTTATGTTGGTCAAGGCCGTGCTCATTCCTCTGATAACATATGGCTGCGAAGTTTTTTGTTGCACCGGCGCCTTTGCCAGACGTAAGCTCAACATTGCTTTTAACAATGTTGTGCGATACGTATACGGCCTAAATCGTTTTGCTCATGTGTCGGCTTATACCAAAAATATTCTTGGTTGCACACTTGACCGATATTTTGACTACTGCACAATCAAATATCTACACAGGATTATAATCAACCAACAGCCCCAATACTTATATGATAAACTAAGGTTTTCGCATTCAAGTAGATCTTTAAGTTTAATTGTACCTCGTGTTGCGTATCAAGTTACCGAACGACAGTTTTTCGTTCACGCCATTCGCCTTTGGAATTCACTCCCCCTTAATATAAGACGACTCTATAATACAAATAGCTTTAGTGAAACTCTCTTTCGACATATAGCAGACAACTAGCAGGAATACTGAACATAATTTCACATCATACAAATATTTTATTTAAATTGTTCAAGAAAGCTTATAAATTTATTTTTTTTCTTCTTTTTTTCTCTTTCTTTGTACTCAAATTTATTCCAATCAGTTGTTAATATTTTTAAGTTTACCTTATTGAGAAAGAATTATAATTTTAGTTTAATCTTAAATCACTTATTAATTGTATCACATTTATAGCTTAAAGATCTGAATGGTCTATTATAAATGTCGTTGTTATACTGTAATAAAAATACTGAAATACTGAAATACTGAAAAAAAAAGGCCAAGGCATGTGCATCGCGGACCTGTACCAAATGCAATAAGAGGCATAACACACTATTACACAGCAACGATAGGGCGAAAATCGCAAAAACGAAGAGTTCAACGTCAGCAATATTGGAATCAGCAAAAGACAAAAAAGAGTTGACTACATTGGCTACATTAAATGACAAGAGTTACGTTCTTCTCAGCACAACACAAATAAGATTAACCGATAGGAACGGTAAAAGCATTGAATGTAGAGCCATTTTGGATTGTGGATCCCAAGTCAACTTAATTACGGAGAGCCTCATCAAGAAAATGGGCATATCGCCAAAAAATACGTCAATGAGTATTCAGGGTATCGGCGATGGTAAAAGGGAAGTCCATCATCGTGTGAGCCTTCAATTATGTTCAATACTAAATGGGTTTTCCACACAGTTGGAAGCTTTTGTCCTCAAAAACATAATATCACCACAACCAACGCAGCATTTGGATATTTCCTCATGGGCAATCCCGAACAATATTGCACTGGCTGACCCAAATTTCAACAGACCAGGCAAAATTGACGTTCTTCTCGGCGCAGAATTTTTTCATCAATTGGACAAATAAAATTAGGTGAGGGCTTGCCAACACTCCAAAACACTGTATTTGGATGGATCCTAGCAGGAAAGCTTGAGACGAACACAATTGCTTTAGCAACATGCGGGATTAGCGAATCTGAGGACCAAACAAATCAGATAATCGAGAAATTTTGGAAACTCGAAGAAGTAGAGGTAGCTGAACCAAAGACTGAACAGAAAAACGGTGCAAAGAACATTTTACTCAAACCGCAAGAAGAGACGATAAGGGTCGTTTTATAGTTAGACTACCCTTCGCACAAAACACTACAGCCTTAGGATCATCCCAAGATATTGCTCTAAACAGAGTTTTGGCTTTGGAAAGACGGTTTTGAAGAACGACATTGTGAGGAATCAATATATTGAGTTCATGGATGAATATGAGACATTAGGACACATAACGGAAGTCAACATCGACGACATATTATCTCCTAATTATGTTATTCCACATCACTGCCTCTTAAAACCTGATAGCAGTTCCACCAAGCTTCGGGTAGAGTTTGACGCCTCAGCAAAAACATCATCTGGTGTGAGCTTGAACGACATTATGCACACTGGACCTATTATTCAAAATGAGCTTTTTGCCATTCTTCTCCGATTCCGGATGCCCAGATTTGTGTTTACAACGGATATACAGAAAATGTATAGGCACATTCTGGTTCATCCAGATGACAGAGGATATCAACTTATTGTTGGAGAAGGAATCCCAACGAGAAACTGAAGTACTACCAACTGAACACAACCACATATGCCACAAGATCTGCTCCATATTTGGCAGTAAGATGTTTACACGAGCTAGCCAAGGCTAACAAGGCAAAGTATCCACTTGGAGCCCAGGTATTACAAGACGACTTCTACGTTGATGATGGATTGACCGGATCAAATAGCCTCACTACTGCCAAGGAAATTCAGACAGAACTCGTCAAGATACTCGATCAAGCTGGCTTTAAGCTAAGAAAATGGTGCGCGAATCACCCACAGCTATTGGAAAACATTCCACCAGAACATCAGGAAGTAATTCTTGACTTTAGCACCAAGGCGGAAGAAACAATCAAAACACTAGGCCTAGCATGGTTTGCAAAGAATGATCATTTAATTTTTAAGACAAGCATTGGGGTGAAATCACGCATAACAAAAGGGACAGTTTGTTCCGATGTAGCTAGAATCTTCGATCCACTAGGAATATTAGGACCAGTTATAGTAACTGCGAAAATCTTCATACAACAATTACGGCAACTGAAAATCACATGGGATGAAGCATTGCCAGCAGAGTTTCACACCAAATGGCTATCGTTCCAAGATGGTCTAAAAGAACTGAATAACATGCACTTCCCACGACACGTTTTTAATTCAGAAGTCCCTAAGTTAATTCAGATTCATGCCTTCGCTGATGCTCCCGAGAAGACTTATGGCGCAGCGATATACATTCGATCAGTTCTCAGTGACGGAAGAATAATTATGAGATTACTGTGTTCAAAATCACGAGTAGCACCACTTAAAAAACAGACACTTCCACGACTGGAACTTTGTGCTGCGGTATTAAGTACTATTCTAGCAACCAGAACTAAAATAGACCTTAAAATTGAAGACACAACAATATACTTTTGGACCGATTCTGAAATTGTTTTAAATTGGATTAACACCAATCCATCGTCATTTCACACCTTCGTAGCCAACAGGGTAGCTACAATTCAGAATCTTTCAGTTGCCGAGCAATGGAGACACGTCAGATCAAAAGACAATCCTGCTGATGTACTATCACGTGGGTTATCTCCGAGTCAGCTCAAGTCTTGCGGAATGTGGTTATACGGACCTCTGTTTCTTCATGGGACGGGGGACACATGGTCAAGGCCTTTTTGTAAAACTTTAGCAATAAACACTGATGAAGAAAATCTTCTCCGGTAAGTCAACCACGGAAACTCATTCAAGACACTTGAATGCCTATGTTCAAAGGTTTACACGTCGTTGCAAACAGAATCGACTTTCAACTCCAGCACAATTAACACTAACACCCATGGAAATAGATGATGCACTAATGAAGGTTTTATCAACATTACAGCAAACACACTTTAATAGTGAAATCAAGGAATTGAAGAAATACAAAGAATTACACAAATCAAGTTCTCTCAGTGGTCTCTCCCCATTTCTGGACGAAAATGGAATTATTCGGGTTGGTGGACGAATCAACTCTTCATCCCTGTCATACGATGCAAAACATCAATTGCTCCTACCATATGATGACCCAATAACGAAACTGATCATGAAAGATATTCATGAGAAAAATTATCACTGTGGATCTCACTCCCACACTCGACAAAGATTCTGGCCAATAAAGGGAAAAATCCTTTCGCGATCAATCGGGCAACATTGTATAAGGTGCAATAAGGCCAGGCCACACTTTCTAAAGCAAATGATGGGAAATTTACGACCTACACGAGTCCAACCAGCAAGACCCTTTCTGAATTCGGGCGTGGATTATTGCGGCCCATTCTGGGTACACTATAAAATACGAGGAAAAAAAACACAAAAGGCGTATGTTGCGACATTCTGCTGCTTCACAACAAAAGCTGTGCATATAGAGATTGTTAGTGACCTAAAAACGGAGTCGTTTATTGGCGCTCTTAATCGCTTCATAGGCCGCCGAGGACATTGCGAAAATATTTACTGCGACAACGCCACAAACTTTATTGGCGCCCGTAATCAACTTGCGGAATTATCATCAACCATCTATTCCTCAACTGCAAGTGAGAAAATTATGAAGGCCTGCAGCGACAAGGGAATTAAATTCAACTTTATTCCTCCTAGAGCCCCACATTTTGGTGGGTTATGGGAAGCTGCTGTTAAGTTTGCCAAACATTTATTAGTGAGAAGTGTTTCTACAGCATCATTAACCTATGAAGAACTGGAAACAGTTATGATCGGCATTGAAGCAGTTTTGAATTCACGTCCAATAACTCCAATGTCGGAGGATCCAAATGATCTGACTGCCTTAACACCGGGACACTTTTTAATCGGTCAACCTTTAACAGCGATACCTGATGTAAACACAACTATACTTAACGCAAACACGTTAACACGCTGGAAACTGGTTTCGCATCTAAAGAACGAATTTTGGAATAGATGGTCTAGAGACTATTTGAATGAGCTACAATACAGACACAAATGGAGAGAGCAATCTCCTAATATTAAACCTGAAGGCCTGGTAATCATCAAGGAGGATAATGTTCCAATTCTTCAATGGCCCCTTGGAAGAATAATTCAAGTCTACAAGGGTGACGACGGAGCAGTTCGAGTCGCAGACGTTAAGACCTCAACCGGTATTTGGAAACGAGCAATACATCGATTAGCACCTTTACCAATAAAGGAACATCATGAAGAGATCGAAACAATTGAAACCCAGCCCGAGTTCAATGAAACCAGTCAAAACCATCATGAACCTGTAGAAGTACCAAGAAAGAAAATGAGACGCTTAAGCCACACCAACTTGATCATAATGCTTACAGCAGTATTGATGTTTCCCTTAATTGTTGCAAATCCTGTACAAATAACAAGGTTTAAATCTGAGCCAGGAATTCACTTTGAAAGCATGGGCACAACAAGATTTGTCACGGCTGAATGGAAAATTATTGCATACTACGAACTAGCACCATTCAAGAAGGAAATTGCAGCATTATCAACCGGAACGCTTTCCTTACACAATTTGGGCGAGCAATTTTCAAAGAAGACTATCTGCCGTTATTTAGTTGATCATTTCAATGAGACTGTAATTAACTTGCAGTTTGACAACAGTTTGCTTTCCGAAAGGAGAGTTAAAAGGGGCGCTCTAAATATTATTGGAAACGTCGCCCACTCTCTCTTTGGTGTCTTGGATTCCAAATATGCTGAAAAGATGTCTAGCATAATTGATAAGGTTAAGGAAAATGAGGATTACTTATTAGAACTACACAAAACCCAGACATCCATGATTGATTCTACTGTGAACATCGTCAAACGAAGTCAATTAGACACAACTTCTAAATTTACACAACTTGAAAAACAGATCAATATGGTTATGAATGGTATACAAAAGACAGAAGCAGAAGTAGATCTAATTCAAATGTTCAACTCCATATCTATTCAGCGGATAATGCTAGTGTCCAACTGATGGTTGGACCATCAAACACAACTCCGTTATTATTCAGGCTTACTACGAATATACATCTGCATTAAGACCATTATATACAAGTTTTGGCATCAGGACTGAATTTCCAAGTCCACCAAAGAAGGAATCATCTTTGAATAATTCCAACCCAACTCAATATAGATTCGAAGGTGAAGAGCTTACGGCTTTGAAAACTTTACTTAGGAGTCAAGATTTTGTAAAGCTACCAAACAGAATCAAGGCCAGTGAATATCATCATACAATAATCGGTTACTCCGCACTTTTGTTATCCATCAGGGTAGCCTTTGGTTTTATATGGACATGGTAAAAGGGCTACTTTAACAGAAAAATCAGCAAGGAAACCAACAGTATCACAACGCCACATCAAGATTCTCCTACCGATCCTCCGACGCCACAGCCAAGAAGCACCCTTAATGCAAACAAGTTTGCTGTACACATTTAAATGTTGAACAATTGTTCAACGCGCGGGAAAATGTTTAGTTTTTAAGTATATTTACACACAAATGTATTTCATATAACAATGCCGTATAAATACACACCTATGTTTTCCATCAACAGCTTCGCTGTATACTTTATACACAAACTATAATTCATTGCACTCACAAATTATGCAACTCACATTTTGCTACATAGACAATATTTGTTTCACTGTCATTTATTGCTTTGTATGAACAATAATTATATAGGTCATGTTATTTATTTTGTTCTTCCTCATTGTTATAATGTAAGCTTAGTTAGCAATAATTTTGTATAAATATAGTTAAGAGTTCAATAAAGAATCACTCGTTATTGATCAACACTTCGAGCTTGTCCTTTTCGCTATATTAAGACTTCCCCCCACCAGTGGTAAGGGGTCTTAATCATAATCTCCACTGTAGTCCAAGTTTATGCGCTTGGATCTACAAAACAAACGGTCAAGGTTTATGTGCCCTGGCCAAATACTTAATTAAAGCAGTCAATGCAAAAGAGCACTGTCTTCAACATTTGGTGACCCCGACATGATTCACACATTGTTTCACATATAGCGATTGGACTTTTGCTCTGAGAAGTGATTCACTGGGCTTTAACATTTGCACCATCATAAATCACAACCAAAAGAGCCTTAGCCTAAGATGGAGGAACTAGCAACAAATCAACTGAAGGCAGGCGAGGAAATTCAGCGGATCATACGAGTAGTAAACTTTAAGAAAGATGGAGCAGAGAGAAAGTCAACTGTCAAATACTTTCAAGATCGGTTGTCACTGTTAGAGACTGCATGGTCGCAGTTCGAAGAAACGGACAACCGAATTCGAGGGCTGTCCAGCATCGATCATAACCACGAATACTTCTTAAAGGATTATTATACCGAGATCCGGGAATTAGTCATACAATACTCCGAATTATTCAACAAGAATATTGGCTCACTAAAAGGCAATTCATACACTCATGCTGCAAGCCAAGATCTTGCAGTATCTAAGAATGGTGAAGGAGGTGGTTAGTAATGTCAGCGGTATCATAAGAAAGCAGATTCAGGCAATCAATTCACTGCATCGCTTATTAGGATCGGTTTCTAAGGACGATGAGCCACGGCCCAGAGAATATTATGAAGCAAAGCGGGAAATGATAAACAGGGTATGGCAACAAATCAAATCGCTTAATTATTTAATTTGGGAGTTAAGTGATGATCCAACAAAACATGGGTATGACCTAAGTACATATGTTCAAGTCGAAGCACTGGTAAAAAGCAACATACTCAACTTAGCAATGAAAATGGGTTGCCAGACTTCGAACAGTCATTCCACGTCAATGAATAGCAACAACATACCGATTGACAATTCATTGAACCTACCAAAATTAACAATTCCGAAATTCGATGGAGACTATTTAAAATGGCGTCAATTTTTTGATATTTTTCAACAAATGATACACAACAAGCCAATTCCCAATGTACAAAAAATGTGGTACTTAAAAACAAATGTCTCTGGAGAAGCAGAAAATCTGATTGGACATTTGGCGCTGACGGAAGAAAACTACCTGACAGCCTGGCAATCGCTTCAAGAGAGATATAATAACGTGCGAGTGCTAACAACAGCATTAATCCACAAAATTATAAGTCAACCAAATCATACGTCTGAAAATGTGTCAGCTTCTGCCATAAGGGAGCTCCATGACCCCACACAAGAAGGACTTCAATCCTTAAAGAATTTAGGAGTGGATACTTCTAGTTGGGATCCTCTATTGCTACATCTCCTAATCAAGAAGCTCGATAGGACCACACACGTCCTATATGAACAAGCACTCAGAAACCCAAGGGAAAATCAACCATTAAAAGAGTTTCTAAGTTTTCTGGAATTGCTTTTCCAATCACTGGAAGCAATTGGACAAAGGGTATCAAGGTCACAGTCAAAACAAAACTCAAAATCATGTTCGTCAGTTGTATCGACAACACAAATTGAAAAGGAAACTGGAAACTTATGCCGAACATGCAATACTGAAGCTCATCCACTATACGGTTGTAAACAGTTTTTAGACTGGCCCACCAGCAATCGCCTACAATTTGTTCAAAAGCAAAGGCTATGCATTAACTGATTACGATTCGGACATAAGGCCAAGGCATGTGCATCGCGGACCTGTACCAAATGCAATAAGAGGCATAACACACTATTACACACAGTCATTCATTGATCTCCGTAGAGTACAGACGTGGTTCGGCTTATGAGTGCACAGTGATTAGTTTAACAAATAACAAAGAGATATTTGAGGAAATTTCCATACGCTCCAATTAGCAGAGTGTCAGTGTGTTCGGGCAGCATATCATAGGTCGTGGGTTCGAATCCCCGATTGCCATAGACATTTTTTTTTTTTTTTTTTTTCATTTTTATTTAAAATAAATAAAACAAAAAAAAAACAATTAAATTGAAGTGTTAGTAAGTGTTGTTTACTACATCACGTGATGAAGTGTGGGGTGCGGTCCGCTATGCCAATAGCGGGACCAGCCGAAAAGTCAGGCGAGGCTTCGAGCGGTTCAAACCAATCAGCCATGTTAGCAGAACCGAAGATGAAGAGAAAGAGGAGGCTAAGGCCCACTCTTAACTTGACACAACGTCCCTCTCTTACAAAATCCATCGCAAAGCTTCCTGGTGGATTAAGGGAGGAGACGACATCAACTACAAGGGCAGCAATAAACAACAAGTGTCATGGGTCGGAATATGACGAAGAAACACATTTACCAGATGGGAGCAAAGGTCGTTTCAAGGGAAGCGATAATAGCTTCGCAGCTCTGGCAGTCTCAGAGTCGGACGACGAAGAGGATGAAGTCCAAGCTATAATGAGCACCATCAGGCAGCTTGAAGAAAAAGCACTTGCCATTAAGGCAAAGTATACAGCCAGGCGTGAAAAGGAGCAACAAGTATGCTCCCAATCACAACAACAACAACAACAACAGCAAAAGGTTGCAAGCCAGCAACAGTTAAAATTACAAACGGACAAAAAAAAACAAAAACATCAGCCAAAACAGAAGACACAAACACATCAACAAGAAAAGCATACGAAGCCGCCACAACAACAACAGAATCTGAAACAGAAGCAACAACAACAACAGAACCAACAACTACATCAGCAAAAGCAACAGCAGCAGAGACAACAACAGCAAGAGCAGAAAGCCACCAAGCAAAAAGTGCCACCAATCAACACTTTTAAACTGGAGTTAAAGAACACTATTGATCTGTGTAAGTCGGCCATAGGCAACAACTTTTTTATAAAACGATTGTCACTAGATAGGCATGCGATCCACTGTAACACAGTGGAGCGCTATTATACAATAAAAAAATTACTGAAGGATTCGACGACGGAGTTCTTCTCCTACACCCCGAAGGGGGACAAGCTGCAAACAATGCTGCTTAGGGGATTAGAACCGTCGACTGATCCGGGGGAGCTCCTTGCACTGCTGAAAGAGAAGAAGTGCGAAGGGCTCCAATTCGTGGGGGTCAAGCCTTTCACCACAGCCAGAGCCAAAAGGGAGAAGCGGCAACTGCCGATTTTCCTAGTCCAGCTAAGTCCCACCAGCAATCTGGATGGTCTAAGGAGTATTAAAGTCCAAGACTACCAGGTTGTCCACTGGGAGAAATTAAAGAGGAGCGAAAACATTTTACAATGTGTTCGCTGCCAAAGGTTCGGGCACGCCGCGTCGAACTGCGAAATGCAGCCTCGATGCGTGAAGTGCGGAAAGAACCACAAGTCCGAGGAATGCGCTCTGGGTAAGGACGGAACGTCTGAAAAAAGCCAACTCTCTTGTGCTTTATGTAGGAACACGGGACACACCGCAAATTATCGGGGTTGTCCCAAATTCCAGTACATCAAAAGAATAAATCTGGCCCGGCAGCAGAAAGTGGAAGTGAAACGTCCACCCGTGCATTTGCAAACTCCAGCCGTTACTCCCCATGTTACCTACGCCCAAATGGCGGCAGGTAGGGGAAATACGGCACAGCAAGTGAAGGTTGCTTCTCAGGCCCCAGCGCCCAGAGCACCGGAACCAGTACCTGACATGCTAACTATCTTGCTCTCTATCCAGGGGCAGATGGCTCAGCTACAACGTCATTTAAGTGAACAGACCGCGCGGGTGGATCAAGTATACGCTCTGCTGCCTGGCCTAACGCACCTTTTGCCGTAATGGGTACGTACGTGGCGGAGCAAACCCTGAAGGTCCTTGCTGTGAATGTGAATTCACTGATAAGGTTCGAACGACGAGCCGCACTATTTAAGTTGCTTAAAGACCAAGCCCCTGATGTTCTTTTGGTTAGCGAAACTAAGCTTACTAAGAGACACAAAATGAGGCACAGAAGATACAAAATAGTACGGAGAAACCGACCCAACTCCATTCAGGGAGGTGGCGTTGCAATTCTCGTACGAAAAGGTATACATTTTAAAAGAGTATACAGTCGTGTAGTACGTAGGTTCCAGGTGCTGGAAGCATGCATCGTGTATATCCCACTCCGTAGTGGAAAGCGTTGTACATGGTGTCTGTCTATGCACCTAAGGCTACTCAATCCACAATATTTATCTCAGAGCTCGAGACACTTTTTCGATTCCTGAGGCTGGAATTGGAAGACAACTATTTTATTATCGGTGGAGATTTCAACGCCAAACATAGTGATTGGGGAAATAATACACCAAATACTAGAGGGAACCTACTATTCAATTGGTGGGGTCAACACAGTATGATGTATCGACTCGGGCTTAAGGCGACGGATAGTCCGTCGTTTCCCAGACACGGGTCTTATTTGGATCTTCTGCTGTTCGACTCACGAATACAACTGACATGTACTAACCAACAAACTACAAACTGTCTACGCACTTTCGTGTATGACAGTGACCATTGCGGTCTCAGCACCGAAATAACTGTTCCCAACGAAATTGCGGAAGTGGATGAGTTTGTCCAAAGGCATTCCTACAATTATAGTAGGGTGCGTTGGACACACTTCACCAGAACACTGAAGAGAGCACTCTCCTCGAATTCGCTCTACCCACCGTCCAACAGAAATCTGTCAAACGAGGAGATTGACAGGTATCTAAGACTAATGGACGAGACAATCAAACGAACAATGGACATAACGATACCTCGGTACCGGCACACTGACGAAGAAGACCTATTCCGCAACGCAACTATTGACGCACTGCACCGACATAAAAGTAGACTGCTGTCAAGACTAAAAACCTTGTACAGACAGTTTACTGACAGACATAACCCGGAGATCATGACACTGAAGTCGTCGATTAAAAACCTCCAAACATTAATAAAAGAAAATTACAGAGCATCCGTAAATTTGTATTGGAACAGTAAAATTCGGGCTGTAAACACCAGCAACCCGAATATGTTCCCGCAAATAAATAAACTATTTCGGAGGAAAGATCACAACGACCTTCCTTGTCTTAAAATCGCCCGAACGACGAACAACGAACAAATACTGGTAGCAGCGGGCATAGATCCAAATGAGGCTGTTGATGATGACAACTTCTTTGTGATCGAGGATCCGCAAGAGCAGGTAGAGGCTATAGGAGCGACTTTCCAGGAAGTGTACAAGGCGAATGTTATCATTGGCCCGAACCACGATCTGGAGAATCGAGTCCTTGTGCACAATTTCTACCTTCGAAATGAAATTGTGAATTGGCGATTCGAGAGCTCGGGTTTCACCCTGTTCAGTGACGAGAATATGGCAAATAATGTCATCACCAACGATAGGGCACTACCCCCGTTCATTTCGAAGGAAGAGCTCCAAACGATCTTCGAATCACTTAGAAGTAAGAAATCAGTGGGAACCGATGAAATACCGAACATTGTGCTTCGACATCTCCCTCTAGAAGCGGTAAACATTTATACCACCCTGTTTAATAATGCAATGAATAATGCACATTATCAGCGCATTGGAAAACTGCGGTGGTACATCCCATCCCCAAAAGGGATAAAGACACTTCCAATCCGGCGAATCTCCGCTCGATCAGTCTTCTTCCAAACATCAGTAAGGTGTTCGAAAAGGTTATCAATAGAGTCCTGACTAAGTGGGTCGAGGACAAACATATAGTTCCGGATAATCAATTCGGTTTCAAGGCGGGGCATGATATCATTCATGCTGCGTCGAAACTGGTTTCTGATATCCAATGGAACAAAAGCAAGAACCAGTGCACTGGTGCCTGCCTGATTGACTTGGAGAAGGCCTTCGATACCGTATGGTTAGAAGGACTCTTTTTCAAGCTGGACAGGTTGGGCATTAGTAAACCACTTCTGTATATTCTCTTCGATATGCTCTCCAGTAGACAGTTCATCGTGAAGAATGGCGATGCGACTTCTGCTGGAACTTTTAACATTAAAAACGGTCTGCAACAAGGTGCGGTAAATTCTCCGATCCTATTCAACATTTACACAAGTGATCTGATAGGTTCACTTCACCATGCCATAGCGTACGCAGACGACATAATCGCGTACAGATCAGGTCCAAAGATTAAGGTCATTAATATGCTTTTGCAGCGTGACTTCGATAAAATTAAGCTATATTGCGATGACTGGAAGTTGAAAATCAACTTTCAGAAGTCGGAAATCATTCTGTTTAGGACGCCTTTGTCTGGGGCCTCTAGGGATACCAGAAAGAATTGGCGAAAGTTCTCGATCGTGGGATAGCAAGGGCAGCCACTTGCTTGTCGAAATGTAGTCAGATACCTTGGGATCTGGCTAGATCAATTTCTGTATTTTAACAAACATATAGATGTTGCTCTGACCAGAGCCAAAGGTGCTTTTGCCCTTACAAAGAGACTGTTTTATAACAGCCAACTCGACGCGAGGGTGAAAGTAATCTGCTACATGGCCCTTATCAGGCCCATGCTTGTATTTGGATGTCCCGTGTGGTTCAACGTGAGAGCAAGTTTATTGGAAAAGATTCGGGTGTTTGAGAAGGCTTGTCTTAGGACTTGTCTTCACTTATACAGAACACCAGAGTCTCAGTACATAAAATTCTATCCCAATGAGGTCTTATACAATAGGGCGAACCTAATAAGAGTGGACAATTTCGTCATTAAGTTGACTCGAAGGCACGTTGCTAGAGCAATGACCTCATCGAACAACCTGATCTCCGGGGCTTACTACCCCAATTATATGTATCACGAGAGAGTTCGCTTTGACGGCTTTATTCCTCCAGAAGCGTTCCTCTACCTAGATAGCAAAGGTCTGATCCAGGACAGATTGGCGGTGCCGCTAATCTTCCACGTCGCTCGAACAGCTGCGGACAGGCGACTCAACTACGACAGAGACGTCGCACATGGCAGTGGAGAGCGTCTCCGGTTCAGTAGGGCGGTAGGGAGTCGCGACATGAGGGATGTTGCTCGGCAGCACCAACAATTTTGGTGGCTTGTTGAAAGGGAGGATGCTTCGTCGTCGAACTCCTCCAATGATAATTAGCTTCACGTGAAGCAAGGTGGGCCAGCCAATTTTTTTTTTTTTTTTTTTTAGCCATGGCCGGCTTACACAGTTCTAGGTAGGTTTAAGTTAGGTGTTAAGAAAAAAAATATACAAAAACACAAAAAAAAAAATATATGTATACATATGCTTATATATTACGTATATAGGTATTATGTATATATATATATATATGTATGTATGTGTATGTATTAGACGTAAGTAGGTTAAGTAGTTTAAGATTTATTTTTTAGGTAGTCTATAAGGTTTTAGTTTTAAGTTTTTATAGATAAAAAAAAAAAGTCCAGACACTAAGTTTTTCTTTCATTTTCTTAGTTCTAATAAATGTTAAAATAAAAATAAAATTAGACTGTAAGTTACGTCGAAAGACATAGATTAAGTATTATGTTTAATTTAGAGTGCGCATGGGGCCAGTAAGTTACAATAAGATTATTTTTTAAGTTAATTAAGCTAATTTTTAAGCGTTTTTTGTTTAGCATATAAGCGTAATTTAAGTTATAGAAATAAAATGCATTAAAAAAAAAAAAAAAAAAAAAAACACTATTACACAGCAACGATAGGGCGAAAATCGCAAAAACGAAGAGTTCAACGTCAGCAATATTGGAATCAGCAAAAGACAAAAAAGAATTGACTACATTGGCTACATTAAATGACAAGAGTTACGTTCTTCTCAGCACAACACAAATAAGATTAACCGATAGGAACGGTAAAAGCATTGAATGTAGAGCCATTTTGGATTGTGGATCCCAAGTCAACTTAATTACGGAGAGCCTCATCAAGAAAATGGGCATATCGCCAAAAAATACGTCAATGAGTATTCAGGGTATCGGCGATGGTAAAAGGGAAGTCCATCATCGTGTGAGCCTTCAATTATGTTCAATACTAAATGGGTTTTCCACACAGTTGGAAGCTTTTGTCCTCAAAAACATAATATCACCACAACCAACGCAGCATTTGGATATTTCCTCATGGGCAATCCCGAACAATATTACACTGGCTGACCCAAATTTCAACAGACCAGGCAAAATTGACGTTCTTCTCGGCGCAGAATTTTTTCATCAATTGTTATCAATTGGACAAATAAAATTAGGTGAGGGCTTGCCAACACTCCAAAACACTGTATTTGGATGGATCCTAGCAGGAAAGCTTGAGACGAACACAATTGCTTTAGCAACATGCGGGATTTGTAGCGAATCTGAGGACCAAACAAATCAGATAATCGAGAAATTTTGGAAACTCGAAGAAGTAGAGGTAGCTGAACCAAAGACTGAACAGAAAAACGGTGCAAAGAACATTTTACTCAAACCGCAAGAAGAGACGATAAGGGTCGTTTTATAGTTAGACTACCCTTCGCACAAAACACTACAGCCTTAGGATCATCCCAAGATATTGCTCTAAACAGAGTTTTGGCTTTGGAAAGACGGTTTTGAAGAACGACATTGTGAGGAATCAATATATTGAGTTCATGGATGAATATGAGACATTAGGACACATAACGGAAGTCAACATCGACGACATATTATCTCCTAATTATGTTATTCCACATCACTGCCTCTTAAAACCTGATAGCAGTTCCACCAAGCTTCGGGTAGAGTTTGACGCCTCAGCAAAAACATCATCTGGTGTGAGCTTGAACGACATTATGCACACTGGACCTATTATTCAAAATGAGCTTTTTGCCATTCTTCTCCGATTCCGGATGCCCAGATTTGTGTTTACAACGGATATACAGAAAATGTATAGGCACATTCTGGTTCATCCAGATGACAGAGGATATCAACTTATTGCTTGGAGAAGGAATCCCAACGAGAAACTGAAGTACTACCAACTAAACACCACCACATATGGCACGAGATCTGCTCCATATTTGGCAGTAAGATGTTTACACGAGCTAGCCAAGGCTAACAAGGCAAAGTATCCACTTGGAGCCCTGGTATTACAAGACGACTTCTACGTTGATGATGGATTGACCGGATCAAATAGCCTCACTACTGCCAAGGAAATTCAGACAGAACTCGTCAAGATACTCGATCAAGCTGGCTTTAAGCTAAGAAAATGGTGCGCGAATCACCCACAGCTATTGGAAAACATTCCACCAGAACATCAGGAAGTAATTCTTGACTTTAGCACCAAGGCGGAAGAAACAATCAAAACACTAGGCCTAGCATGGTTTGCAAAGAATGATCATTTAATTTTTAAGACAAGCATTGGGGTGAAATCACGCATAACAAAAGGGACAGTTTGTTCCGATGTAGCTAGAATCTTCGATCCACTAGGAATATTAGGACCAGTTATAGTAACTGCGAAAATCTTCATACAACAATTACGGCAACTGAAAATCACATGGGATGAAGCATTGCCAGCAGAGTTTCACACCAAATGGCTATCGTTCCAAGATGGTCTAAAAGAACTGAATAACATGCACTTCCCACGACACGTTTTTAATTCAGAAGTCCCTAAGTTAATTCAGATTCATGCCTTCGCTGATGCTCCCGAGAAGACTTATGGCGCAGCGATATACATTCGATCAGTTCTCAGTGACGGAAGAATAATTATGAGATTACTGTGTTCAAAATCACGAGTAGCACCACTTAAAAAACAGACACTTCCACGACTGGAACTTTGTGCTGCGGTATTAAGTACTATTCTAGCAACCAGAACTAAAATAGACCTTAAAATTGAAGACACAACAATATACTTTTGGACTGATTCTGAAATTGTTTTAAATTGGATTAACACCAATCCATCGTCATTTCACACCTTCGTAGCCAACAGGGTAGCTACAATTCAGAATCTTTCAGTTGCCGAGCAATGGAGACACGTCAGATCAAAAGACAATCCTGCTGATGTACTATCACGTGGGTTATCTCCGAGTCAGCTCAAGTCTTGCGGAATGTGGTTATACGGACCTCTGTTTCTTCATGGAACGGGGGACACATGGTCAAGGCCTTTTTGTAAAACTTTAGCAATAAACACTGATGAAGAAAATCTTCTCCGGTAAGTCAACCACGGAAACTCATTCAAGACACTTGAATGCCTATGTTCAAAGGTTTACACGTCGTTGCAAACAGAATCGACTTTCAACTCCAGCACAATTAACACTAACACCCATGGAAATAGATGATGCACTAATGAAGGTTTTATCAACATTACAGCAAACACACTTTAATAGTGAAATCAAGGAATTGAAAAAATACAAAGAATTACACAAATCAAGTTCTCTCAGTGGTCTCTCCCCATTTCTGGACGAAAATGGAATTATTCGGGTTGGTGGACGAATCAACTCTTCATCCCTGTCATACGATGCAAAACATCAATTGCTCCTACCATATGATGACCCAATAACGAAACTGATCATGAAAGATATTCATGAGAAAAATTATCACTGTGGATCTCACTCCCACACTCGACAAAGATTCTGGCCAATAAAGGGAAAAATCCTTTCGCGATCAATCGGGCAACATTGTATAAGGTGCAATAAGGCCAGGCCACACTTTCTAAAGCAAATGATGGGAAATTTACCACCTACACGAGTCCAACCAGCAAGACCCTTTCTGAATTCGGGCGTGGATTATTGCGGTCCATTCTGGGTACACTATAAAATACGAGGAAAAAAAACACAAAAGGCGTATGTTGCGACATTCTGCTGCTTCACAACAAAAGCTGTGCATATAGAGATTGTTAGTGACCTAAAAACGGAGTCGTTTATTGGCGCTCTTAATCGCTTCATAGGCCGCCGAGGACATTGCGAAAATATTTACTGCGACAACGCCACAAACTTTATTGGCGCCCGTAATCAACTTGCGGAATTATCATCAACCATCTATTCCTCAACTGCAAGTGAGAAAATTATGAAGGCCTGCAGCGACAAGGGAATTAAATTCAACTTTATTCCTCCTAGAGCCCCACATTTTGGTGGGTTATGGGAAGCTGCTGTTAAGTTTGCCAAACATTTATTAGTGAGAAGTGTTTCTACAGCATCATTAACCTATGAAGAACTGGAAACAGTTATGATCGGCATTGAAGCAGTTTTGAATTCACGTCCAATAACTCCAATGTCGGAGGATCCAAATGATCTGACTGCCTTAACACCGGGACACTTTTTAATCGGTCAACCTTTAACAGCGATACCTGATGTAAACACAACTACACTTAACGCAAACACGTTAACACGCTGGAAACTGGTTTCGCATCTAAAGAACGAATTTTGGAATAGATGGTCTAGAGACTATTTGAATGAGCTACAATACAGACACAAATGGAGAGAGCAATCTCCTAATATTAAACCTGGAGGCCTGGTAATCATCAAGGAGGATAATGTTCCAATTTTTCAATGGCCCCTTGGAAGAATAATTCAAGTCTACAAGGGTGACGACGGAGCAGTTCGAGTCGCAGACGTTAAGACCTCAACCGGTATTTGGAAACGAGCAATACATCGATTAGCACCTTTACCAATAAAGGAACATCATGAGATCGAAATAATTGAAACCCAGCCCGAGTTCAATGAAACCAGTCAAAACCATCATGAACCTGTAGAAGTACCAAGAAAGAAAATGAGACACTTAAGCCACACCAACTTGATCATAATGATATTGATGTTTCCCATAATTGTTGCAAATCCTGTTCAAATAACAAGGTTTAAATCTGAGCCAGGAATTCACTTTGAAGGCATGGGCACAACAAGATTTGTCACGGCTGAATGGAAAATTATTGCATACTACGAAATAGCACCATTCAAGAAGGAAATTGCAGCATTATCAACCGGAACGTTTGCCTTACACAATTTGGGCGAGCAATTTTCAAAGAAGACTATCTGCCGTTATTTAGTTGATCATTTCAATGAGACTGTAATCAACTTGCAGTTTGACAACAGTTTGCTTTCCGAAAGGAGAGTTAAAAGGGGCGCTCTAAATATTATTGGAAACGTCGCCCACTCTCTCTTTGGTGTCTTGGATTCCAAATATGCTGAAAAGATGTCTAGCATAATTGATAAGGTTAAGGAAAATGAGGATTACTTATTAGAACTACACAAAACCCAGACATCCATGATTGATTCTACTGTGAACATCGTCAAACGAAGTCAATTAGACACAACTTCTAAATTTACACAACTTGAAAAACAGATCAATATGGTTATGAATGGAATACAAAAGACTGAAGCAGAAGTAGATCTAATTCAAATGTTCAACTCCATATCTATTCAGCGGACAATGCTAGTGTCCAACTTAGAGAGAATGCAAGCAGCAATACTCGACGTGCTTACTGACACACATCATGGAAGAGTAAACCCACTACTTCTTTCACCCCAGCTGCTAAAAGTAGAAATTTCGAAAATTAAAGGCCACTTGTCTGCTACTCAGCAACTCCCCGGAGATGAAGCAGACTTACTTCAGCTTTACAAGTTAATGGCGATTAAGGGCAGCATCACAAATGATCCTGTAGTATTTATCATCAACTTACCATTAATCGATCAAGAAAAATACGATCTCTTCCATATGATACCCGTACCAGTTGTTATAAACAAGACCATGCTGGCAATCAGCCCGTGTACGAGTCTCATTTCAATAAGCAGTCACAGAGATCAGTACGTTCCAGTAAGCAAAGACGATTTAAAAGAATGCCGGATGATAAAGGAGGGAACTTATTTGTGTTCCAACTCACAAGCGAAATTCAACAAAGGATATGAGTTATGTTCTTGCAGCTTTAACCTGTTCAACAACCTCACGAAACCAAAATGCAAGCTAATGGAAGTCCAAAACAACTTCGTCTTAACACAACTATTTCATAAGAACCAATGGATATTCGCTACTAGATTATCAATTCAAATGTCCGTGGTTGCACCATCAAACACAACTCCGTTACTATTCAGGCTTATTATGAATATACATCTGCATTAAGACCATCATATACAAGTTTTGGCATCAGGACTGAATTTCCAAGTTCACCAAAGAAGGAATCATCTTTGAATAATTCCAACCCAACTCAATATAGATTCGAAGGTGAAGAGCTTACGGCCTTGAAAACTTTACTTAGAAGTCAAGATTTTGTAAAGCTACCAAACAGAATCAAGGCCAATGAATATCATCATACAACAATCGGTTACCCCGCACTTTTGTTATCCATCAGGGTAGCTTTTGGTTTTATATGGACATGGAAAAAGGGCTACTTTAACAGAAAAATCAGCAAGGAAACCAACAGTATCACAACGCCACATCAAGATTCTCCTACCGATCCTCCGACGCCACAGCCAAGAAGCACCCTTAATGCAAACAAGTTTGCTGTACACATTTAAATGTTGAACAATTGTTCAACGCGCGGGAAAATGTTTAGTTTTTAAGTATATTTACACACAAATGTATTTCATATAACAATGCCGTATAAATACACACCTATGTTTTCCATCAACAGCTTCGCTGTATACTTTATACACAAACTATAATTCATTGCACTCACAAATTATGCAACTCACATTTTGCTACATAGACAATATTTGTTTCACTGTCATTTATTGCTTTGTATGAACAATAATTATATAGGTCATGTTATTTATTTTGTTCTTCCTCATTGTTATAATGTAAGCTTAGTTAGCAATAATTTTGTATAAATATAGTTAAGAGTTCAATAAAGAATCACTCGTTATTGATCAACACTTCGAGCTTGTCCTTTTCGCTATATTAAGGCTTCCCCCCACCAGTGGTAAGGGGTCTTAATCATAATCTCCACTGTAGTCCAAGTTTATGCGCTTGGATCTACAAAACAAACGGTCAAGGTTTATGTGCCCTGTCCAAATACTTAATTAAAGCAGTCAATGCAAAAGAGCATTGTCTTCAACATTTGGTGACCCCGACATGATTCACACATTGTTTCACATATAGCGATTGGACTTTTGCTCTGAGAAGTGATTCACTGGGCTTTAACATTTGCACCATCATAAATCACAACCAAAAGAGCCTTAGCCTAAGATGGAGGAACTAGCAACAAATCAACTGAAGGCAGGCGAGGAAATTCAGCGGATCATACGAGTAGTAAACTTTAAGAAAGATGGAGCAGAGAGAAAGTCAACTGTCAAATACTTTCAAGATCGGTTGTCACTGTTAGAGACTGCATGGTCGCAGTTCGAAGAAACGGACAACCGAATTCGAGGGCTGTCCAGCATCGATCATAACCACGAATACTTCTTAAAAGATTATTATACCGAGATCCGGGAATTAGTCATACAATACTCCGAATTATTCAACAAGAATATTGGCTCACTAAAAGGCAATTCATACACTCATGCTGCAAGCCAAGATCTTGCAGTATCTAAGAATGGTGAAGGAGGTGGTTAGTAATGTCAGCGGTATCATAAGAAAGCAGATTCAGGCAATCAATTCACTGCATCGCTTATTAGGATCGGTTTCTAAGGACGATGAGCCACGGCCCAGAGAATATTATGAAGCAAAGCGGGAAATGATAAACAGGGTATGGCAACAAATCAAATCGCTTAATTATTTAATTTGGGAGTTAAGTGATGATCCAACAAAACATGGGTATGACCTAAGTACATATGTTCAAGTCGAAGCACTGGTAAAAAGCAACATACTCAACTTAGCAATGAAAATGGGTTGCCAGACTTCGAACAGTCATTCCACGTCAATGAATAGCAACAACATACCGATTGACAATTCATTGAACCTACCAAAATTAACAATTCCGAAATTCGATGGAGACTATTTAAAATGGCGTCAATTTTTTGATATTTTTCAACAAATGATACACAACAAGCCAATTCCCAATGTACAAAAAATGTGGTACTCAAAAACAAATGTCTCTGGAGAAGCAGAAAATCTGATTGGACATTTGGCGCTGACGGAAGAAAACTACCTGACAGCCTGGCAATCGCTTCAAGAGAGATATAATAACGTGCGAGTGCTAACAACAGCATTAATCCACAAAATTATAAGTCAACCAAATCATACGTCTGAAAATGTGTCAGCTTCTGCCATAAGGGAGCTCCATGACCCCACACAAGAAGGACTTCAAGCCTTAAAGAATTTAGGAGTGGATACTTCTATTTGGGATCCTCTATTGCTACATCTCCTAATCAAGAAGCTCGATAGGACCACACACGTCCTATATGAACAAGCACTCAGAAACCCAAGGGAAAATCAACCATTAAAAGAGTTTCTAAGTTTTCTGGAATTGCTTTTCCAATCACTGGAAGCAATTGGACAAAGGGTATCAAGGTCACAGTCAAAACAAAACTCAAAATCATGTTCGTCAGTTGTATCGACAACACAAATTGAAAAGGAAACTGGAAACTTATGCCGAGCATGCAATACTGAAGCTCATCCACTATACGGTTGTAAACAGTTTTTAGACTGGCCCACCAGCAATCGCCTACAATTTGTTCAAAAGCAAAGGCTATGCATTAACTGATTACGATTCGGACATAAGGCCAAGGCATGTGCATCGCGGACCTGTACCAAATGCAATAAGAGGCATAACACACTATTACACAGCAACGATAGGGCGAAAATCGCAAAAACGAAGAGTTCAACGTCAGCAATATTGGAATCAGCAAAAGACAAAAAAGAGTTGACTACATTGGCTACATTAAATGACAAGAGTTACGTTCTTCTCAGCACAACACAAATAAGATTAACCGATAGGAACGGTAAAAGCATTGAATGTAGAGCCATTTTGGATTGTGGATCCCAAGTCAACTTAATTACGGAGAGCCTCATCAAGAAAATGGGCATATCGCCAAAAAATACGTCAATGAGTATTCAGGGTATCGGCGATGGTAAAAGGGAAGTCCATCATCGTGTGAGCCTTCAATTATGTTCAATACTAAATGGGTTTTCCACACAGTTGGAAGCTTTTGTCCTCAAAAACATAATATCACCACAACCAACGCAGCATTTGGATATTTCCTCATGGGCAATCCCGAACAATATTACACTGGCTGACCCAAATTTCAACAGACCAGGCAAAATTGACGTTCTTCTCGGCGCAGAATTTTTTCATCAATTGTTATCAATTGGACAAATAAAATTAGGTGAGGGCTTGCCAACACTCCAAAACACTGTATTTGGATGGATCCTAGCAGGAAAGCTTGAGACGAACACAATTGCTTTAGCAACATGCGGGATTTGTAGCGAATCTGAGGACCAAACAAATCAGATAATCGAGAAATTTTGGAAACTCGAAGAAGTAGAGGTAGCTGAACCAAAGACTGAACAGAAAAACGGTGCAAAGAACATTTTACTCAAACCGCAAGAAGAGACGATAAGGGTCGTTTTATAGTTAGACTACCCTTCGCACAAAACACTACAGCCTTAGGATCATCCCAAGATATTGCTCTAAACAGAGTTTTGGCTTTGGAAAGACGGTTTTGAAGAACGACATTGTGAGGAATCAATATATTGAGTTCATGGATGAATATGAGACATTAGGACACATAACGGAAGTCAACATCGACGACATATTATCTCCTAATTATGTTATTCCACATCACTGCCTCTTAAAACCTGATAGCAGTTCCACCAAGCTTCGGGTAGAGTTTGACGCCTCAGCAAAAACATCATCTGGTGTGAGCTTGAACGACATTATGCACACTGGACCTATTATTCAAAATGAGCTTTTTGCCATTCTTCTCCGATTCCGGATGCCCAGATTTGTGTTTACAACGGATATACAGAAAATGTATAGGCACATTCTGGTTCATCCAGATGACAGAGGATATCAACTTATTGCTTGGAGAAGGAATCCCAACGAGAAACTGAAGTACTACCAACTAAACACCACCACATATGGCACGAGATCTGCTCCATATTTGGCAGTAAGATGTTTACACGAGCTAGCCAAGGCTAACAAGGCAAAGTATCCACTTGGAGCCCAGGTATTACAAGACGACTTCTACGTTGATGATGGATTGACCGGATCAAATAGCCTCACTACTGCCAAGGAAATTCAGACAGAACTCGTCAAGATACTCGATCAAGCTGGCTTTAAGCTAAGAAAATGGTGCGCGAATCACCCACAGCTATTGGAAAACATTCCACCAGAACATCAGGAAGTAATTCTTGACTTTAGCACCAAGGCGGAAGAAACAATCAAAACACTAGGCCTAGCATGGTTTGCAAAGAATGATCATTTAATTTTTAAGACAAGCATTGGGGTGAAATCACGCATAACAAAAGGGACAGTTTGTTCCGATGTAGCTAGAATCTTCGATCCACTAGGAATATTAGGACCAGTTATAGTAACTGCGAAAATCTTCATACAACAATTACGGCAACTGAAAATCACATGGGATGAAGCATTGCCAGCAGAGTTTCACACCAAATGGCTATCGTTCCAAGATGGTCTAAAAGAACTGAATAACATGCACTTCCCACGACACGTTTTTAATTCAGAAGTCCCTAAGTTAATTCAGATTCATGCCTTCGCTGATGCTCCCGAGAAGACTTATGGCGCAGCGATATACATTCGATCAGTTCTCAGTGACGGAAGAATAATTATGAGATTACTGTGTTCAAAATCACGAGTAGCACCACTTAAAAAACAGACACTTCCACGACTGGAACTTTGTGCTGCGGTATTAAGTACTATTCTAGCAACCAGAACTAAAATAGACCTTAAAATTGAAGACACAACAATATACTTTTGGACTGATTCTGAAATTGTTTTAAATTGGATTAACACCAATCCATCGTCATTTCACACCTTCGTAGCCAACAGGGTAGCTACAATTCAGAATCTTTCAGTTGCCGAGCAATGGAGACACGTCAGATCAAAAGACAGTCCTGCTGATGTACTATCACGTGGGTTATCTCCGAGTCAGCTCAAGTCTTGCGGAATGTGGTTATACGGACCTCTGTTTCTTCATGGAACGGGGGACACATGGTCAAGGCCTTTTTGTAAAACTTTAGCAATAAACACTGATGAAGAAAATCTTCTCCGGTAAGTCAACCACGGAAACTCATTCAAGACACTTGAATGCCTATGTTCAAAGGTTTACACGTCGTTGCAAACAGAATCGACTTTCAACTCCAGCACAATTAACACTAACACCCATGGAAATAGATGATGCACTAATGAAGGTTTTATCAACATTACAGCAAACACACTTTAATAGTGAAATCAAGGAATTGAAAAAATACAAAGAATTACACAAATCAAGTTCTCTCAGTGGTCTCTCCCCATTTCTGGACGAAAATGGAATTATTCTGGTTGGTGGACGAATCAACTCTTCATCCCTGTCATACGATGCAAAACATCAATTGCTCCTACCATATGATGACCCAATAACGAAACTGATCATGAAAGATATTCATGAGAAAAATTATCACTGTGGATCTCACTCCCACACTCGACAAAGATTCTGGCCAATAAAGGGAAAAATCCTTTCGCGATCAATCGGGCAACATTGTATAAGGTGCAATAAGGCCAGGCCACACTTTCTAAAGCAAATGATGGGAAATTTACCACCTACACGAGTCCAACCAGCAAGACCCTTTCTGAATTCGGGCGTGGATTATTGCGGCCCATTCTGGGTACACTATAAAATACGAGGAAAAAAAACACAAAAGGCGTATGTTGCGACATTCTGCTGCTTCACAACAAAAGCTGTGCATATAGAGATTGTTAGTGACCTAAAAACGGAGTCGTTTATTGGCGCTCTTAATCGCTTCATAGGCCGCCGAGGACATTGCGAAAATATTTACTGCGACAACGCCACAAACTTTATTGGCGCCCGTAATCAACTTGCGGAATTATCATCAACCATCTATTCCTCAACTGCAAGTGAGAAAATTATGAAGGCCTGCAGCGACAAGGGAATTAAATTCAACTTTATTCCTCCTAGAGCCCCACATTTTGGTGGGTTATGGGAAGCTGCTGTTAAGTTTGCCAAACATTTATTAGTGAGAAGTGTTTCTACAGCATCATTAACCTATGAAGAACTGGAAACAGTTATGATCGGCATTGAAGCAGTTTTGAATTCACGTCCAATAACTCCAATGTCGGAGGATCCAAATGATCTGACTGCCTTAACACCGGGACACTTTTTAATCGGTCAACCTTTAACAGCGATACCTGATGTAAACACAACTACACTTAACGCAAACACGTTAACACGCTGGAAACTGGTTTCGCATCTAAAGAACGAATTTTGGAATAGATGGTCTAGAGACTATTTGAATGAGCTACAATACAGACACAAATGGAGAGAGCAATCTCCTAATATTAAACCTGGAGGCCTGGTAATCATCAAGGAGGATAATGTTCCAATTTTTCAATGGCCCCTTGGAAGAATAATTCAAGTCTACAAGGGTGACGACGGAGCAGTTCGAGTCGCAGACGTTAAGACCTCAACCGGTATTTGGAAACGAGCAATACATCGATTAGCACCTTTACCAATAAAGGAACATCATGAAGAGATCGAACCAATTGAAACCCAGCCCGAGTTCAATGAAACCAGTCAAAACCATCATGAACCTGTAGAAGTACCAAGAAAGAAAATGAGACGCTTAAGCCACACCAACTTGATCATAATGCTTACAGCAGTATTGATGTTTCCCTTAATTGTTGCAAATCCTGTACAAATAACAAGGTTTAAATCTGAGCCAGGAATTCACTTTGAAAGCATGGGCACAACAAGATTTGTCACGGCTGAATGGAAAATTATTGCATACTACGAACTAGCACCATTCAAGAAGGAAATTGCAGCATTATCAACCGGAACGCTTTCCTTACACAATTTGGGCGAGCAATTTTCAAAGAAGACTATCTGCCGTTATTTAGTTGATCATTTCAATGAGACTGTAATTAACTTGCAGTTTGACAACAGTTTGCTTTCCGAAAGGAGAGTTAAAAGGGGCGCTCTAAATATTATTGGAAACGTCGCCCACTCTCTCTTTGGTGTCTTGGATTCCAAATATGCTGAAAAGATGTCTAGCATAATTGATAAGGTTAAGGAAAATGAGGATTACTTATTAGAACTACACAAAACCCAGACATCCATGATTGATTCTACTGTGAACATCGTCAAACGAAGTCAATTAGACACAACTTCTAAATTTACACAACTTGAAAAACAGATCAATATGGTTATGAATGGAATACAAAATACTGAAGCAGAAGTAGATCTAATTCAAATGTTCAACTCCATATCTATTCAGCGGACAATGCTAGTGTCCAACTTAGAGAGAATACAAGCAGCAATACTCGACGTGCTTACTGACACACATCATGGAAGAGTAAACCCACTACTTCTTTCACCCCAGCTGCTAAAAGTAGAAATTTCGAAAATTAAAGGCCACTTGTCTGCTACTCAGCAACTCCCCGGAGATGAAGCAGACTTACTTCAGCTTTACAAGTTAATGGCGATTAAGGGCAGCATCACAAATGATCCTGTAGTATTTATCATCAACTTACCATTAATCGATCAAGAAAAATACGATCTCTTCCATATGATACCCGTACCAGTTGTTATAAACAAGACCATGCTGGCAATCAGCCCGTGTACGAGTCTCATTTCAATAAGCAGTCACAGAGATCAGTACGTTCCAGTAAGCAAAGACGATTTAAAAGAATGCCGGATGATAAAGGAGGGAACTTATTTGTGTTCCAACTCACAAGCGAAATTCAACAAATGATATGAGTTATGTTCTTGCAGCTTTAACCCGTTCAACAACCTCACGAAACCAAAATGCAAGCTAATGGAAGTCCAAAACAACTTCGTCTTAACACAACTATTTCATAAGAACCAATGGATATTCGCTACTAGATTATCAATTCAAATGTCCGTGGTTGCACCATCAAACACAACTCCGTTACTATTCAGGCTTACTACGAATATACATCTGCATTAAGACCATCATATACAAGTTTTGGCATCAGGACTGAATTTCCAAGTTCACCAAAGAAGGAATCATCTTTGAATAATTCCAACCCAACTCAATATAGATTCGAAGGTGAAGAGCTTACGGCCTTGAAAACTTTACTTAGAAGTCAAGATTTTGTAAAGCTACCAAACAGAATCAAGGCCAGTGAATATCATCATACAACAATCGGTTACCCCGCACTTTTGTTATCCATCAGGGTAGCCTTTGGTTTTATATGGACATGGAAAAAGGGCTACTTTAACAGAAAAATCAGCAAGGAAACCAACAGTATCACAACGCCACATCAAGATTCTCCTACCGATCCTCCGACGCCACAGCCAAGAAGCACCCTTAATGCAAACAAGTTTGCTGTACACATTTAAATGTTGAACAATTGTTCAACGCGCGGGAAAATGTTTAGTTTTTAAGTATATTTACACACAAATGTATTTCATATAACAATGCCGTATAAATACACACCTATGTTTTCCATCAACAGCTTCGCTGTATACTTTATACACAAACTATAATTCATTGCACTCACAAATTATGCAACTCACATTTTGCTACATAGACAATATTTGTTTCACTGTCATTTTTTGCTTTGTATGAACAATAATTATATAGGTCATGTTATTTATTTTGTTCTTCCTCATTGTTATAATTTAAGCTTAGTTAGCAATAATTTTGTATAAATATAGTTAAGAGTTCAATAAAGAATCACTCGTTATTGATCAACACTTCGAGCTTGTCCTTTTCGCTATATTAAGACTTCCCCCCACCAGTGGTAAGGGGTCTTAATCATAATCTCCACTGTAGTCCAAGTTTATGCCCTTGGATCTACAAAACAAACGGTCAAGGTTTATGTGCCCTGTCCAAATACTTAATTAAAACAGTCAATGCAAACGAGCATTGTCTTCAACAAATAACTTAGTGTTTTTAATAGACACGGGAGCGGATTTATCCGTTATACCCAATAAAAGTAATGGCAGACAATCGAACTCGAGTTTTCTTCTATCGGCCGCGAATGGGAGTAGCATACAAACATTTGGTTCAAAGCTATTAAAGCTAAACATCGGACTTAGACGTGATTTTATCCATCCTTTTACCATTGCATCAGTAGGTCGCCCAATCATAGGAGCCGATTTCTTGAATAAGTTTAGTCTTCTTTTTGATTTAAAAGGCAAAAGACTCATCGATCCAAGAACACAGTTATACACTTTAGCCACGGTTAAATCAGAAAATTCACCAACTCCTTTACATTTCGTTCTAAATAGTAATTATGGAAAAGTATTGTCTAGATTTCCATCTCTAGTGCAGCCACCAAACTATTTTAAACAGGTTAATCACTCGGTGGTTCATCACATACTAACGACAGGACAGCTACCATACGCTAGACAAGAAGACTCGACGCAGTGCGTCAACGAGCAGCGCAAACCGAATTTGAACACGTGGTAGAGTTAGGTATATGCCAAACATCAACCTCACCAGCTTGCTCTCCCCTTCGCATGCTTCGTAAAAAGAACAATATAGACTGGAGAACGACAGGACAGCTACCATACGCTAGGCCAAGAAGACTCGACGCAGTGCGTCATCGAGCAGCCCAAACCGAATTTGAACACGTGGTAGAGTTAGGTATATGTCAAACATCAACTTCACCAGCTTGCTCTCCCCTTCGCATGGTTCGTAAAAAGAACAATATAGACTGGAGACCATGTGGAGATTACAGAAGGCTTAACGCCATAACGGTCCGCGACCGATACACAATACCGCACATTCAAAATTTCTCGATGAATTTAAGAGGTTGCACAGTTTTTTCAAAAATAGATCTAATTAGAGCTTATCACTTAATACCCGTCGCATGGGAAGACATATTTAAAACGGCACTAACCACTCCATTTGGCTTATTGAGTTCCGCCGCATGCCATTCGGTTTGCGCAACGCAGCCCAGACTTTTCAACGTTTCATCAACGAAGTGTGCCAAGGCTTAGACTTTATTTTCACTTACATCGACGACATTTTGGTCGCAAGTAAAGACGAAACAGAACATGAAATCCATTTGCATAAACTTTTTACTAGGCTGACTGAATACGGTGTTTCAATTAATACATAAAAATGTATAATGGGAGTAAAAATATTAGAGTTCCTCGGACATACAATCAACGCAGATGGAATTTTCCCTTCAGAGGAACGGGTAGACGCTATTCGCAACTACCTCATACCATCCACAATCAAACAGGCCCAACGGTTTGTGGGAATGATAAACTATTATCACCGATTTATCCCGCGACTGGCCGAAATGCTAGCACCTCTTCACTCACACATAGTCGCTTCACAAAAGACATCAAAGATAAATAAATCCTTTTCGTGGTCCGAAGAACTCAATAGCTGTTTTCAACGAGCCAAATACGCTCTTGCAAATGCAACTCTCTTAGCTCACCCGAAAGAAAACGGAGAATATAGGATCACGACGGACGCATCTAACATAGCTGTAGGTGCCGTGTTGCAGCAAAGAAACACGGACAGGTGGGAGCCCCTTGCATTTTTTTCAAAAAAACTCTCCCCGGCCGAGACCAAATACTCTGCTTTTGATCGCGAACTTTTAGCCATATTCTTAGCCATCAAACACTTCCAATTTTTCGTTGAAAGACGTGAAGTAAAAATCTATACCGATCATAAGCCCCTGACGTACGCAATAGCAGCAAAAGCCGATAGAAGCCCGAGCCAAACACGGCAATTAGATTTCATTTCCCAATTTACGACAAATATTCAACACATTAATGGCAAAGACAATGTTGTGGCCGATTGTTTTTCGCGCATCTCTGAGGGGCAAATAGCACAAACAGAAAGGGTAGCATGCGATCTCAAAACAATAGCAACGTTTCAGGAAACAGATTGTAGGCTGAGTTCTCTACTCAAAAACAGCAGTCAGAGCCTTTCCAAAATGTGTCTTAAAGAGTTCAAGTTTCCGGACATGACGATCATTTGTGAAACTTCCACAGGCAGGAACAGACCGTATATCCCCGTCTCACTGCGTAGGAAGATGTTCGATTCTGTACACAGCCTTGCACATCCTAGTATTCGAAACACTCGAAAACTAGTCGCCGAACGATACTTTTGGCCAGAAATGAATAAAAACGTCACACTTTGGGTGAAGTCCTGCATGGCATGTCAAAAGTCCAAAGTCCATAGGCATACAAAATCCGGAACAGGCAGGTTCGAAGTTCCACAAGGTCGTTTCGATCATGTGCACATCGACACAGTCGGACCACTGCCACCATCGAATGGATTCTCATACATATTAACAGCCGTGGACAGGTTCACGAGATGGCCGGAAGCCTACCCGTTGAGGGATATGACGGCTCATACCATTGCCAAGAAATTGGTCGAAAACTATGTGTCCAGGTTCGGAACCCCATCTCATATAACAACAGATCAAGGCACCCCATTTGAGTCCAAGCTCTTCGGAGAACTCACAAAATTACTGGGCACACACAGAATCCGAACATCTCCTTACCATCCTCACGCTAATGGCATGGTACAGCGTTTTCACCGCCAACTAAAAGCCTCTTTGAAAGCTAGAGGCAACACTATAAATTGGAGCGACGAATTGCCTATCGTGTTACTAGGTATTCGCTCAGCTTTTAAAGAGGATTTGAAATGCTCTCCAGCCGAGATGGTATACGGCCAAAGCCTACGTCTGCCCGGCGACATTGTCATGGATAGTCCAGATAAGGTAGCAGACTCAGATACTCTCATCCAGAAACTGCGAGATACGAGCACGATGAAAAATTTGATACCCCAAGAATGCCGAAAGAACAAAGAGGACATTTTCATCCCCAATGATCTAACACACTGCGAATCAGTTTTTGTTAGAGTGGACAAAGTCAAAACAGGTCTCATTTCACCATATGAAGACCCACAAGAAAAAATTTCGTAATCGATAGGCTAGGAAAAAACGTAACCATTTCAATAGACAGACTCAAACCTGCATATAGCATCTTGTACTCGGAAAAGAAGCGATCTAAGAAAAAAGTGAGGATCTTGGATAAGGGGGAATCCACTTGAAGGGGGGTGATGTAGTAGTGTCAACGCACCATAAGACTTACCAAACGTAAGCGCACACGAAACGTGACCGTAGCATAAAACATACGAAACAAAAAACCAAAAGAAAACAAGATAAACGGGTGAGAGGAAAAAGCGAAACCAAGTAAATTCCTCAGCACATAGCAACCGGCAGCCTACGGACGCGCACCTCGCTCTCAACCTAAAGTAACAGTTGTATTATATAAGTATATGAAATTGAAATAAAATATAAAAAATTCACATGTGTCTTATCTATTCGGGCACAAAAGCCTCAACCTTCTCCGGTGGATCCTCGATCACAAAGAAGTCGTCATCATCAGCATCCTCAGTTGGATCAATACCTGCTATTGTCAATAACCGTTCGTTGTCTGTTGTCCGGGCTATTTTAAGACACTGAAGGTCGTTTTGATTTTTTCTCCGAAATAGTTTATTTATTTACGGAAACATATTCGGGTTGCTGGTGTTTACAGCCCGAACCTTGTTGTTCCAATACAACCTTACAGAAATTCTGTAATTTTCTTTTATTAGCGTTTGGATATTTTTAATCGACGACTTCAGTGTCCTAATCTCCGGGTCTTGTCGGTCAGTTAACTGTCTGTACAAGTTTTTAAGTCTTGTCAGAAGTCTGCTTTTCTTCGTATTCCGACTCAGATGAAGCTAGAGAGGCAAAGTTGTTACTGCCCCCCTCATACTGGATCGCAACTTTATCTCCTTTCAACTCACTTATTTTTTTTTTTTTTTCTTAAATTAGGAGGGGTTCTCAACCTACTCCTTCTTTTGACGACTTTCGCCATGGCACCAGCAACCGTAATGTTATTTATACCAAGGCATTCATTAAAACGTTCACCTACAATATATTTACCAATTGCTTCCTATCGTTAAGATATGATGAAAACTAATTTAGCGTAAACCCCCTAAAACATGATTTTTCTAATTTACATAATAAAAGTTGATGATCCACTGTATCAAAATCCTTAGTAATATCTATGAACAGTGAAGCCGTTACCTTTTTCCTATCTAAGCTATGATAAATTCGGCTACGGAAGTTTAAAAATGTGTCCTCCGTCGATTTACCAGCTCCAAGGCCATACTGATGAATACTTAGAAATTAAGTTTTCTCCAAGAAGGCAATATTTCGTTTTTTGATCACTTTCTCGAGAATCTTGGAGATAGATCAGTAGGTTACATATTAACACAGTTTAGGTGGTAGTAAACTTTACAATTTCCACACTGAATTTTAGACCCATGTGTATATTTTTTCTTTGTGAATGCAAGGTGGATGACAAAGGACTTGTATTGTAGGTATAAGATAAATAAACCAAAATAGGGTGGCACAAAGGGTTGGTGACACAATAAAATTAAAGAAAATAAAGGAAATACTGGAGGGGAAGTTAAGAATGCCGTATGATATCAAAGTTAGTCTCACTTGGAGTGAACCGGGTAGCGAAATGTTTTGCGAGTAATCGCTAATGAGTTACGGTGCTAACAAAGCACTTCCCGCACTAGGGGAACATCAAAAAAATATTCAAAGCCTTATGTACTTATCCTATGTACTTAGGGTCGCTCCTGTTGGGATTGTGATGGGGTTATATTTCCCGTCGCAGTAACTTTGGTAAATTTCGTTTATCCCTTCTGTAGGTTGATTGCTTTATTTGTCTCATTATTTTCTCTTCGTCTTTTTGGGATATCTCCGCTGCCTTGGTGTTTCAATAGTGCTCTACGTATTCCTCATTTATTCTATTTGTTTACCGTTCTTTGTTTTGTGGGTTAAACACGAGCGTAGAATCACTAAACAAAAAAATCAACCCTGGCTAACGCACAGGTCAAATATCTTCGATGATAAACTTTACAGCTTTTTAATAAACATGTCCCTCCCAAACTTTCCGACTATATAGTTTTAGGCAAACATGCAATGTTTGTAAGACATATTAGAGTAGATCAAGTCGACATTAATGATGTAAAAATAATTTGCTAAAGTCAGAATAGTGAGTAGCTCACTTTTATGGTATTTACAAACGCCACTCGCTGAGTCGTTTAGGTGGAACAAACCAAAATTTTAAAAGATGCTCTCAAAATCAAATCAAATATTGTTGCTATAGACAGCATTCATTCCATCTTTATTAAAATAATATTATCACACATCCTCAACGACATAACTTTAAGATCTACGACCGAAGTCTGTTCACAAAGTATCCGAATTTTATTTATAAAGTCAAGATTTATTGACATACAATTATATGTATAACACTAATCCCCTTCAGGATAATCCTACTGAGCTGCTACATACTTTTAACAACGGTTCTGCAATGGCTGAAAAGCCTCTTTTGGTATGGCGCGCAGGTGGACCCTCGCAATCTGCATGATATTTTCCTTGGCCAGAAATAGCGGGTCAGAGGGAGCAGAAGAGTAAAGAAGATGGCGAACCACAGGCGTATTGTATATATTTAGCTGAGAAACTCCAAATCATATGTGAAGATTGAGCGAGTGCGTTATCGTGATGAAGTTACCAAATGCCATTTACCAGGTCCTGCTGTTTGCGTCTCATTGCATCGCAAAAATGGTGCAGGACCTCTCGGTAGTGATGGTGATAGTAGTGCCATGTGGAGTGTACTCATGATGAACCACACCACTGGAATCAAAAAAGACGGTCAGCATATCTTTCACATTGTTGCGTATATTCCCTGTTTTTTGGGCCTCGGAAATGTTACATGCTTTGATTGTTATAACTGGAACTTGATTTCTGGATCATACCCATACATCCAAGACTATTTTCTACTCCGCGAAACAAATGAGTATTAGCACAAGATATGTCTACCAATGCTCACTTAGCCCCGGCCCTAAAACGTTGTTTGTTTTGTCAATAAAAATTATGATCGTATACTTTCTGAACAGACGTCATATCTCCGCTTGTGCTTGAAAAGAACAAAAGATGATTCCAGTTTTAAAAACGAAGTCTGAAGGAAGATTATCTGTGGAATACTTTCTAAGCTAAACTTTCATATTTTTCAAAAGCCATAGGAAATAGCTTCCGCATACACGATACCTATACACAAGCTCTTCTCAAAACATCTAACCATTTACGTATTGCAAAGATTACACGTTTATTATCCTTCTTCTCCTCTACTCGACTTTTCCAAAGTTTTTAGCACTGTAGAATATGGGTCACTTATTTTTAACCCAAAAAACTAATAACTTTTTGTCTTCGACCTAAGAAGCATATGGTAGGATGCAATTTTTTTGCTCACCACGTTACTGAAGTCAAGAATTTTTGTTGTTTTTATTTTCTTTTGGTCCCTTGTTTGAACTTTAGCTGTAGTACTTCTTGAAGAGCATTTTTCGACGACTTTCGTTGGACATGGCAAAATTAGCTGGTTTGTTCAATCCGAAGTAAGTTTCTTAGTGGGCAGACTTCTGTGAATGTGAATACTTCTAACTAGATTAAGCTTTGTCTAGCCTGCTGACATTTGCTGCATTTTTATTTTCGTGGCTGTCCTTTTTCCTTAAAAGTTTTCCTACGTCATCGTATTGGGGTTCGTCGTACTGCTAGCAACCGCACACAAAAAAAAAATCTTCGCTTCAAGATCTCACATTAATGAATAGATCAAACAGTTGCAGACCCAGGAACTGAAATAAGGACAATGATCTTACTATCGCAACATAGATTATACGAACTATGTTACAGCCAGATGAAATGTTAAAACTACTCCGATACAAAATCAACATCACTGCCATACAAGAAATAAGATGGAAATGTAGTGGATGCATAAACAAAAAAGATTTTACGTTGCTTTATAGTGGTCACAAGGACAGAAGTGGGCAATACGGTACTGAAATTATAATAGATAAGAAAACAACGAAAAGTATTATAGGATTTGAATTAATAAACGAGAGACTAATTACACCAAAGATATAATAAAAGGAAAGTTTAACAACATAACATTAATATATGCATATGCCCCTACTGAAGACAGTGACGAACAGGAAACGGACGGATTCTACGACTGCCTTGAGCAAATATACGATAAAATAAAAACCATTTCCTGGTCAAGGTCACATTCCGTCAGAGAATAGCAAACGTAGCAAAAAGTAAAGGCATTAAAAAGAAAAAATGGAATACAAACATATTTCGAAACGATCAAGTAAAAAATTAATGTCAGAATGTGATCCGCCAAGAAATGGAACAATTAAACAATATAGACAATGTGGGCATAGAACCATAATGGAGTGAAATGGAAATGGCTATATTAGCTGCAAGGAATGCTTTTGTGGGCGAGAAACCGCGAACACGAAATATATATAAAGAATGCAGAGAAACAACTGCAGAGAAGAATCTTGCTAGACAAAAAATGATACAGACAGACTCAAGAAGAAATAGAGAAATTGAAGAGAAGGCTTGCGAATAAAATATACAGTACCAAAAAGAAGCAAAGGATTAAAAGAAAGGTAGAAGAGATTGAAAACGAAGGATTAAAAAGGAATATAGCAAGGTTGAACAAATGCACAATTTAAACCAAAAATTAATATACCATATTGTTACACGTCATCTGCTGTAACTTCCCTACATGCGTGTTCCTCCCGTCCGCAACACTTCCGCTTTCCTTTCAAACTGCTCGCTCTCTCCAGGCTGCCCTTCATTAGAAGTTGTGGGCAGAGAGATCGATCAGTTTGGGTTTTAGTTGTAACGTGTTCGGCTGTAGACCTACTCGTATGTTAGTGATAAAAATACAATTAATAAACATTCTAACCGTGTTCTTATTTATATAACTCGCGCAGTCGCAAAACTCGGCGATCGATTTGTTAAATAAATGAGATAAAAAAAAACAGAATCCTTCTTTTACCTTTCGTCTTAAGAGAAAAGAAAATTCAATAACTTGTTATTTTAATGTTTATCCACTACGATCTACGATCATTTATTAATAAACAACAAAAAATTTAAAAAAAAGTTTAGTGTATTAATCGGACGGACGAAAAATTAAATTGAATAGTTCTCGACAACAAGTGTTCGATCTACGACCGAAACGTACTCTCATACATACATGTGTACGAACATAGATAAATACATAAATACACTCGTGTAGTGACTTTGCGTCTAAGAGCTAGTGAACCGTGTTGTGATTCACACACCACATGATCCCAGCACTTGCTATCACAACAATCCACTTATCCAGGTGCATATGCATTTTCGGTCAAGTTCATACCCGAGTCATTCATCGAAATTCGAAGCCGCACGTAAATATATGCCATACGTTCTGGTGTACATTCGCCGCACTACCGAAATACGACGCTGAACATGTTTCGTATTTGGGTCGATCCCAGGAAACAATTAAAGAATAATTATGAATGGGATTGCACTTACAATGTTCGGAGTGTGGAAGTGAATGACAAATGGGATGACATTTGAAACCGACAAAAGAAAAACCGCCCAAGCTGCAAAATAAACTGGAAGCGGTGAATGATCGTAAGTGTTATGGGAATGGTTGCGCAAGCCGATTTGGCTACGCACAGAAAAAGGTTATAAAAGAGATACGACGCGAAAAGAAAGTCAGTTTTTTATTAGACTAAATTCAGACGACAAGGTTGCAGCGACGCTAAAGACGGCGGGCCTTTAGTCATTAAAAATAACATATAATAAAAATATAGATATAATAATAACGTCTTTTAATTCAACTCCGGAGTTAGACTCTTCTCTCGTTCGATACGAGAAAGCACGGTCTCGCGACGATATAACAACCGCTTTGCGTAACGTGACTGTACTCGTACATACTCACATTCGAACTCCATAAAAAAAAATAAGCGTGAATTTCCACAACGTGACACTATCTACAGCAACAAATAACACAAAAAACTGCTGCTTTAACGGTACGTACTTACGAAGAAATAAATTATCCATCCATCATGGAAGTTCTAAGCCCAGCCGATAAGTTTAAGTTTATATTAGAATTAGTTAGTAAGATCCCTCCATATGACGGTAGTTGTGACTTTACAGTTGACTTCTTGCATAGGATAGATTCGATGGTTCCATTATTTAATGAATTCGATGATAAGGCTCAAATAATTCTAACGGGATATGGTAAAGACAAAATCGTAGGGCCAGTTAGGTGTGAGCTCCAAAAGCTCGGACTACTTAACACCTCGCCTCAAATAAGAGAAATCTTAGCAAGTAATGTTTGGAAAAGTTATCTACTTATATTTTTATAGACCAAATAAGACTAGCTAGAGTGGGAACAACAATTCAAGAATTTTACAATAGTACAAGCAGTCTTTTAAGCAGAAATAACAATGCTCTCCTATTGAATAGTAATAACCTAGATCAAAATATAGTAAATTCTAACCATAGGATTGCTCTTGCGGCATTTAAAAATAATTTACCAGAACCAACTAAAACAATAATTCTATGTCGAAACCCCCATACTTTAAACGAAGCTTTCACAGTAATACTAGAAGTTAACCATCAGTCATTAGGACCTAATCTGAGTAATTTTTACAACAGAAAAAACAATTTCCATGCAGAAAATTTTCGAAATAGAGAGGTTAATAATTATAATAGACAAGGACAAAATAGAAATTGTTCACCAGTTAATTATCAGCCACAACAAAACTATAGCCATCCACAAACTACCCAATTTCAACAAAATAACTATAACCGTCAAGATAATCAAAAACAAAATGCAAATTTTTCACGACGCGGTCAATCACGACGATCAAACAGGTATAATCAACATAACGACCCTATGGACATTACTCTGAAGGAACAAAATTTTCCCTTAGACCAACAAAACAACTCCCATATATAGTAATAGAAAATCACGACAGGCCCCTCAGATTTATTACTGATTGTGCCGCCGAATTCAGCATAGTTAACGAAAACTTGTGCCACCCTAAATAGAAATTACTACCCCGCAATAGTAATCTAAGAGTCCTTAGCCTAAACATAGAGACGAACGCTTTTTACAGAATTTCTTTATTTAAATAATTCAACGATTCAAATTTCTTTGTCGAGTTTTTAGAGTACGAATTCCATGATTATTTTGACGGTCTAGTTAGGAACAATATTTTATTAAAATTTAACAAAATTATTGATTACAAAAACCGATGCCTTGTGTCAGATAGTGTATGTGCTCGTATACCTATTTATTTTAATAAAGAAGAAGAGATTTATGCGGAATGATGCCTTTCTTTAGAAACTTTGGACATACTTTGCAATGAATATTTTGACAATAAAGTTTCTCACGAAGTATTTGCAATTCATTTAGACAAAACGGATACTAATAAATCAAAATATTTAATAAATTCAATTAAATCAATATTTTATAAGGAAGGGGACAGTTTTACGTTTACAATTGAAATAAAACATAAAACAGACACAACAAATTAAATACCAATATACAGCAAACTTTACCGCTACCCACAAATACATACAGACAATAGGACAATAAGAACGGATATAAAAGTTGGCGAATTGTAATAGATTATAGAAAATTAAACGACCAGACCATAGACGACCGATTTCCCAGGCCCAACATCGAATATTTGTTGGATAAACTGGGAAAATGCAACTATTTTTCTACAATCGATTTGGTGAAAGGTTTCCACCAAACAATAGAAAAGTGTTATGAATTCTACATAGATATCCATATGCTTTTCATCGATTTCAAAAGCATCAGAAGGAGTATAATAAATAAAGCATTAATGAATATTGAGAAAGCTTCGAAACTTGGTAGTGATGACACTTAAAGAGACTAAAGCCAAAGTTGCTATACAAAATAAGCTATCAGGACCGTGCGCTATTACCTCTGAGGTCAAACAAAAACACGCTTTATCAGCCCTTATATTCAATATCGTAGTACATTATTAGGAAAACTCGAAAACAATGGAAGTACCTTTAACCAATCCTATCAAATACATGCTAATGCCGACGATATTCTAATAAGCAACTGAAACTGTAACACACTGAAACAGATATTTCAAAAACTAGAAAAAGATATCGAGAAAGTAGGACTCAAAATAATCATAAATAAAACCAAATACCTCAAATTCTCCAAATATGAAAAGAGATGGATGACACAAAATATAACAATAAGCAACTATTACATTGAAGAAGTAGACAATTTTAAATTCTTAGGAGCTTTGATAAACAACAGAAATATAAATACAAACGAAAATAAAATCACAATAGATGAGAGACTCAAAGCTGCCAGCAATTGCTACCATGCGCACAAAAAACCTTTCAAATCAAAATTACTTAGCCGAAGTCTGAAACTAACACTATACAAAACTTTGATAGAACTGGTAATCACATATAGGGAGAAACATGGAGTATGACAACTTCCGATGAGATTAAATTCAAAATCTTTGAAGTGAAAATAATAAGACAAATATATGGATCAAAAATAAATACATATGGTATTTACACTATAAGAACAAACAGTGAAATCGATAGTCTCATAGAAATGGAAAACATAGTATGATACATAAAGGCTCAAAAACTAAGATGGATGGGTCATGTTCAGCGTTTACCAGAAGAAAGAAATAATCACGAGCTTACCAGAGCGAAAGAGAATAAGAGGCAGACCGAAACTTAGATGGATTTACAGAATCGGAGAAGATCTAAACAAAATAGGAATCCAGGCTTTAGTGCTAATAGAAGAAGAAGAAAAAGTTGTTGTACATGGTCCAACATTGCGATGTGTATGCTATATCAGGACGGACGATCGTCGTGTGTAGTTGTAAAGTTGTTACCTCACTTTACCCATTCAAAGAAAACTCGATTTGCAGGATCGCAATTTCTTGGGTGGGTCCCGACAGTGCCTAAATAATCGACATTCACAGAATAAAATCATTTCATTTCATTTTCATTTCAATTTGATGCAGGCCTTCCAATTTTTGCCCCTTACCCTTACAATTACCTTCTTTGTTGTGCACTAGTCTTAAAAATATTAGCACATTTTTCTGTGCTAAGCTGCTGCATTTCCCATGTTGCTTATCAGTTATGAGGGTGTCCTTTCTTAATCGTGATATATCATTTGTCTCTGATTTTACCTCACCTGTTCTAGGTCCTGCTTTCTGCACCAGTTTTTTTTACTGCGTTCATGGCATATCTAAAGACAGACAGCTGTACTTTTATTCGCCGGAGAACCTTTCATTTTGTTCCTTACTCGTCAAAATCACGACAAGTTTTTTTTTTCGATTGCTCACTGCCTACTTATGGTGGTTAGGCGCTAATACTACTCCAAGTTCCATATTAAAATACTAGTTTTATGGCCATTAATCGTCATATCAAGGAATTCGGCCAGTTACCCAGTTTCTTAGTTTGTTCCTAATAAAACGGTTTGTACGGCTTCGTATTTTGGCTTAAGCAGCGAGCCTTCTTACAACATATCGTCACTTTTTTTTTTAATGATGTAATACTCTTTTTAGTTTGAAATGTTTGCCCGTCATTGTAGTCACGATCGAGCTTTCCGTACTTAATTAATCAATTAAAACTCTCCAATTTCGCGGCTCCAGAAAAATTATGACCTGTGATATGGCTGAATATGTATCTGACTTTTATTTTTCCAGGTAGTCTTCACTCGTCGGAATCTGATCACAAATGTAGACTTCGGGCTTCGTAATTTTTCTCGTGGATTCTTTTACCACAAGGAGAGGAAGTGGCAGGAATGTTCAATAAGCCGTTCCTACACGGCTGGAACTTGCTAATATCATCTAATATTGCAATATAATAAAGCTCCTTTAAAGCTTTGGAAATGGCCTTATTTAACATGGAAATGGCCTTACTTAAAGCTAAGGACAACTTTAAATAAGTTCAGTGCTGAGCTGAAAAACACCACCTGTTATTTAACCCTATCATATGTTTAATAACAAGCAAAAATTATATGAATTTAACTTGGCTTCTCAGAGTATACCGAGTATACCCTCATGTATTGTTATCACGACTGACAAAGCTTTCGAATACAATTATTTATCTTACAAATCTATTTCAAATTTACCTTCCTTTAGTACTTGCTGTGCCCAGTACTCAATTTATGAATTAATCACTTTCTTTCCTCCAGGGAGTAAATTTTACCTTTGCATATAAATAATTTATAAACCTTATCCATATTCGAACCCGCTTTTCAAACCAGAAAGTAAGTTTCTTCTTGAGTTATATTAACAAAAACAGTTTTAGTGAATTACGAGTACATATATATGTACCACTTAAATATACATAGGAATTTTAACTGTGAAGTACTCAAAATAAACGAAGCCATGTATTTTATTTGTTGGTTAGACAGTTCATAATCTTCCAGAAACCAGGACTAGCTCCTATAAAAAGCGGATTACTCCAACAAATCCAAATTATTTATATTTTATCGGTTAAAGAGTCTGTTACGGTACAACTATACCTAGCCGATCATCATCCACTCGACTCGGTAGCGAATCACGTGTATGAACTTGCCAAACCGTGAGTGCAAAATGAACACTTCTACGTTACAGGCTCAACCACAAATTCACCCAATCCTTACAATCAGTGCGACCAAAATACCCAATCAACTACAGTTCATACACCTATGTGCAAAGTTTATACTAATTCATCCAATTCGGAAACGAAACGATTTGCTGCAGCCGGTGCCATATAATGTTTCACAAGACTTGCACTAATGCTAACGCTATATCTTTTAATATTGACTGAAGCCCAACTAATATCCCTTCAAGTGCTGCCATGACACGAAACGTTGCTTCAACTTCAGATTCCAAAGGTTCGAGTAGTATAGCTGCACTAGAAATGTATATACTCGTATATACGACCGATCACCATTATATACCAATAACCGCCTATGTATCTGTGAAGCCACGGAGATTTTACATACATACATCAGTTCAGCCACTTTACTCTTCCGCAGAAAATTTTACTTCAACAGCATCTGCTTACACACAATCAAAATCTGAAGCTATACCACATAACAGATTCACACAGCCACAGCAAGTACAATCTCAACAGCGACTAACAGTTACCATACGAACGTTATAGGCAATTCTATAGTGTTCAAACCACGCTAATATACTTCAGTTGTCCTTCTGAAATACAACACGCTTAACTTCCGAATAATCACATGCCAAATGCGGCATCCATACAGATCTGTAACATAGCTTCATCAGTAGTCCCGTTTTCAGCTCCACATTCGACTGGTCCACAATAGTATGCTGGTTAACCGACGCAGAAAACCTTATTCACCTACAGCGTTCACTTCGAGGAGAGGCACTACGATTTGTGAAACATATTGTTCATCCTTCATGTTGATGTGGGTCTGCGTGGCCGTGGCTTAAGTGGCAGTATATTACAGAAATTCTGTAAGATTGTATTGGAACAAAATTCGGGCAGTAAACACCAACAACTCGAATATATTCCCGCAAATAAATATAATATTTTGGAAAAAATCTGAAAATGAACTTTCGTTTCTTAACGGACCGGACAATTGACAACGAACACATACTTTTAGCAGCAGGCATTAATCCAAATGAGGCCGTTGATGATGACAACTTCTTTGTGATCGAGGATCCGCAGAAGAAGGTAGAGGCTATAATAGCAACTTCCAGGAAGTGTACACGGCGAATGATATCATTGGACCGAACCTCGACCTGGAAAATCATGTACTTGTGCACGATTTCTACCTTCGAAAAGAAATAGTGAACTGGCGATTCGAGAGCTCGGATTTCGCCCAATTTAGTGGCAAGGATATGGCAAATAATGCCATCGCCGATAAGGATGTTCATTTCTAAGGAACAGCCTCAAACGACCTTCGAATTATTTAGAAGTAAGAAATCAGTCGGAACCGATGGAATACCGAACGTTGTGTTTCGACATCTCCCACTACAAGCGGTGGACATTTATACCACTCTGTTTAATAATGAATAGTGCTCATTATCCAACTCATTGGAAAACTGCGGTGGTATATTCACCTTCTTCTTGCAAACATCAGCAAGGGTTTCGATTATTAACGCAAACCACCTGTCATGGAGACTTATGTTTACGGGATGCCCATACATCCATGGCGTCAAGGATATGCCTTGCCATCGTTTTGACGCCTTCCTGAGATACCAAATCGGATCTGTGTTGCCGGCACAAGTTCTACCCTTGGTATGAGTCGAGACTGACCTAAAACCTCTAACTCCTCTTAGGGTCGCAGCACCCAGTACTTATTGCAACTAACTCTGCATTGGGGTAACCAAAGGAAGACCCTTCCCGCGACTTTGGGTTTAAACCACAGTCACCGTGACGCTCCCACAAGGGGGCCTACCTCTACAATTCAGGCCCGGACCGAAATCCGGGGGCTCCTGACTCCCATGGTACCGTGATTTAAATCCTGGTAGAAACTACCGGTCTTCCAGCCGCCAACAAGACCTATGACTGGCGACTTGTGACTGATCAAATCGTAGCAACCTTCGGTAGCGTCATCTGAAGATGTTTACGATAAGACCAGTTCTTTGCTCTGCCCCCGTTTATTATTAGACAACGTCATTGATGGGCGAAGCCTTAATAATTGGGCGGGGGCCCGAAAAAGTGGTCAATAGAGTTCTGACTAAGTGGGTTGAGTACAAACATATAGTTCCGGATATGTCATTCCGAATTTGGTTGTCATTAAATGTCATTCTTGACACGCCGTGAACTGGTTTCTGATATTACAATGAAACAAAGGTAATAACCAGTGGACTGGTGCCTGCCTCATTGTCTTGGAAAAAGCCTTCTCCACCGTATCGTTAGAAAGACTTATTTTCAAGCTGGATAGGTTGTGCATTAGTAAACTAATTCTGTATATTATTTTTAATATGCTCAGAAATAGACAGTTCATGGTAAAAAATGGCGACGTGACCGCAACAATCTGCGGTAAATTCCCCGATCCTATTTAACATTTACACAAGTGATCTGATAGGTTCACTTTACCATGCTGAATATCTACTTTCTGAAGTCGGAAACAATTCTGTTTAGCACGCCTTTGTAATGGCCTCTAGAGACACCAAAAAGAATTTACGAAAGTTTCCGCTCGTGGGACAACATGGGCCACTCGCTTGTCTAAATGTAGTCAGATACCTTGGGATCTGGATAGATCAATATCTGTATTTTAACAAACATATAGATTTTGCTCTGGCTAGAGCCAAAGGAGATTTTGCCCTTACAAAAAGACTGTTTTGTAGCAGCCAACTCGATGCGAGGGTAAAGGTGATCTACTACTTGGCCCTTACCCGGCCGTGTGGTTCAACATGAGAGCAAGTTTATTCGAAAAAATTCGGGTCCCTAAGGCAAGCTTAGGGTCTGTCTTCGCTTATACGGAAGACCAGAGTCTGAGTACATAAAATTATATCCTACTGATGTTTTATACAATAGGGCGAACTTAATAAGAGTGGACAATTTTGTTATTAAGTTGACTCGAAGACAAGTTGCAAGAGTAATGACCTCGTCGAAAAACTTAATCTCTGGGGCTGACTGCCACAATTAATTGTAACGCGAGAGAGTGCGCTTTGACAGCTTTATTCCTCCAGAAGTGTTCTGCTACCTTAATATGAAGGTCTGATCCAGGACAAATTAGCGATGCCGCTAATCTTCCATGTCGCTCGAACAGCTGCGGACAGGCGCACATGGCAGTGCGGAGCGTCTCTGGTTCAATTGGTTGGTAAGAAAACATAAGGGATGTTTCTCGACAGAGCCAACAATTTTGGTGACGAGTTGAAGGAGGGGAAGCTTCTTCGTCGTTTTCCTCGAATACTGGGTAGCTGCAATAGGGAGCAAAGTCGGTCAGGCTAGTTTTTTTAGCCGTGGCCAGCTCACCTATAGGTAAGTTTAGAGTACATAACTTTAAGAAAATAGCGAAAAAAATTATAAAATTAACAATAGAAGAAAGAAAAAAAAATTATAACAAAATAAATTAAAACTAAAAGCAGAAAACCAAAAAATAATTTACTTTACATAAAAGTATAAAACAAATGTACAACTTTAAGTATGTCATAGAAAGAAGTAATCTACACAACAACAAAAAAATTGTATGTTATTTATACAATAAGATAGCTAAGTGGGCTAAATAAATAGGTTAAGGTTTATTTTAGGTAGCTTGCTAGTTTTAAGTTTTATAATAAAATCAAAATGGGTCCATTTACTAAGTTTATTCTACTCAAAAATGTTTTCTTAGTTTAAAGCAGAGCTGTATACTTTCAAGTGCAAGTACCAGTACCAGTACCAGTACCGGGACTTGTACTTCAGTACTTAGATAATGGTACCAAGAACCAGTATTTTCAAGTACTTCGTCGCAAGTACCAAGTATCGCGTACTTAAGTACCAATGTCCTTGAGCAGTACTTACAAGTACTTGACCAGTACTTCCAAGTAAATACTTCACCAGTACTTTCAAGTACTTGTTCAGTTCTTCAATTCGAAGTACTTTATTTTGGTCTTGCATAATTTTTATAAATAAATGTGTTAACATTTTTTAACGAATTCATAATAAAACATTGTGTCTAACTTTTAATCATACTGTTTAAAATTTTTCTTCATTAAACTTGTAGAAAAAATAGAAATTAATTAGTTACCAAAAAAAAAGTGTTTGGAATCAGAAATTGGGTAACCTTCAGTTCGCCCGCCGGCTCAAGGTTTTTAAATTTCAAATTGATTATTTTTCTTCAGTCCGCTCACTTATGATTGCTATAACAGTAACTGGACTTACAGTTTCTAGTCTGCTGATCAAAGAAACACTTTCTCCTGATGAAATACATAATAATTTTCCTATATATGGCGAAGTAACTCAGAACGAGCTGAAGAGGGCAGAGCTACTCCTACATCGCCCAGCACAAAACCAGAATACGCTAAAGTTATATGTGAATTAAGCTGTCAAAAAACTGATGAAGTCAAGTCCGTTGAATAAATTTTCTCCATCCTTAGATCAAAATAATGTGCTTCATTATAAAAGCGACCTATAATATTACCAAAGAATAAAAACAAGGTTTGAATCGTCCTTCAAATCAGGAAACAGTGATAAACAAGTTACATCTAAAATATCTTGTCGGTCGCTTACCTAGAAGAAAGAGATAAAACACTGCCTGCGCTGTAAAATAGACATAGCGATGCTAAACTACCACCAGCCAGACTTACTCGATTTCTTGCACCATTCACCTTCACTGGGCTTCTTCGGACCCTTGACGGTCACGTCGGTGCTCACAGAGAAAAAGGTATGGTGCGTTATTCATATATCAGACAATAAGGGCTATTCTTGTTAAAATCGTACATACAATAAAAAACACTTTCTCATTCATCCTGGCAACGCGAATTCTACAGCGATAACGGAACCTACTTTGTAGGGGCAGAAAAAGAGCTACGAGGAGCACTTAAGGAAGTCGATGGGAATGCATTCATACGCAACTTCACGACACTAGTTACAAAATAGAATTCCTATCCACCTGCAGCGCCTCACATGGGAGGGCCATGAGAGCATCTGGTGCGATCTACAATATCTCTCCTACCGATGAACTGCTTCTTAGCATGATAACAAAAGTGGAAAATGATATCAATTCCAGACCACTAGCCTATGTGCCTCTTGAAAATACCACTGCATACCAATTTTCTACTAGGGTGTTCAAATTGCATTAAACCAATACCAAGTCGAGTAGACAATGCAGTCATACTTAAAAATAGCTGGCTTCTTTTGACAATTTTTGGCAAACATGTGTGGCTCAATATCTTCCATCATTAAATTGCAGAACAAGGTAGTACGAGAAGAGTAAACCTTTGACGAAAGCTCTTTCTCCTCCATACTAGGGGGTGGTGTTACCGCCACTGATAAAGCTTTCGAATATAATTCTTTATCTTATAAATGTATTACAAATTTTCTATACTTTAGTACTTGCTGTACCTAGTACTACCTAACATAGTTTATGTTACTGTGGAGAAAGAACTTCTTTTCCTTATTTTTGATCGGACATCCAGCGACTAAAGTATACCTTTGGACATCATATAAAAATCTAGTTATATGATATATATTTAAACCTGGTTTGCACACTATAAAGCAAGCTTTATCTAGAGTTATATTAATTAAAACAATGTTAATGAATTACATATTTACCACTTAAACGTAGGAATTTTAACTATAAAGTACCCAGAATGAACGACAGTCAATAAACTCATGTGTTTTATTTGTTGGGATTGAGTTTTTTGAGCTACCGCGGACGTGGACCGTTCTGCTCTTATGATGTCTAGCAGGAGAATTTCGGCATAGACATCGCTTCCCAAGAGTTCATCAACAGTAGCGGGAGTGTGGTAACTGAGATCGGCCAACATCAATCCATTTACATGCGTCCATTTATTAAAGTCTATCTTTGGGACGGAAGTAGCCCAGTTAATGATTTAATGACAAAGGCTAGGGTGTGCCCTTCGTATGGTGAATACAGAGAGCCGAACGATGATTGTGGCATGATCCACTGCTGACCTTTCCTAATCCAAATACTTCAATAAATGTGCGTTTGTTCCGGTAATTTAACAGCTGGACTGCGGATCCTGTGATGAAAGAAGCTTACGAACCCGAGTCGATTAAGGCTCGGAGATTAAAACACTTTCCCGACGCTGCTCTTACCTTCACGATAGCTGTTGCTAAGAGGACTTGTGTTTTAGTATTGTGTTGTGTATGAAAGTTTTTGAGTGTTGAACTTGTGGAGGGTTGATGATCGTTGGTTGGATGAAATGCTGGAGCGTTAGGATTTACTACTCTAGTGTGAAAAGTCTGTGATTGTGTCTTGGTTTTTGTGGAAGTCTAATGGGTGTGTGGGGAAGTCTATTGGGGTTGTGTATATGTGTGCGGTAGCGGAGAGTGTGTGTATGAGTAGTGTGAAGTGTTTGCGTGTTAAGTATGATTGGACTGTATTGTGTTGTGTGGTGTTGTGTGTGAAAACATATTTGTAGGATGCGAGTTTGGAGTTGAATTATAGCTATCGTGGAGTAGTGAGTGACGCCTTTGGCCGTTTGCTGTGTATGATGGCTGTACGCTAAACAGTTTTGGCATATGCCCAGCCTTCTTATTTCATTGCAGTGCTTAAATACGTCCTTCGTTAAAAAGTTGCTGCACTTTCGAAGAGAATGCTGACCATTGTTTCAAATACTGCAACGGTACTGATGTTTTTGCTTTGGTATTGTGGTTAAAGAATTCTTTGCTGACTCCATGCTCTGCGTTTCTGGTTAATATCTTTCACTTACAATTTTTTTTTATTATATGCGGCTCGAAGGAGCAATGTTTTGTATGCAAGCACTCTCTATGAAATTGCTAATAAAAAGACTTCCTTTTTCTTTATGTTAACCAACCTAGTCCTTCATAGTTTTAATTTTCAAATGATAATTAATTTAAATCATTTAATTTGATACACCAAATTCGAATTGAAGTTAAAATTTAAACAATTGATATTTAATATATATTTAAATCCTGACTGCTGCTGCAACACTTGCAAATACATACAAGTAACAATTACGTGTATTTAATAGGACAAATACTTATTTTGTGTATAACTTTAATTTGTTTAACCATATTAATTGGATCAATTTTGACGAAATACAATATATTAAACTTCGATTTTTACTCAATGATAAATTTCTAACCGTACTACGAAATTATTTATGTCAATGTTTTAATGTTTTTTTAATATTTTAACTCAAATTCTAAATATTTTATTTTCGCATTTATATATAGCTAAAAGACCCCCAAGCTTTATTACAACTATAATTCTAAATTCAGAATAAAAACCTGAAAACACTGAAATATGCTCATATGAAAGTTATACGTGTATGCAGTTTTTATACAATATAATAACTAAGTTTTTATGTTATTAATTTTAACTATATTTTTGTAGTAGATTTGCTTAAAGTACTACAATTAGAAAAATTGAATACCTACATCCTTTTTAAATACAGTTTTTTCCATTAAATTCTGCCTACACTTGTTAGTAAATACAAAGATGATTAACTTGACCTTAAGTGGACTTTCTGATTGAGTTTTCAAAATATTTACAAAGTACGGAACGAACAATTTTTTTTTTCTTCACAAAGATATGGTTTTTAAGTGTTATATTATACATATTTTGGACTTACAAACAAATGTACATATTGAAAAACCACTTCCCTTGAAGATTTGTAATTAGAAATCAATTTATGCTTCAACTAGACCATCAACGTATTAAATGTAAATGTTCTTGGTGACGATATGTAGGGCTATTCGCATTGAGTTCCTAATTAAGCGATCATCATTGCATACACTATATGTAGATAAATTATGCTTTTTACGCGATTTCACCGTACGAAAACTTAAATTGAAAGATTTTTTTTTTGATATTTTTTGCATAAAGTTATCCGCTTTGTTGAACTGAACTACGAGTATACACATATACCAACTCACAGTAAACCGTTTCATAAATAGTGAATGGTTTTACTGATATAATTAGCTTAGGGAGATGATTTCATTTCCTGCTTTATGTATTTGCGCGTGATCGACAAATCTAATTTATGTTGAAATTACCAACAACATGCATACATTTTAGGTCTTTTTTACGAAAGGCCGACTAGACGGTCGTTAATAATTGCGAAAAAGATTAATATGAGGTATGGATAATGATACGACCAACAGAGTTTTATACGATAAACATAAAATGAAATTCAGTGTTACTGCAAATGGAACGACACAAAGTTTGAATAATGGGAAGGTTAAAGGAAGATGAACTTACAAATATAATTGTATAGATTTATATTTCTACATGTGTTACCAATACCAATATCAATAACATATGGTACATGAGTTCTCATCCGGTTCGTCATCTCTTACAAACGCTCGTTTTTTTGGAGATAAAATGGAAACCGAAGCTTTTAGTTTAAGAATACATTTCAAATCTATTTAATTCATTATATTTAACATGCCATACAAAAAACACTTTAAAATTAGCATGGGTAATTTAATTACTAACTATCTTACTCGTATTCTAACTTACTGGCCCGATAACCTTAGAACAGGTACGGGGGTAAAATTTTACTCCAACGCTATTTGAAATCTTGTGCTGCTACTAAAAATTTTGTCCTGAATCCATTTTTAATGTTTTTGGCGAACTGTTTTTTCTCAAAAGTCTACGAGTTTGATAGCTGGGGTAACATTATACCTACATATGTATGTGCGTTCTTTTTTTATGAAATCTTTTAACAACTTCTTCTTGAAAATAGTTAATTTTGTGCTGCAGTTATTTTTGTTGCTCGGAAAAAGTGAAAAAAGTGTATGAAAATTGATTTGTTTACCATTTGTAAATAAAAGAAACCATATGTGGCTATTGCATTTCTGCAAATACTAGTATTGTATATATTCCGACCAGCCAAATAGCCTGCTCTTCTATCTTCTATGAAACACGATTCGATCATGAACCTTTTTAATAAGATATTCACCTCAAATTTGGAAAACGCAATCATAAAATGGACTAACGCGAAAGCCGAACATTGATGCAACCTTTTGAATGAGAGAATGATGAGAAAAGCGTCAATGAGGAACTTTGACCATATATATATGAATTCGGTGCGTATGTTGCGAAATAAGCATCGTGATCTGGTTCACTATGAAGTGTTGAGGAAGGACACATCGTTCTTCGTGCCGCAATGAGCTACAATAGATTTAGATATATCACAAAATTTATACGTTTTGATTATGCACTTTCTCGTCGGTCACAGCTGCGTGGAAATCGATCTCTTTCGCATATTCGATCAGTTCAAACTGTGGCAGATATTATCTACCAGAATTTGACTACAGATGAAAATTTGACAATAGACGAATATTTTTTTTTATTTTTTTAAACAGCTTAACACCCAAGTGGGTATTATTACACTTAAAATGCCTACGTACTCAGGCATTTTAAGTTTTTAGGAAAATGGGACAGAGAGAGAGAGAGAGAAAGAAAGATTTGTGAGTCGATGTAATTTGCCGATCCTGGCGCACATGGGGCATGGAGCACCATGACGTCACGTCAATAACCTTGAAGTGGGTAAGTGTGTCATTGTGTTTTTTGTGGTTTTGTAAGTGTGCGGTTGGTGATAAGAGTAAAATATGATAAGTCATGCGGGATCGTGTGATGAGAAATGTAATAGCACATGTAGGTTGTTGGTGTGAGGTTCTTGGTACCAGGTTGTATGTTATTAAGTTGCAGGTTGTTGGTGCGGGGTTCCTGGCACCAGGTTGCAGATTGCAGGTTACCAGGTTGCAGGTTTTTGGATGTAGGATCCTTGGTGCCAGATTGAAGGTGGGTGGTTCATGGTACCAGGTTTCTGATGTCACGTCAGTCAAAGTAATGTGTATCTTTAGTGGTTGTTGTTTTTGTGGTTTTGGAAGTATGCTGTGACATGAGGAGTGTGTAATAAGGCATGTGGTATGTGATTGTTGTTGTTGATTGAAGTAAGATTTCGGGTGTTTGTGTGGTCGCATAAGAAGAGAAGCAAAAAGACTTGTATTTGAAGGTCATTGCTTTTGGTGTGCATTGTCGTAGGTCGTGGCTGGTTTTCGTATTGTGGTTTTTGAAGTGTATTTCGTATTTCGGGTCATTGTTCTGTGGTACATTGATGGTGATAAGACTTTTGTCTTTCGTGAATAGGTAAGTAAGTTCTCTTTCGATAGCATATGACAATATAGAAGTAACTATCCGATGTGTATATGATAGTACCTAATTATAAAAACCTAAATATTTATCTGGTTTTAAGCTCAGTTTGAAAGTTATTGTTTCTTCACGAAAATCTACTAGTTTGTCGTCTTGGAAATATTTCTGGTTTCGTTTTGGCTACCTGATTAAAAAGATAATTTTCAATATGTGTGATATTTTCTTTTAAGCTTTCGATTTTTGTATTTAAAATGTGTATTACCTTATCCAGAGCTTTGTGTATCTTTAGTGGTTATTGCTTTTGTGGTTTTGAAAGTGTGCTGTGACATGAGGAGTGTGTGATAAGAAGTAAAATTTCGGGTGTTTGTGTGTTCGCATGAAGAATAAAACCAAAAAAGACTTGTATTTGGGGATCACTGCTTTTGGTGTGCATTGTTGTAGGTCGGGGTTAGTTTTCGTATTGTGGTTTTGAGTGGTTTATTGGAATGTGTATTTCGGGTCATTGATTTGTAGTACATTGGTGGTGATAAGATTTAGTTTTTCGTAAGTAGGTTCGTAGGTTTTCTTTCAAGAGCATAGATTTTATAGGCGCTTAAACCATGATTACGTGTCACGATGTGCGTTCAGATATGTCTTATTCTATGTGTAAAAAGGATTCTGACGTCAACCAAAGTTTTTTGAAGACATTTTGCAAAATTTCTGATGTCGTTATGTGTGTGGAGTGTAAGATAGAGGTGCCGAAAAGACATTGGTATGCTCATATTCGAACAAATTTTCACAAGAAGAATAGTGCAAGTCCATGTGAAATATGTGATTATTTGCAAGTTATTAAAAGCGTTTTCAGTAACCGGATCCAGACATTTATATATGAAAACAAAAATTAGAAACTTATTGATCCTCATAGATTTTTTAATGAATCGAGGAACATGATTTGTAAAAATTTAAAAAGACTTTTGGATATACATTCAAACTTTAAATTTAACATGGAACTTTTTGCTAGTATATGAAAATAAATAAATACGAAGAAGGAAAAGAAGAAGAACTGGTGATATCTATTAAATCTTTCTCATCTAACGTCAACCTATAATATTAGTTATATAAAAAATACCACAATTTTGCTTGAAAATCGGCTGACTCTAAGATTTGAAGGTTTCAAATTCCCGTTAAAATTAAGTGATGTAAAAAGATTTGAGCAAATGAATACAAATATCAGTGTTAATGTGTTCGGTTACGATGATGAAAATAAAAAGATCATAGGTCCTTATTACATTACCTTGGATGAAAAACAAATCCACATAAACTTGCTGCTTCTACAAGATAGTGAGAGATCCCATTATATGTGGATCAAAAATATCGCAAAGCAAGTTAGTTTAGTTTTTTTTTTATTAATTTGTTGTTTCTATATAGATCTTTTTTTGTAGACTATTAAATACGCAGACGAGAACGAATGAACACAGATTCTTCATATCTAACAGCTGCCTACAGTATTTTGGCAATGATCATAATTTTAATATTCATATGTTAGAATGTAAGAAAATTTTAACAGAAATGCCCCCTGCTGATAAGTCTTACATAGAATTTACAAACTATGAGAGGCAGATGGATGTACCATTCGTAATATATGCAGATTTTGAATGCATTTAAAAAAAATTTAGATACTTGTTTACCACAATCAAACGTATCATCTACCACAACAGTGCAAGTGCATGTTCCTTCCGCATTCAGTTATTATGTAAAGTTTTCCTTCAACAACGACTTCAATGCTTTCAGAGTATATAAGGGTTTGGATGCATCGAAAATCTTTGTTAAAACCTTAATAAAAGATGTACAAGATATAAATGAAAAATACTTGTCTGTTCAGATACCGATGAATCCTCTTACAATAGATGAATTACAACTTCACAGTGAAAGTCAATTCTGCCACATTTGCAAACAGACTTTGGACTATGATCGAGTAGCAGATCATTGTCATCTCACGGGCAAATACCGAGGTCCAGTCCATAATAAATGTAATTTAAAGTTTCAAGTTACGAAATTTGTTCCTGTGTTTTTTCATAATTTTTCAGGTTATGATTGTCATTTGTTTATAAAAGATTTTTCAAATATTCCGGGAAATATTAATGTGATTGCAGTAAACAAAGAAAGGTATATATCACTGAGAAAATCTATAAAAGTTGGTACTGAAAAATTGATTGAGATTAGATTTCTTGACTCCTTTAAATTTATGGACTCTAGTTTAGATTCTTTAGCTAAAAATTTATCAAAAGATGATTTCAAAATTGTTCGCTCAATTTATAGGGCAGATGATTCAATTTACTAACAGAAAAAGGTGTTTTTCCTTATGAATATATTAATTCATGGGAGCGATTAAATGAGAAATGTCTGCCACCTCAACTTAATTTTTTTTATTTCAATTAGTAATACTAGTTGCACTGAAGATGAATATAATTTTACAAAAATTGTATGGAAAACCTTTAAATGTGAAAGCCTTTTAGATTATTTAGAGTTGTACCTAAAAACCGATGCTTTATTGCGAATATATTTGAGAATTTTAGAAAAATCTGTAAAAGTATTTATGGTCTGGATCCTTGTCAACCAGGTTTATCGTGAGATGCCATGTTGATGGTGACGAAAGTAAAGCTTAAATTATTTACCGATATAAATATTTACACTTTCATACAGAGAGGTATTAGAGGTGGTCTTGTACAGTGTTGTTGTAGACACACCAAGGCGAGCAATAAATACATGAGTGACTTTAAAAATGACAGTCCATCTGAATATTTAGCCTACTTAGATGCTAATAATCTATATGGTTGGGCGATGTCACAGTGTCTGCCCTATGGTGAGTTTGTTTGGATGTAAATTGATAATTTCGATATTTTCAATATACCATCAGACTCTCAAATTGGTTACATTTTACATACATCCCGAATACCTACACGACCAGCATAATGATTTACCTTTTTGTCCAGAGAATAAAAAACTTCCAAATTCTAAATTGAATAAGCTCATAGCGGATTTAACTCATAAATCAAAATATATAATACGTTATAGAAATTTGCAGCAATGTGTTACACATGGTATGAAAATCTTAAAAATACATAGAATTTTGAAATTTAAGCAATCGTGTTGGTTAAAGGAATATATCGATTTAAATACACATCACCGTACATTGGAAAAAATTATGAATTTGAAAAGACCTTCTTTAAATTATAAAATAATGCTGTTTACGGTAAAACAATGGAAAATATAGACAAACGAAAAGATGTGCAAATTGTTACAAATTGGGAGAGTTGTGGAAAAATGGTAGGCGCTCGGGGTCTCATAGCAAAACCGAACTTTCACAGTTCAATACGATTTGCAGAAAACATGATAGCAATTCAAATGAATCGTGTTCACGTAATATACAACAAACCAATTTACTTAGGTATCACTGTACTCGATCTATCAAAGTGGAAAATGTATGATTTCCACTATGAGTACATGAAACCAAAGTATGGTAACAATATAAGATTAAATTATATTGATACTGATTCTTTTGTATATTCTATTCAAACTGAAAATTTTTATAATGGTATAATGTCTGATATTGATGAACATTTCGACACATCAGCTTATCCTCTGGATTATATACATATATAACATACCAATGAAAAACAAAAAGGTAATTGGAATGATGAAAGATGAAATGAATGGAGGAATTTTAAAAGAATTTGTCGGTCTTCGTTCCAAGATGTATTCAATGGAAGTCGAAAATGATAACAAACAAATTAAAAAAGCTAAGGGAGTAAAGAAAACATTGTTAGATGGTAGGCATATTGATGATTACAGAGATTGTTTGTATAAAAAGAAACTATTTTATGGTAATATGTTTATAATTAGATCTAAAATACATAATATTTATACGCAATCTGTAAATAAGCCAGCACTAAGTTATGTAGTTGATACGAGATATGCAATGAAAAATGGTGTTAAGACTCTTGCATAGGCACATTACAGGCTAAAAAATTAGAAATAAAATATATAAAATAAATCTTTGTCTTTCTTATTTTTGAAGAGGATCCCTTACAGTCTCAAAAGGTAAGAAAAAAGTGAGTGCAAAATATTCAGTGAACAAAGCACAAGCCATCAAGCAATTCATATCAATTTGCAGCAATAGATAACAACAAAACCGCAATATGTTTTAATATTTACTGATATGAAACAACTGCAAAAGTTGTTAAGCTATGCTTCATTCCCATACAAAAGCAATATGCACACACTTTCGTAACCATTCAACAAAAGTAAAGATGAGTATAAATTTTGAAGAAGCTTTTTTCATATGGTTACATCAGGATTATGACTTGATATCCTGGTTGCATGGAAATTGTGATGATCTGGATATAACAACCCACCAAGAGGAAATTTTAAAGACTTCACACCATCAAGAAACGTTACATCTGCAAGAGAACATTTTAAAGGCTACACGTTGTAGCCGGCAAGCCAACAATGATAATGATGATGATATTGGTGACAATTCTAATGTTATGTTCAGTTCAATCGATAGTGTGTCCCCCTTCGAAGAAGATTCTTTTCAGTTATTAAACCGTGAAGAAGGGATAGGGAAGGAAGATGGTATTTTTTTAAGCCCTGGTGCAATGATTCAAGAAGATGATGAACTTTTCAAATCAATGTTTGAATATGAGGAAATAAACGTGTAAAACGAAGATATCTGCAAACAACAAAATTTTGTTGATGATAGTGAAATGATCAGCTCATTATTTTGTGATGACATCAATCCCCCTTAAGACAATAAGAACCCTGTCGTAAATAAGTTAAAATTAGTCACATCCACTAATCAAAAACCATTTGAAAAGAAGACTAAAAAGCTCATCATCTATGTCTTTGGCTACGCAGAATGAAGAGGGCTTTGAACATTGTATTCCCCAGAAACCTCTGGTGGTACAGGCAAAGGAGCGATGAATGGCCCAAAATAGCCTATTTTCAAATGAATGATTCGTTCGGTCACATATAAATATTTAAATGAGACACAAACACACACAATTTTTTCACATGCAATAACAAATAGCTTAAAAGGGCAATAGTCACATCATATCATACTATATGTATTTGCAGTCAGCTTAACCGTAATTAATAAATCAAAAATTCTATAAAATGTGAAACCATATTCTGTTTTATTACACATTTTGGTTTCGCAGTGCGCTCAAGCTTGCACATCCAAGTTCTTCGCGATTAAGGATAATATTGTTGCTTTGATTTCCAAGAATCTCTTCATTCTACTTTTTCTTTTCAGCTCACTTCACATAAGGATCATGTGGGTATGGATATGTCATTTGAAAAATTTAACAATTTTTGTTGCACATGCCGGAAGGCCAGTTATGTTGTTATTTTCAAAGTTTTTCCTATTGATAAAGGCCGATGCCGAAAGGGATTTGATGTTTTCATTCAGCTATAAACAATCAGTTTTACCAGATATTTTAATTAGGATAGCATCGATTTTTTTATGCTGTAATAGTAAAAAACTGATCTGATAAAAGCTGATCTGATAAGAACTGATCGGACAAAAGCTGATCTGATAAAAGCTGATCTGATAAAAGCTGATCTGATAAAAGCTGATCTGATAAAAGCTGGTCTGATAAAAGTTGATCTGATAAAAGCAGATTAAAAGCTAATCTGATAAAGGATTTATAAAAGCGGAGGATTAATGCAAATTAATAAGCAAAAACCTGACTATACATATTGGGATGCTCCAAACGAGTTAGTTGACAGATTAAGACTGCTTATTTTTTATCAATCAGCAGGTCATACAAATCGTAATAACGAAATTGTTTCCCATCATTGAAGAACTAAGAGAGTGTTATGAAATAGTATAAAGCAATTAACATTTGTTTCATTTACAAAATGAGTGTTGACAAGTTTGGGCACTTTCCCCATACCAATTTTCAAGATGAAAATAAGTTAAGAAAAGTGTTGGGATTTAGTTTAGATCGTGATAAGAATATAAACCTCCATAACAAACTTTTAAAGAATCTAGGTTTGCCGATGGAGGACAATGATGCAGTTTCGAGAAGATTCGTTAGAGAGGATATAAGTCATTTAGCACTGAAAATTCAAAAATAAAACGCGGTTTTCAAGAATACCCTTAGTAACTGTTTAAGACTAAACCAAGAAGGTCTAGATAAGGAAATACACACTTTAAATACAAAAATCGAAAGCTTAAAAGAAAATATCACACATATTGAAAATTATTTTTTTAATCAGGTAGCCAAAACGAAACCAGAAATACCTCCAAGACGACAAACTGGTAGATTTTCGTGAAGAAACAATAACTTTCAAACTTCACTTAAAACCAGATAAATAATGATTATTTTATGATGAAAAATGGCCAGCCCATCGTGGATGCTGTGTACTTGAAAACGCATTACTTCTAAGGAAAACTTTGAACGATTTGGTAGAAGCAACACAACTCATTATTCAAGATTTTTTTAACAAATTTAAGCAATAAATAAAACGAAATAGAAAAAGTTTATTTATTTTCTCACTATTTATTTTGCTTCTTAACATTATTTATTCCTTTCATTTACAACTTTTTAATTCGTACTTGTGAAGATCTTCCCAATGGGCCAAGATATGTCAAGGCATGCGCTTCCTTGTTAATTATATTTAACGTTTCTTCACTCATGCTGCTATACCGCGATGGAAGAAAAACCTGTTATATGAAGATATATATATGTATATATAAATATATATATTTTTTTTTTTCATATGTACAGAATGTTTGTACTTACTTGAAAATCCAACAACTCGCACAGCATGCGCTTACCGTATTTTATTTTGCACATTTTAATTTGCCTTATTTCATATTGCCATTTTAAGTTAGTTATAGGTCTGTAGATAAACGGATGTATATAAAACATTCAAACCAATTACCACAAGTTCACGAAATTTATTTTCATAAACAACAACCATGTATCTTATCATTACCCATGCCAAAACCCAAATTCGCACACCTAATATCTTCCTCATTAAATACAATTACGAGTACTTTTATACGTCAGTTTTCGGTCCACAGGCAGACGGTTACATAAAATAATCAAAACAATTACCACAAGTTCACGAAACTTATTTCCATAAATAAGAATAATGTATCTTATCGTTACCTATGTCACTCACGCTTCCAAAAAACCAAACTTGACGTCGTAAACCACGATAATCAGACAATTATGATATTGTACTACACTGTACGTTCAGTTTTTTAATTCCTGCTATAAAAGACTGGATAGATTAGTTATAGGGTATCAGTCTTCAGACAGAGCACTTAAAACTTATACTTAAAACTAACTAAAATTAAAAATATTACAGAGACGAAGTAGGTCAAGTATTACCCACCAGGAAGATAAGTACATCTAATTGCATTGATCTTCAACAGAACATTGAAACATCGCAGAGGTTGAAAAGAAGTGTTGGGACATTACCAACCTTTTAATCTGTGTGAAGGCTCTTCTCTCACATACCGAGGAGCATCAGAACGAGGTCTCTGCACGGTTGTTGCAAACAGTCTTAAAGGAGATAGACGCCTGACGTAAGTCAGTACGCTTACGAGGTTCCAATGAACCACATTTTAAAACTATTCATTAATAAAGAAATATAAAACAAAAATTATAAAAAACTTTTTTTTATTTAATTTTCTTATATTTCACAGTATTGAATGGATTTTTAAAAACTGTATACTACAGTATTCTTTTTTTGTCAATGATTCTTTCATCTCAAGTTTTGGTTTCTGATCTATCATAGTGATGATGTTTAAGATTGGATGTTGCCACGAGAGTGCTTCGATATTCAAATAATTCAATGTCTTTTAGATCAATCATTCCATCATCCCATTCTTAGTGTGTATTAAGTGTCATGTTCTGTCATGCTCTCTGATGACTAATATTTATGATCATCGTAGATTATCATCAGTTCATAAATCTGCTTGTATGCTTTATCATTATGTTGGATAATCCAAGCCTTCCGTAGTAAACATTGCAATTTCACCATTACTCATAATTCCTTCGGTTTCATATTCATGGATTTCGAGGTAGCTTATGTTCAAAGCGCGATTTTTATAATTAGGTACTATCATATACACATCGTATAGTTACTTCTATATTTTTTTATATGCTATCGAAAGAAAACCTACTGACCTATTTACGAAAGACAAAAATCTTATCACCATCAATGTACCACAGAACAATGACCCGAAATACACATTACAATAAAACACTCCAAAAACCACAATACGAAAACCGTCGTGGCTGGTTTGCACACAAAAGCAATGACCTTCAAATACAATTCTTTTTGCTTCTCTTATTTCGCTCCATGGGTGACATCCAACATTTAATGGAGAGACTGAATTATTAGTGTAATTAGACTTATTGTTGTAGTCTAGGCAAACATTCATCTACCGCGATTTTAGTTGCCTCAAAAAAAATGTCTTTCGGCCGCGGCTGGTATTGAACCCTGAACCGTGCGATTTTGAAGTTAATACACTACCATTTGAGACACGTCTTAACAAAATTTCAAACCTATAAAGCAGTCTTCTTTTGCGTAAATAATTGCATTGTTTTAATACCAACTGAACTACTATAATTGTAGGCTAATCTCCAAGCTAATAATTTTTCACCCAGACGTGAGTAGATTCTTTGACGTTTGTTGGCTTGTGCAATTTTATCCGTACGTCATACAGCAAAAGGTTCAAAAAGAAGCTGTGCCTGCGAAAGGACTGTTCGTGATTTTGAAACGAGTACATTTACATTGCAGTTTGCTGACCCCATCAATTAAATAGTAGGTTTCCTCTAGTATTTGATTACCCCAATCTATTGTATGTGATTGGAGCTTAAATATCCGCTAACGTTTACATGATTTCTTTCCAATTCTAGCTCTAAGAATCGAAAATAAAGATTGCATCGCGCTCTGAATTAAATGAAGTAGATTTTGTAGTCTCATATGAATTTATAGAACTCATGTGAAACCACTTTCCTCAACATAGAACAATATATGTACATGAAAAATGTTTCATGTTACGTGAATGCTGCACATTTTGAAGTTGCAAGCCTTTTTGTTGCATAGAGCTGGGTCGGCTTCTTCGCTCATACATAAAATGTGAATTAAAATTAGCAAGGGCCTTTAGTGTTGGCTCCCGTCGTGTACGTTGTCATTACAACTGGAGGTGCATTACGCCGGGTAGCAGCGGGAAGATTTGGTCTACTCGTGTAGTCTGCTTCTGTATCTGAGACTGAAGCTGAGCTATCTGTACGTCGAAAGAGAGCATGTCTAGTGTTCTAGGTGCTGTGATCTGAGAAACATGCCATGCTAAAACTTCTATTCTCCATTCGGGAGAAGAAAGTCTACTTTTGATATAATATAGTCTGTTTCTGTCTACTTAAATGCTTATATGTTTAATAAGGCGCAATTATAAGCTGTGGTATGGTTTCAGAGATTTAGTTCCATTAGATACACAGCAAAAGTAAGTGATACAAATGACTTCGAAGAATGTGCAGCATTATCTCTGGACCTGAAACGACCTCTATTCAAGTTGTCTTAAGAGGTTGCAAGTCGATTATATATAAAATATATGTTGGTGAGCGTCAGGGTTCATTTAACTTCAATATTAATAGCATAATTAATTGAGAAACCACCAACCCAGAAGTATATAGAAGTATCTGTAAGACTACCGGACGTAAGCAGTGTCTTCCAATCAGAGGTTATGGCTGTGCTCACAGTGGCTGAACTAATGCAGATGAAATCGATATCCGGAAGAGATATCGGTATTTATATCGAGAGTCAGGCCGCACTTATGGCAATGGAATTGACCAACCTTAATAGTCAGGTGCTGTCACACCGTGCTCAAGGCATTATGCAATCAGAACCGTGCCATAACCTAGTGTTGTCCTACAAACAGCAGTATGCCAATGCATTATCTTATCCTTACCTCCATTCCTTACCACAAATTCTTTGACAGGCGTCCGAAACTATTTATGCTTACTTGATTCTCTCTCCATTCAGGTTGGAGGTGAATTAATTATCAATGCTGGGTAGTTTCTTCTACTTGTAAATTCCAATACACTTTTGGCCGGGTTAATTCCAATATCCACAAAATTGCATCGACTTTAAAGCATCGAAACAAGCCAGACCACGACTTGTCTAGCGCTATTAGTTTTTATAAGTTCTCCCTCAATTACATCTGTCTTGACATTGTTATTTATGTCCAAGGAGAGTGCGTATTTCGTAGTTAGTATTCCACTTCTTGTTGCGGTAAATTTGCTCACAACAGGTTTGAATTTGAATCTCTTTCCCGTATGAAGTCTTTTCGATCTCTCTTTTCTTTGAGTGGGAGCACCGATCTCTGACAGAGGTGGAGGGCAGACATGGTCCAATCTGCCAGTGATCCACCAACCTCACACCTCGGAAAATAACCTACATAGGTTGAACGGGCGGTATTTTCCGCAGAGGAGAACAGGGGGGTTTAGTTGGTGAAGCCCTACAGACGGTATTGAGACTGAAGACGAACCAGGAGCACCATTTTCGGAGTCCGGAGGATAGACAGGAGACTTCCAACCGGCTGCATCAACCTGGGCGTCTGAAGTTCGTCGATGTTTGGCGTTTATTGGCAGGGGATATGTGGATGTTAAACTGTTCCGTATTACGATGGTTTGTTGTTTTATTTGGGGCGGATTAATTAAGAAATAACTTATTTTTCCTTGATGAATATCTGACAATGCGGTTGTTACTGTCCATGCTGTTGTTAATTCGGTTAATCACTTCATTCAGCTCAGTTTACAATATCGCATGTAGTCGATCCAAGGTATCTTCATTTTTCTTAATTATGTTGATTGTGGACTCTACAATTAACATGTGGTTTTTTGAAAGCGCTAGCAGGTACTCTTCATTGTACAGGTGGCGCAAAATTAATCACCCTATCAGAAGATGGTATAATTTGACTTTTGTGAACTAGACAGCCGCAGTATACAAGCAGACAAACAATGGAGCGCTATACTCCGCAAGAGCGTGGAAGAATTGTGTCGATGTTTTTAGCACGATTTTGTGTCGAAAATCATCATGCGCTTCGTCGAAGCGCATTCCCACTTAAGCGGTTACGTCAATAAGCAAAATCTTCGTTTCTGGAGCGTGTGATGCACGTCATTACATACACTCAAAGCCACTGTGTGGTGCGGCGTTCACGCGAGACGAGTAATTGGGCCGTATATTTTTTTAGGACGCCATTGGCAATACGGTCACTGTTACTAGCGAACGCTACAGGGCCATGATAAATGACTTCTTACTGCCGGAATTGGACGAGCGGGTTTTGGTGAACATGTGGCTTCAACATGACGATGCAACCGCACACACAGCACGAGCCACAATTGATATTGTGAAGGAAGCGTTTCCTGGTCGCGTAATCTCCCGTGATGGCGATTTGGCATGGCCAGCAATATCGCCCGATTTAACCGTCACAGCCTTCTTTCTTTGGGCTACTTGAAGTGGTAGGTTTATGCCGCATCGGCAGCAACTTGGCGGATATCATATTTTTCACTTAACAGAAATAGTTGTAAATACCCATATAAAGATTTACATCACTCGAAATTATTGTTTTTTATGTAGTAAAAATTAATTGAAAAACAAAATTGGGTGATTAATCTTGCGACACCTTGTACAAGCGATGAATAAGGTGACTCATGCTATACCAATGGATAGACCTACCTTCCGTTTACGGGGTGTTGGGGCGTCACGGGGACGGTTTGTAATGATGTAATGATGAGTTAGCTGATTTGCCCCGTTTCTTACTGTGACGTTTCAAATGGTCAGATGAAGTCTCATTACTGGGTTGTGTTGTGTTGTTGCTGTATTGGCAGTGGTGTCTCTATCTGAATCAATAATTTGATTTAACTCTGATAATTCATTTTTGGCTCCCACGAAGTTGATAGCGTTTTCACAGTAAATGTTAATGCACTGGCCTCACATTCCCATGAATCTCTTTAATGTGACAATAAATCCTTCTGATGTTCAATCGGTTACCAATTCAAGATGACAAACCTTTGTTGCGAAGCAGCACAGCACTGATATGTATGATTTTTGAGGACGTTTTCCCTTTAGTTTGTAATGTGTGTTCCAGAATGGTCGTGCTGGTTGGATTTTGTCAGCTGGAAAACTTCACGTCATTTGTGATAAAAGTTTTGGTCTTGGTCTTGAGCAAAGCACATAATTTTGAACGATTGATTGAGCGAGAGTTTTGCTTTTTTCGGCCAGTATCTTAGTCCAGCTATTGCCAAGATAGTTTGGGGTCCAGCATGCTCGTTCTCCCGATGAATTTCATCAGCAATAGCTTCGTGACGCCCATCCACAGGGCATCAGTACTGGATGCTCTACGTCATATTGTACTGCAGATGATTCTAATCGTTCGCCAGCGCGAATGATTCTTTCTTGTTCGAGAAACGGTGCAAAAGTTGTTAGTGGACTCTTCTTGGAGAGATTATGGTGTTTTTGGAGATGATTTATGTCATCTTGGAATTCAACCTTCTGCATTAATTTAATCACGGTTTTCCGAGCTTGATCAAGTTCAGGAGTGCATTGTCCGTTCCTGGATCTATTTAATAGGAGCATGTATGAGCCTATGCGTATTGCCCTTTGAAATGAGTTTCCATGACTGAGCGTGCCCAAGATGTCATAGTGACTGACAAGCTCGCAATGCAATATTGTCTTGACGGATATCTGATTTCTTCGCAAATTTGGGGTGGCCAGATAGATTCTAATCTATGTAAAAACCTCGGTCCATAAAATCAACAAGTAGGATTTTTAGTAACTCCGGTGCTATTCCCCGTGACAAAATGTCAGCATTGTTCTCCTTCGAGCTTACATGTGGCCATTGCCGTGGAATTGTGTGTTCTTGTATAGTCGGTACTCGTAGTAATGAACGTTTGTGGTGTGCCTGGTGATGATGTATTAATCCAATTGAGGGCTAGATTTTATCTCGATGAATCTCCAAGTCGGTTTGCAGGCTATGAATAAGTTCCGCATCCAGCTTAGTTGGTCACAGTTCTAGGCGTGGAATGATGCTTTGGTGTGAAATCTTGGTTTTCCTTGAAGGAACAATTCTGGATTTGGCGTAAAATAAGTGTACTACATACAAAGGTCGTGAAATTGCACATCCTTCGGAATTTTATGAGAAAAAATGTGCCTGGCTATTTTAATGTCGTGTAGACTCTTTAAAACTTTGTTTGCATTTCTTTTGGAAGTGCTGCATCACAATCGTAATCAAGTTCCCATAGCTGAAATAAACTGTTCCATTCCAAGGCTCGGTTAGAATGTCTGTAGCCAGGGGAACCCCTCGAGGGGAGTTATATCGCCACCCATATTACAGCATTGGGCACCTTTTTGTACCAAACACCGCTTGACCTACAGATCAAAAAACTTGTTGACAACAGTGCGATACGGCTCACTAATTTGGGTTACTTAAACTGCAGTTGTGTCGGGCACGGAACGGTTCTGCTAGGCAGTCAAATTCTAATGGATGAAATTCCTTCCCTGGTTGACTTCGACATTCCGTACGATATAATTTATCCGGAGAGGGAGGACTGGCAAAAAAAATTCAATAATCAGGTCAAATGAAATTGAAATTTTCACAGACGGTTCGAAAAAAGAGGAAGGAAGAGGTTTTGGTATCTTCTCATAGACTCAGAAGTACAAGTATCTATAAGACTACCGGACATAAGCAGTGTCTTCCAATCAGAGGTTCTGGTTGTCCCCAAGGTTGCTGAGCTAATGCAGATGAGATCGGTATACTAAAAAGATATCGCTGTCTGCATCAATAGCCAGGCCGGACTCAAGGCAAATGTATCGACCAACATCAATTCTGATATAGTCAGTGGCTGTCGCACAGTGCTCAAGGCATTATGCAGTCAGAACCGGGTGAGACTATGCTGGGTGCCAGGACACTACGGTATAAAAGGAAATGAACAAGTGGATGAGCTTACCATAAGAGGAGTAATAGTGAGGTTTCCAACATCAAACTACCCCTTACCACCCATAGTAAGGGGCGCTATCGAGGTAAAAATCATAAAGACTGCGAACCTAAGATGGCCAAATCTTGAAAGATAATAATAGTCGAAGAAAAAGTCGAAAACCTAGAGGAAATAGACGGCATGAATTTCAAATGCTTTATTGGCTTTTGCAGGGAGATTGTTTAGAATTTCGCTATTTGAATATAAATTAAACAGAAGCTAATCTGCTAGCCTACCCCTTATTTGTTAAGGATAGACATGTAGTAGAATTTGACGATAACAATAACAAGTAGAAACTCGTAGTAGAAAGGCGAGGTGGATTAGGGATTTTACAAGGGTGCTATGATAACCAATTAGCGAGTCACATGGGCGTCCGCAAAACGTTTGCGACAATAGGAGCTAGGTACGAGGGCGGGTCAATAAGTCCGTGATTTTTTGAATTTCTGACCTCTTTACTGAAACAGCAACACTGCTCCTGTCAACAGGAATCTGTCAGTTGACTCCTGTCAAAATTTAAACTTGCTGCGTCAGTTAGTTTGTGTTTGACAGCTATTTTTATCAGACTACTCACTAATTTGAGGAGAAAATGGAAAAAAGTGAATTTCGTGTGCTTATTAAGCATTATTTCTTGCGAAAAAAAACCATTACTGAGACCAAGGCTAAGCTTGATAAATGCTATGGGGACTCTGCACCATCGATTTCAATGGTAAAAAAGTGGTTTACTGAATTTCGTTGTGGCCGTACAAGCACTGAAGATGCCGAACGTCCTGGACGCCCAGTTGAGGTCTCTACACCCGAAACAATCGAAAAAATTCACGATATGGTGTTGGCCGACCGAAGATTGAAAGTGCGAGAGATTGTGGAAGCCGTAGGGATCTCGCATGGCTCAGTGGTTTCAATTTTGAATGATCACTTGGGCATGAGAAAGCTTTCCGCAAGATGGGTGCCGCGTTTGCTCACAGTCGACCACAAACGCAATCGTGTAACAACTTCACAGGAAGGTTTGGCGTTGTTTAATCGCAATATGGAGGAGTTTTTGCGCCGTTTTGTAACCGTGGACGAAACATGGATCCATCACAACACACCAGAGAACAAACAGTGGGTTTCTAAGGGTGAATCGGCGCCAAAGAAGGCCAAGGTGGGTTGGTCAGCCAATAAAGTTATGGCGACTGTTTTTTGGGATGCACGCGGGATAATCCACATTGACTACCTTCAAAAGGGAAGAACAATCAATGGGGAATATTATGCCAACTTATTGGACCGATTCAATGACGATTTGAAAAAAAACCGACCTCATTTGGCCAAGAAAAAAGTTCTTTTCCACCAAGACAATGCAAGGGAGCACACATGTGCAGTTGCCATGGCAAAAATCCATGAATTGGGCTATGAATTGCTCCCTCATCCACCCTATTCTCCAGATTTGGCTCCGAGCGACTACTTCTTGTTCCCAAACCTGAAGAAATGGCTTGGTGGAAAAAGATTTGACTCCAATGATGAAGTCATCTCGCTATTTTGAGGACCTCGACAAATCATTTTTTTTGGAAGGGATAAAAAAATTGGAGAAGCGTTGGACAAAGTGTATAGAGCTCAAGGGAGACTACGTTGAAAAATAAAATTATTTTTTTATCAAAAAATCTGCGTTTTATTCCAAAAGTCACGGACTTATTGACCCTACAGGCCGAAGATGTAGTCGAAATATTTGAGAAATTGTAAGATTTGCCAATAGGTGAAACCTTTGAACGAGCGACCCGCTGGCTTAATGGTCAAAAGGGTAGGTGTGTCAAGGTGCTGAGAAATGGTGTATGTAGATCTGGTAAGCCCGCTCGTGGTTACACTTGCACCTTAACTGTCGTCGATTAATTTTCTAAATTTCCTTTGCTATTTATTCTACGTTCGGCAACTGCATGGGCAGTATGCAAGGAACTAGAGGAAAATGTATTTTTATTTATCGGCGTACCCATAGTTCTCGTGTGTGACAACGGTCCCCAGTTTCGGGGAAGGGAGCTTAAAGCTCTCTGTGACTCCTACGAGTTACAAATTAGGTTCGCGATCCACTACTATCCGCAGGCGCACCCTCCGGAGAGGATAAATCAGATCATCAAGACAACGCTAAGAGCGCATGTTTTGGGAGACCACCGAAGTTGGGATTCGCATTTGGCGAAATTAGCGTGCGCGATTCGCACGGCCCAACACGAAGTACTAGGAGCATTACCATATTACGTAAATCTTCAGAGTTGGATAGGTAGAGAGGGTAGTATGATAGGTAGTTGGGACATCGTACGAGGTAGAGAGACTACAGGTACTATAGGTAGGGACTTAAATATTGAAAGTAGGGAAAGGAATAGAGAAGAAATAGCGTTTTCACAAGTCTGAGCTTTTTGCCTATAGGCGTGAAGAGGCGTTAGAAGGGAGCCAAAGTTTACGCAGCCCAGCGTAGATTCGCCCAATAATATAATTTATGTGGTCAACAGCGGAAAGCGATCTATTTAATTTGTAACCCAAATTAGTAACCACATTAACAAAATTGAGTTGTCTGTCATCCAGGAAAAGTGATGGTATTCCGTCCGTGTCGAAGTGCTGTTTGGATATTAAAATCAGTTGTGATTTTATTGGGCTGAGATGAAGTCCATTACAGATAGACCAGTCACAAATTTTGGACAGGTCTTCATTTAATCTGACGACTAGGTCCCCAACGAGTCCAATTGGTCGGGAGATATATATCTGTGCATCGTCAGCATATAAGTGGATATCAGCATTAGAACAGACTTTTGGTAGATCATTGACAAAAAGACAGAATAGAGTCGGTCCAAGTATAGACCTCTGAGGAACTCCTGAAACTAAGAGGCCGGATTCTGATGAGGCCTTGTTGTGAATGATTCTTTGATAACGGTTGTCGAAATAATTGTAAATCAGGCACACTGAACTTTCACTAAAGCCGAAATATAACCTAAGTTTTTGATATAGTACCTTATGGTTAACACCATCAAAGGCCTTCGAGAAGTCAAGCAAACATAGCACGATTAAATAATCCCTATCAAAATTAACTCTTGTGTCGTCGAGAATTTTGATCATAGCTGTAGAACAGCAATAACTAGCTCAAGGGGCTTCAGTCGAGGAAGCCCTATGGACATTCGGGAGACAAGCTACGATTGGAAGATGCTCGCGCACTGTGAGTACTGACTGTACTCAATAGACGTACCAACTGTAAAAGTCAGATTCGATTGGTGAAGGAACGAAGACCCTCTTATTAGCTAGCACCCCACCGATGGTGTGCCGAAGGAGCAGCAGGGGCCCGTAGGTGGACGGCCGAAAATTAAGACAGCCTCCAGCAATGAAGCAAAGAACCACGCAACAACAACCAACAACAAATAACAAAACTACAAAACCTGCTGAAGCCAGAGGCCAGAAGGGCCCGCAGGCAAAATAACAACAGAAATTAAATAATTAATTTTAAGGAGTGACGCTCTAGTAACTCCGTAGTTGGGTCCGCTATAGCCAAATGAATATGTGAGTGAACGTGTGTGTGAGTCAGGCGGGAGTTGGGGAACTCAAAAGATTTGGAAGTACCTTTTGTTACCACCCGCCAAGGGTGAGGGTCATGTAGAGTTTATTTTTTGTTGCGAGTCTTTGTTAATTACGAATAGCAATTTTTTTTCTCTTGAAGCTTTTTAAGTAGAATAAAATAAAGTAGAGTACAGTAGACTCGCCATAGTCCGACACTTAACAGTCTGATACCCTCGGTAGTCCGACGCCGACTGATTCAACAATCTAGGCTATATTTATACTGGATACAGAGCAAACTTTTCCTGTCTCGACAGGATTGACAAATCTCAAGTTGTGTCAAGTTTGTAGAATTTGTAAAGTTTATCGTGTGTGATCGAGATTTGTATACATATGTGACAGTGTAAATATTTTAGTTTGAGATATCTAGTTAAGTGTTGTATGATGGCGAGCACAAGGGGAAACAAACATAAGCATAAAACTTGAACTACCAAGTTCCCGGAATTTATTCAGAAAATTAAAAATACAAGTTAATTCATCTAAATCTATAGTGTCCCCTTCAAAGTAATCCTTAAACCACATTTATGCCAGCGCTTGATCCAATCCTCGAAACATTTTTTATGTTCGGTTTCCCGTATGTCCATCAGTGCTTCCTGCGATTTTTCCATTACTTCCTCTCGGCTACTGAAACGCGTTCCCCGTAGTCGTTTTTTAACTCGACTGAACAGAAAGAAGTCACAGGGAGCCAAATCAGGTGAATTCGGTGGCTGGTGGCTGTCACAAAATTAGAAATAATGATGGCACGGTACATTATCATCGTGCAAAATCCACGAGTTTTCGCCCCAAAATTCTGGTCTCTTTCGGCGAATTGCTTCACGCAAACGTCTCATAACGCCCAAATAATATTCTTTGTTTACTGTCTGGCCTTCTGTAATCCATAAAAACCGTGAGCATTGCCATCTTTTTTGACTGAAAACGACGTGGTTTTTTTATTTCGGCTCATATGGTGAACGCCATTCACTTGCCTGATGTCTGGATTGCGTGTTGTACTCATAAACCCACGTCTCGTCTCCAGTAATGATCCTTTTGATGAATGTGGAATCGGATTCAGCCTTGCAAATCATCCCTTTTGCGACATCAACACGGTCTCTTTTTTGCATGAAATTGAGGTCTTTTGGCACCAACTTTGCTTCTACACGACGGAAACCCAAATCATTAACCAAAATGTCATGGACGGATCCATAGGCAATGTTCAAGTCCTCCGCTATCTCTCTAATGGTTAATTTGCGGTTATTGACCAACATTTATCTTACTCCATCAATGTTTTCGATGTCGATGGTCTGCCATTGCGTTCATCATCTTCGATTGACTCACGACCACTTTTGAACCGCTCGTGCCACTGGTAAACTACCGTTTTCTTTAGAGAATCGTTGCCGAAACACTTTTCCAACATTTCCAACGTTCGCGCACCATTAAATTCGTTTTTTAGGCCAAATTCAATACAAGTTCGTTGTTGCAAATTTAAATCCATTTCTAAAATTTTAAAAAATCGCCAACACACACAGAGATAAATGTACTCTTGGCTATGTAACTTTTGCAAATGTCAAGCTATGACGCTAAGATTTAGAGGGAATGTCAACAACAGATTTACATAATGAAAAAAACAGAACTCAAATCGGAATAATGGGAGCGCCAAACGATAACTTCATTCCGGGAACAAGTATTTCTGAACTGCTACCATTCTGGCCAGATCTGTGAATGGTAGGCCCTGGTCGCATCCCAGTGCGATAAGGGTAGGTTGGCCATCCTCAGCCAACAACACCCGGCTTCTTTCAGGTCGTAACGAGCTGTTATCGCTGTGTGATACTGGGACATATTATTCGGTGTACGGTACGTAGGGTTAAGTTAGTTTTAGGCTTAGTTATAAGTCGTTATTTAAGTTCGGTAGTTAGGGATTAGGTTAGTGTAGGTTTATTTAGCTACATCGCGCTAGTCCCAGTCTTGCACAGTGGTGATGGCACACAGATGTGATTCTGCTGTTTCTTTTCTTCTTTTTTTTCTATCATCTTTCTCTCCTCCTATCTTTTAAGTCCGTCCGTAAAATAACGTAGCTTTCTCCAGGCTATCCTTCTTTTCCTTTTTTTTATAATTCGGCACGAAACAAAAAGGTAAGTTGAGTTACGATGTACGGGGTAGTGGCAAGAACCATCCCAATCCGACGAGCTAGAGCCGAGCAACCGCGAGCGTGCCACTGCCAACTACTCCTGCATCATGGATGCCTCCGTGGCCAACTGACTCCTTACAATGGCGCCCAACGTGGGACTCGAAACCACGACCCTGAGATTAAGAGTCTCATGCTCTACCGACTGAGCTAGCCAGGTAACCGCGAGCGTGCCACTGCCAACTACTCCTGCATCATGGATGCCTCCGTGGCCAACTGACTCCTTACAGATGCCATTCTTAACGCAGCTTTGGCGTGGAAGCAAGTCCAGCCTTGAACTCCAATAAAATCATGGAAAAATGTTTGGCCAAATAATCCCCTCCTCCACGACGACTGAAATGAACTGGAAGACTCGCAAGCTACCTACCATGTAGTGGAAGAAACAATTTCACTTTGCAATGATATTAACGTTCAACAAGGATCATTGGAAGAACTAAGCCGATGGGTCTTAGACGACAACCTGGATGCTGATTAAAGAGATGAAGAGCTTGTACAAGAACTGACGTCTACACAAGACGACCCAATTGAAGAGGCCGTGTAGAAGAAGTACGTGATCAGCTGTGACGAAGCTATGTCGGCTACCAACATTTTGATACGCTGGTGCGAGGAACGTGAACTTGACCCCAACAACGTTTTAATATTGAAAGACATTCAAGAAAAAGCCATTACCGAATGTATGCGTAAAAAGAAGCAGAAGACTATCACAGATTTTTTCCATGTTTAGATTATGCAGGCCTTAGCACGTGAGTGTATGTATAATCTTTCTGAATCATACACACAGTATGTATTTTTAATGCATTAAAACTGTAAATCTCGAACAATTGAAGTATGAGTTATGTAATTATTTGTAATCCTTGATATGTATGTAGGCCTACAACATCATAAATTTTATTTTCAAAATATATACATATTGTACATACAAACAAACATATACATACAGTGATTTTAAAGCAACAGTTGGTAATCCGACATTCGACATCCGGTCCCATAATTGTCGGATTATCAAGCGTCAACTGTAGTTGAATGTAGAGTCGCGAGTTTTGCTGCAAATGACCGTGGCTCAAGTGGTGGTGGTCTAGCTTCCAAATCGGAAGGTTCGGTGTTCGTATCCCAACTTAGCCCGAAAGACATTCATTTTATTCAGTTAACGAAAATCAAGTAAGATGAGTAGTTGACTAGAAACAAAGAACAAGGCAACTTCCACTAAGAATTTAATCCATTAAATGTTGGATGCAACCCATGGAGTTTCTTTCACTCTCTATCCCATTTTCCTAAAAACTTAACACATGCTCAGGCATGCGTATTAATACTCACTTAAATGTAAAGTTATTTAAAAGAAAAGAAAAAACAAAGAGGAAAAGGAGGAAGGAAGACGTAAAACTGTGACAGAAAGGGACAAAACACCGTCAGGAAAAAGTTAAGTATAGTGAGAGTAGTGAAGTGGAGAAGAAAATTTAGACAACGGCACATGCGTAAAAATTTCGAGAAAAGGCGATACAGGCGACCCGTTCAAGATACCATTTGTGCCCCTTACTGGGAAAGTATCGGGTCACTCAACCGACATATGCACCGCTAAACAAACCAACTTACAAATTGTCGTGCTCCAATAGAACCATTACAACTTGAGAAACCGGTTTTTGTTTTTCTCCTTTTTATTATTTGGGGGAAGATTTTCATTTTTTTTTCTCGTGAAGGTTTCGTGATTTCAAGCAATCAAAGCGTTACCTGGAAAAACTCGCCGCTGGGATAGATAGATCCCAGAAGTTATATTTGGTTCGGGGCATCGAATCAGTTCAGGGATTTAAACATAACATTCTATAAAAATTACTATACTGTGTACTGCCTTTTACGTAGGCTGCAGCCTGTTCGGAATTGCTTATATAATCATTCTATGACAAACATATTGCAACCGCGCTGGGGTCTCAAACCGGAACGAGCTTGAGCTCCATTTCCAATCATGCACATGACAATGTGTGTTTTCAGCATCAGCTCCAGGGCCTGCATTTTGGAATTGCCGGGATTTATTTGGATATAATTTTCTAAATCTTACGCACTTGTTTTTGATCTAAATATGTATGTATAAGTTCTTCCACAATTTTCAGTTGGGTTTATATTCTTATTAAATATTTTCAGAGGATCTTGATAACGTTGCCAGTGAGGGCCTGCATTTGTATATATTATTGTTTTTTTGAACATTATTTTCATAATCTTCCTATCTAACAGTCCTCCATTAGTTTGGTTTGCTACCCTTCATCCTACTGATTGGACAACCTTTTCGAAGCCCTCTTCATACGCTGAAACTTTATTGTTTCAACTGACAATGGCACCTAAGAAATTAAAAGCGTTATTTGTTGACATAGATAATCTGCAACATTCTAATCCATATTTTTTGGGTTATGGTTTGGGTTTATTTGCTCTTTCCATTATTAGAAGAGAAGTTATGATGCTATGGTCTGACAAATTACTCTCTTCCGAAACCTGCCATTATTGTTTAGCCAAGCAATAAGGCTATGAAATAAGTGCGTTCATAGCCGTTTGTAGTTCATTTTCTGCAAAAATGTCGTACAAGTCATTGGTGAGTGAGAGTGAAACTGCAGTGTCGAAAACAGGTTGGCACAGGGTGTCTTATTGTGATGGAATTTTTATATGAAAGGCAGTAATGATAAATGAATTTGTGATAAGAGTTTTCTTTTGGAGAGAAGGCATGTATGATCGAGACATTCGCACCAGCTTATTGCAATATTACAGTAATCAGCAACAAAGGAACTGTGGTTTTAAAGAGGAACCCAGAAATGATCTCGAAATTGAAATAACGTCTGTTTTATCAGCGGCACTTTACCGCTCTACTGGATCGAGGAACGTTTGTATTGCTTTAGGCAACGCTGTTTCCTGTCCATAGCTGCTCGATCGATGATCAAATGCACTGCCTTATTGCTGTTCCAAAATTATCAAGTAACCCATTTATGCTGAAAATAGAGGAACCCCTGTTGGCTCAGGATGCCATGGAAGCAAACATGGTCATGACATATAAAAGATGGTTGTTACCCAAAAGTACTTACCCAAAGTAAAGATTGATCGTCAAAGACATTGCTCTTACAATGTGCTTTCGAGTCAATTTAATAATAAAACTATCCTCTCTCACTCAGTTCTTGCACGGGCCCTTTTTAGGATATAACTTAGTGTGCTCCTAATCTATTGTTCTAACGAAGTGAAGACAAGCCATCTCCAGATCCTTACTAATAAACTTGCCCTCACCTCGCCTCGTCGATCTACATCGGATATCCAAACACACAAAAGTATATGCCGAATAAGAGTCATACAGCAGATAACTTTCACTGTCACATTAATTTAGTTCCTATAAAGGGCGGAAGCATATGTGGTATAATTATTTTTGATAAAACACAGGTATTGGTCTAGTCAGATCACAAGATCTTTGACTACACTTCGACAAGCAAGTGGCTACCGATGTTATCCACAACTTACGCCAATTATTTATTTTATCCGTACAATCCCAGAAAAAGGCGTTATTGAAAGAATTACTTCCGTCTTGTAGAGGTCGTAATGTCGCTTAATCTTTACGAAGTTACATTACAAGACTACATTAATGACTTTAATCTGTACGCGATTAAGTCGTCTGCGTACGCTTTGGCATATTGAAAAGATCGCAAAAGATCGCTTGTTGGACACAAGAACACACATTTGAGCAAACTATTTTTAATTTCAAATAACCAATTGTGTGTCAAAGATCTCCTCATCGCATCTAGTAGGAGAAGTAAATGTTCAATATCCAAACCGTTCGCAATAATTTTCGACTTTTTAGTGATTTGAAGATTGCTTCCAGTTTTTCGTTCCTAAAATATGTGATTGAATGCAGTGATACGTGAATTCTCAATTCTTGAGATCTCCACATCATTCCGAATGCAGAAAGCTGCTGCAGTAGCCTCTATTTTCTCCTATGGATATTAGATCAGAAAGAAACTGTCACCATTAACACCTGACATCCACGACCTGCAAAGACGGAAGAGTGTTTTGATAACACCTCCGAAATATCTTAGTTTATTTAATTGGGTTTCTAATGATTACATCCCGAATTTTGGTGTTGCAAACTTACAAAGGATCTGCAAAATTGTTATTTATTAATGATTGGAGTTTTTTTTATTAACTACTCCAGTCTTGTAAATTCCAAGTTATGACTGTCAGTATATTGTATATATAGATTTAAATTTCGACAGAAACCTGCTTTTGTGCAGTTCGTCTAAAACTTTATTAGAATTGTGTCCTAGTAGTCAGTATGTAGGAACCAAGGTATTATTCTGTCCATCGTAAGTTTTATGGTGTTGTATTGTTGTTTAAGTTACCTCCCTGCAATATCCTTATTGCAAAGTTGTTTAACTTCTACCTCCCGCTGCCGAGCCAGATTTCCTTCCGTATGAACTGGAGCTTTTCGAAAAACCTAAAAATGTACGGCGTGTAGGTACATGCAATACGCATTCTTCTGATCTGTAGTAAGCCGGGAGCACTGGAGATCTTGCTTCTCCTTTTCTCTCTGTGCACTTTGCATGATTTTGAAAGCCAAAATTGTAAGTTAATGGTGTTGCTGTTAAGAGATACTCTTTATACCTTTTAGTCTTCAGATTCGGATGCTGCCAGTTATGCTAAACTATCGCTATCTCTCATACAAAAAGTTTCCCAACATTGGAGATGAATGTGAATTGCTCCAGTTTCTGGGTCGCCTGATGTTGATTTGTTTTCATCCATGTCCTTGTTTGCTGCCACATGATCAATTACTCACTTTATTGTAATAATTTTTCTTTTCTCAAATTTTGAAATTGCAGACAATTCTGGTACCCAATATGAACACGGTTAAATTAGTAACAGTGTGCGCTTTTTAAGTTTTACTAGAAAAGCTAAAACACTAATTGGAAAATTTCCGCCTTAAGTATTACTCCCCAATTTTCCTCAAACACATTTTTTTATCCTCGAGCAAAGACCAGTACAATTTTTGACTGTATAGAGGTCGTTCCTATAAGTTGACGAAGTGATGCTTTCAGGTTGGAAAAACCGTTAATATAATCGTGATATTGATTGTAAAAAAAAATTAGATACAAAACAAATTTGAAAGATTTACCTTTAACGGAATATCTGCTCTTCCAATTAATTCACTTTTATGTTTTCCTGTCGATGCTGTTAAAGCAATTTCTTTAAATATTCTTTTCAGCCCTTCAATTCCTTTAACAGAAGATAATTTTCCAAGCTTTTCTCCAACACTTTCAGCGGCATCAAAGTCCCTAAAAATATATAAAAAATACTGTGTCCTTATTGTAGATAACCAGAAATTTGCGTATTAACATAATTTTACATCTAAAAAATGTTTAATTACAACTCAGAAGACGTTTAATTTATACATACTCGTATAACGAGAACATCGTAAGCATTGTTATATTAGGGCTTATAAAGTTGTTATTCAAAGGTTTTTCAAATGTTTCTGCAAATGTGAGCGAACGCTAATAAATATTCAAATAATCGAAATCAAACAGATATGTAGAACTATTTTATGTATTGTGTCAATTATAAATATACTCGCATGGTTGGCTTTAATCAGCATGTTGTGCTAATCCGGTTAGCTTTTCGTTCGTTATTTTTCACCCCCCATTTAGTTTTCTGTTTCTCTCCATATCCGATGAAAAGTAGTAAAATTTACTCAAGAGAGAGTAACTGTTAGTGCTGCGGTCAAATTTTTGTAGGTTTGGTGAAAACGAATCGACGTTGTGTGACTGCTCAAGGAGTAGCTGCTGAATCACCGTGGATTTTTGGCTAAATACTGTGTGATGTGGTAGGACCAATAAAAAAAATACTGTATTCAGTTGGAAAGTATTGTAGAACACAAAAATCGTCTGTAGTTGAAGAAGAACAAAACCAAGAACAAAAAAACAGAAATAAAGTGCTAGAGAGTAGATGAGTGCTATTAATTGATGATAGTCTATTACGGAGTTCTTTTTCATTTTGGGAACCCGTGGAGTGTACCTTTTCCCGTCGGAATAGAAGTATAGCTTATATAGGAAGTGTACGTTATTTGCTAATTAATGTAGTTTTGGCCGATCTTGCTGTTTGTGTTTGGTGTCGCAAGGAAAAGCAGAAAACAACATGAAAAGTATGTGGAGATGACATGAGATGAGTTGCGAAAAGAGCTGAGGATGCTAAGCTTGGATGAAGGCGATTTAGAAGAGGAGTTATTCAAGCGGCTGTTGAATATGACAGAGCATCTTCCGATTGTTACTCAGAAACATCTGGATGTAGTGTTGGCAAGGAGGCGGCTGAAATCGAAGAGCTACGAAGAATAACTGCACGTATAAAATAGGAATTGTAAGAGATACCTAAATCTGAGGTTGACCGACAGGAGAACATTGAAAGCTTCGGCTTTTACTTCGAAAGTGAATTACCGGCCGAGAGAAGGGAGAACGAGAACCCCTCAAGAAGCTCATTTATGGTGCGAGATATTACGGAGATATTCAATCCAAATATCAGGTGGGGTCTTTTTCCATCGGCGTGGATCGTTAAAGTAGTGGAAAGAGGACATTCGCAATTTGCGGCAGAAACATCAGGTGACACTAGCAATATATATTCCAGAAGAAGAAGCATCAAGGGGGAGTTTTGAGGAACCATCCATACTCAAATATATCGTATTGGGCATATTAGAGGGGGAGTACTTTGGAGACGTGTCGATTATCTCCTCTAGGATTCACGAGCTGGTTGGCAGAACTCGTTGGGTGGGAGAATTGAAATCAAGGATAAAGCGAGTGACAGTACAGTGGCAGAAGACTCAGCAACTCATAGTGTGGCAAATTGTTTTCAGTGCCAAGAAACCGAACACAATTGGCGAAATGGTGCTCAATCACGGGAAGAGGTGGGTGAGTGGCCGTGGCTAAAGTGGTAGAGTATTAGCTTCCTGTTAGAGATTAAGATAAAACCGAAATAAAATAAACCAACTACTTAGTTCAGCGTATAATACAAGATTCATTTTATTTTTCCATGTAGGTACATATATTGATGCAATGTAATAGATTTAAGTGTTGCCATTTAAGTCTAAGAATTTAGTGTTTAATTTGAACTTTTAATTTCTTTATTTCAATACACCTCCTCAAATTAAATTTTCATATTAAATCCTAGTAAGTTAACAAAATATAAATGTTTAATTCTATTTAAATTTTTTGTTAATATATCGGCAATCATATAATTTGTTGAAATATACTTTAAATTAACAAAACCCTTTTCATAAATATCTCTCACAAAATGTACTTTGATATCTACATGTTTACTTCTCGCATGGTAAACTGGATTTTTCACTAGCTGTTGAGCGCTTAAGTTGTCCCCATATATTATAGTAGGGTTTGAAGCAACGTAACCAAATCCTATGTCATGAAGTAGGTTACGTAGATACAGAAGTTCCTTAGATGCAGAGGAAAGAGCCATGTACTCTGCTTCAGTACTGCTGAGGGCCACTGTAGGTTGTTTTCTGGACTCCCATGAAACAGCACATCCAGCGAGCATAAATACAAAGCCCGTAAAAGATCGTCTATCGTCAGAATCTCCACCCCAGTCAGCATCAGCATAACCAACTAATTTAGCAGCAGACTTTCTGAAAATAAGTTTCAAATTCATTGTTTTATTAAGATATCTCAGCAAATGTTTTGCTGCAGTTAAATGCTCTTTATGTGGATTCGTATTGAACTGCGATAACTTAATCACGGAATGTGATATATCAGGCCGTGTTGTCAGACTTATATAGTTCAACGACCCTACAAGTGATTGAAACCTTTTTGCATCAACCTGTGAACAGTTTGGACATTGCGTGCATTTTTCTAATCTCGACCCTGGATCCAAGGGTGTGCTTACAGGCTTAAATTCCATCATTTGAAAATCAGCTAAAATATCTGCAATCATGTTCTGCTGTCCCAACATTATAGGACCTCTATCGCCTTCTCTCTCAAACTCCATCCCCAAAAAATAATTGATAGGTCCTTTGTCTTCTAGTTTGAACTCAGCAGCAAGTTTTAATTTGATATTAGTTAAATGTTTCTTGTCCTTAAAAGCAAGAATTATGTCATCGACATATACCACCAAAATATTTATAACTCCATTTTGATTGAAAGTATAGACGCAATTGTCGTAGGATGATCGCACGAAACCAATTTTAAGCAGAACACTATTCAGTTTTTGGTTCCACTGCCTTCCAGATTGCTTAAGTCCATATAGGGCTTTCATCAGCTTACATACTTTCCTTGGGTGTGTTTTACTTACAAAATTCTCGAGTTGCTCCATATATATACTTTGATCCAGTTCACTATTAAGGTATGCAGAGGTGATATCTATTTGATATAAAAGCAATTCTAATTCTACTGCTAATGCAACCACTAACCTTATTGTAGAATACCTGGTGACTGGAGAAAAAGTTTCAGTAAAATCCAAGCCATACTTTTGACTGCAGCCTTTGGCTACAAGTCTCGCCTTGTATCGTTCAATTTTACCATTTTTGTCCTTTTTAATATTGAAAACCCACTTAGATCTTATGGCTTTACGACCAGTTGGCAATTCGACTAGATCCCATGTTCTATTTTCCAGCAGCGAACTCTGCTTCCATAGCATCTTGCCACTTTTTGGAATCTCTTCTCTTCTCCTCGAAGAGCGTCCTTAACGGAATTCGGTATATTCTGATAACTTTTGCCAATATTAACCATAAAACTTATCGAATTTAACCTTTTTCTACTCAGATTATCTTTGTTTCTAATATTGCCACTTCTTAAAACACTACCACTAACCTGCATTTCATTGGTCCTTTCAGTAGAATTCACCTCTAATTGTTCATCATCGCAATCGTCGTAGTGGTCTTCATTTCTAACAGCATTTTCATCCCCAGAGTCAGCATATTCTTCGTGTGCATAATCAGCTTCTTCCTCATTAGCTTTATCTTCAAGACTATCAGCAGCTCCATTTCCATCACCAGCAACAGCATCACCAATATCAACAAAAATATCTTTTGCAGCAGCCTCAACATCAGGATTTTCAGAGAAAAAGCAAAATCTTGCGCTCACCACCACAAACTCGAAAAGGTGAAGAGGGAGATAAATTGGGTGCACAGACTTCTTCCACACCGTCGCTGACAAGACCTATCAGACTGCCAGCGAAAGAGACGCCAGTCACCGACCATAGGATACTTAAAGGACGCGGCTCACCGAAACAGGAGTTCATAATAAAGATGAGGGCAGGAGAGGATGAAGCAGTAGCAAAGTGCCGTGCCACCCTCGAAAAAATGAAACAGGCTATGGTGAAGCAGAAAAATATAAGCGCTGATGTTAAAAATGGAGTATCGGAACTGGACGAACTCTTTGATATCATCGGAAGTCTGCGCCGCAATTGGCTTACAGCGGAACAAAAGACCAGCCACATCAAAACGCCGAAGATGACAGAAGCCCAAACTGACACCAGTGACATCCCGACACCAACAACGATCGCCATAGCAAAACGCTTAGCCACAAGCCCTTCAGAACAGGAAACAGGGAAAAGGGCGCAAACGGCAACAAATGAGGAATGGCAATTGGTAAAGGGGAAGGAAAAGCGGAAACAAAACGCGACAACAAAACAAAATAAACAGAAGCCAGGAGCAACTGAAAAACCTCAAACGCAAAGAGGCGAACGTAAATCAAAAGTGCGGCCAGAGGCAGTATTAATTAAACCAGCGGAAGGCCGCAGCTACGCGGAAGTGCTAAGCAACCTCCGAAAATATTCGATGACAAACGAAAATAAAGTGGAAATAAGGTCAATTAAAAAAACTAAAACAGGTGCACTACTCCTCGAAATGGAAAAAGGAGAAAAAGCGAAGCCAGAGTTCCGGGACGCACTCATAAGCAACCTACATGAGATAGCCTCCGTAAGAGAGCTCAAGCCAAAAGTAACTGTAGAGATTCGGGACTTAGACTCTTTGACGACATCAGAAGAGGTTACCGCCTCCTTAAAGGATATCCTCGGGGAGCCCGAGGAACAAATCATCGTCAGGGTCTCTAAGCCAAACAGTCGTGAACAAATGCGTGCTTACGTGACGCTGGCGACTGACAGAGCGAACGAGGTCCTTAAGAAAGAACGGATAAAAATAGGATGGGTAAATTGTAGGATAAGGCTCTTAAAAGAGGTGAAGAAATGCTACCGATGTTTTGGATTCGGTCACTTGCAGTGGGAGTGTAAAGGGCCAAACAGAAAAGGGGATGGGCTTTGCATACGATGCGGAAATCCAGGGCACAAACTCAAGGAATGCCAAAATATACCAAGCTGATGCCTGTGCGTGGAAAAACGACACAACCACACAGAACATATCCCTGGCTCAAAGATGTGCTCGTCATACAGAGAACACATAGTGAAATGAAGATCCTGCAGGGCAACTTGCATAGAAGCAGGACGGCCGACTCGCTTCTGCCGCAGGTTATGCTGGAACACGAGACCGACATGGCAATAATAATCGAACGGTACGCCAAACCAAGTAGCGGAATATGGTTCGAAGACATATCAGCGACTGCAGCAATATGGCTGACGGAAAAATGCAACTTCCAAAAATTGAACAGCGGTGCAGGAAACGGATTCGTCTGGGCAAGTAGCAAACAATTCACCATAATCAGCTGTTATCTCACACCGAGCGACGCTATTGCCGATTTTCAAGCAAAGATGGACGCCATAGAGGACTGTGCGGTTCACACAAACCGGCATCTGATCATAGCCGGAGATTTTAACGCTAGCGCCATTGAATGGGAGTTTTAGACATGGCAGCCAGGCTAGGCCTTATTGTCGCTAACTCAGGAACTGCAACTACCTTCAGAAGACCAGGGTGCGCCGACACTACCCCGAACATAACGCTTGTATCGGAGACCTATGCGAGCCAGCTACAGCAATGGACAGTACTCGAAGACTATACTGGCAGCGACCACCAGTACATGACTTACCTCGTCGGAGCAGCAAACAAAACAAGAGCTAGAGAAATCAAGGGAACGCGAAAGTGGAATGCCTCGAAGCTAAACTCCGAAATATTCCTCACACAGATGGACGCTAACCTGCCGGAATACCACGCAAACAGCTCGGCTAAAGTCAAAGTGGAAAAGACTCTCAAAAGCATCAAGACAGCATGTAAAGCAGCCATGCCGCGCATAAAACACACTCATCCCAAGACAGCTGCCTACTGGTGGACAGATGAAATACGCGCTTTAAGACAGACATGCCTTCACAAAAGACGGAAATACACAAGGGCCAGAAGAAGTAGTATTGCAACAGAAGAGCAGGGAGAGTATAAAAAGTCAAAACAGGAACTAAAACTCGCCATTATAAGAAGCAAGAAAGAAAAATGGGAAGAACTCCGGCGCGATATAAACCAAAATCCATGGGGCCTAGCATACAAAATAGTGATGAGAAAACTCGGCGTGAAAAATGCAGTTCCGGAGCTTAGAGCACACGCTATGAAGAACATAGTAAACACCCTCTTCCCGAACCACGAAATAAGAACCGATCAAACAAGGAGTGCACCAGAGGGCCCGACGCCACTGTTACGCAGGAAGAATTGAGCGCAGCAGCCGGCACGCTAAAATGCAATAAGGCTCCAGGCCCAGACGGAATCCCATCAGAGGTACTCAAACTAATAGCTGCTGAGCGCCCACAAGTTTTACTAAACATGTACAATGCATGCCTGGCAGAGGGGGTGTTTCCAGAAGTTTGGAAAAGACAAAGGCTAGTCTTAATCAGCAAAGGCAAGGGAGACCCAGAGACACCATCGGCATACAGACCTCTATGTATGCTCGACACAGCAGGGAAACTGCTGGAAAAAATGCTAAAGCCACGCATTACAGCTGCAGTAAAGAACGCTGGAGACCTTTCGGAAAGGCAGCACGGATTTAGGCCAGGTAGATCCACTATCGGAGCCATCGAAGATGTCATAAGAAGTGTAGAAACATCGCGACGGATAAACCACTTCTCGTGGCCTATAGTGCTCCTCGCCACAATCGATGTCAAAAACGCTTTTAACAGTGCAAAATGGGAAAATATGGTCGAAGCCCTCGAAACACGCTTTAAAGCGCCTGCCTACCTAATGAATATGGTACGCAGCTACTTGAAAGACCGAGAGCTAATCTATGACACAACCGAAGGCCAACAGAAGAAGAAAATCACCTCTGGAGCAGCACAAGGCTCAATCCTTGGTCCTGATTTGTGGAATGTAAGCTACGATGGAATCCTAAACATCAGTATGCCTGAAGACTGCTATTTAGTAGGGTACGCTGACGATATTGCAGCTGTGATCAGCGCACGCGACATGGACACGGTGAGACGAAAACTTACGCAAGTGATGCTGAGGACACAAACGTGGCTTGACTTGCACGGACTTAGTCTGGCCGCGGAGAAAACGGAACTCATCTTCCTCACTAGAAAACACATACCGCAAGAAGTAGATATGCAGGTACATTCAGAAACCATTCGCACGAAGAAAGTGATAAAATACTTAGGTATTAGGATTGACAACAAGTTGACCTACTGATCGCAAATTAAACACGCCATTGAGAAATCAGCCAAGATAACGGCATCGTTATCGAGACTAATGGCAAACATCGGAGGGCCTCTATCCAGCAGAAGGAAGCTGCTAATGGACACAACACAGTCAATCCTACTATATGGGAGCGAAGTGTGGGCGCCAACCCTGAGTATGGAAAACAGGCGCACAGCTCTAGCCAAAGTACAGAGGACTGCAGCCCTAAGGGTGGCGTCAGCATACCGCACAATATCGGAGGCAGCGATTCTGGTGATAAGTGGAACTATGCCAATA
>OX422140.1:264408416-264627933 GCA_949129095.1 Volucella bombylans | reverse complement strand
CTCTGATAAACCTCTCTATTCCGACATTATTGCCTCATCGGCTGATTTCATCACGCCATATATTGGATTCCGCTATTGGCGTGAGCGGACCCCTCGTCTTTATCAATCACTTGATGGATACTCTTGTGTGTTATTATGTCTTGTTTTTTTTTCTTTTTTTCTATTAATTATCGAGAGGGAAAAAAACAAAAAAAAAAAGTAGTTTTCTCCCCCACCAGGAGTCGAACTCGTCTCACTTTATCGCTGGATTGATTGGCACTCGCACTAGGCCCAACGTGCCTCTTTTTGTAATGTTAGGTCAAGCACTTTATTTTTAATATGTGCACTGTTATTATTCACAATTAAATACGAAAATATGGTCTCTTCGCCTCGATGGTCGATGGGGCGAATGAAGGATTCAGTGGGGTGTTTGTCTACGTTTCCGTCGTTATGCGTTTGTTTTCACAGCAGATATCGTAAAGATGTTCCGTCAAATTTGGATTGATGACGAAGATATCAATTACCAAAGAATCGTTTGGCGAAAAAAACTCTTCTGATGAGATTCAGCATTATCAGCTGCGCATGGTAAACGTATGTTACTGCATCTGCTCCCTTTTTATCGGTAAGGGTTTTTGAAGCAACTCGCAGAAGGGACTAACAGGTCCAACATCCAATTTCTTCTCGCATTCTACTTAATGATGTTTTATGTTGACGATATTATGACTGGCGCTGATACAGTAGAGGACTTAATTAAATTACAGGGTGAACTCTTTGAGCTATTATCAAAAGCTAAATTCCAGCTCCACAAATGGTCATCGAATTGTTGGGCTTTATTATCTCGCCTCCCAAAGGAAGAATGTGAGTTCTCCTGGATTGATCCAGAACAATCACAAACGATAAAAGTTCTCGGAATTTTCTGGAACCCTACGATCGATCAATTTCCTTTTCAACTCGGGAAATTAATTCAATCTCCCGTATTTTCGATCCATTGGGATTTTTGTCTCCATCCGTTGTTTTGCTTACAATTTTCAGGAGCTTTGGTCCTCAGAGCTAGAATTAAGCTGGGATGATGTGCTGTCTTGCAACATTGCTAAAAAATGGGCAAAATATAAACAAGAACTGCATCACTTTGAACGGATTCGGATACTCACGATATATCACGAATTGTAGCATGGTGCGACTCAGAGATTGTTATCCACTGGTTGTCTTCGCCCCCTCGTCGTTGGAACACATTTGTAGCCAATAGGACAGACGCTATACTCGATACTATTCCGAGAATGTCTTGGCACCATATTGCCTCGGAATCGAATCCAGCTGACTGCGGCTCTCGTGGACATCCTTTATGGTGGACAGGTCCCCCTTGCCTTTCGACATCTGAAGAAAATTGATCTAACTCTGTTTTCATTATTCAACAGGATATTTGCGAATCCGTTGCACTAGAGGAAAAGCAGCCGTCGAAACATTTGTTATTCGCAGCGACAACGAATCTTAATGTCATACAGAAGCTTATAAATAATATTTCTTCTTGGTATAGACTTCAAAAAAATTTTGCCTATGCTCTTCGATTTATTTCAAATTGGGGTTCTACAAGACTTACCAAATGCACTTCAAGAATAAGTACGGATGAACTTCGGCGCGCAAGAATAACCATAATAAGACAAGTTCAAAGCGATGCATTTAAGGACGACATTCATCAATTGAGCAATAGCAGACCCTTGCCCAACAACCCGAAACTTCTTAAGTACTTACCATTCATTGACCAGAATGGAGTTATTCGTGTTGGAGGCAGAATTAAGCATTCTTTTGTACCCTACAATATCAAGCACCCAATTATTCTTCCAAAAAATAACCATGCTTCTTTTCTTATAGTCACAGATATTCATGTCAACCATTTCTTCGGCAGCAGTACTGGATATTGGGAAGCAGGAACCTGATTCGAAAGATTGTCCATAGTTGTAAAACATGTTTCATGCAGTAAAAACATACCACCACGCAGTTAATGGGCAACTTACCAGCCCAAAGACTTCAACCAAGTCGACCATTCACAGATACAGGATGCGACTCTGCTGGACCGATAACTATACGGCTCTCCCAAGGTCGAAATCCTAGGCTTTCAAAAGCTTACATTGCTTTATTTGTATGCATGAGTACGAAGGCTATACACACCAAAGCGGTAAGTGATCTTACCACAGACGCGTTTATTGCGGCGTTGCGAAGATTTGTGTCTCGTCGTGGAAGGTGTACCAATATATACACTACCAATGGAAGTAATTTTCAAGGTGCTCGTCATTGTTTGGACGAGCTGCAAAGAGCGGTTATATCTCAAACTCACAATGAGGATATAGCAGGAGCTCTCGCAAAGGATGGAATCAGTTGGCATTTTATACCCCCATCTGCTCCTCATTTTGGCGGGTTATGGGAGGCTGGGGTACCCCACGTTAAGCTTCATTTACGTCGTGTCATTGGTAAATCTGTGTTAACATTTGAAGAGTTATATACTATCTTGACTCAAATCGAAGCAATTTTGAATTCTCTTCCTTTATGTTCTATGTCCGATGAAGATTTAAACCCACTTACACCATCTCATTTTCTTGTAGGCGAGCCGCTAACCACAGTTCTAGAACCAAGCCTTCTTGAAACACCGACAATGGTGTTTCTTTTCCTACGGGAAAAGAACGCACTTTTGAAAAAAGTGTTTCATGTAAAAGAATTGTAATTTTTCACGCAGATTACGGATCTGTCAAAAAAATAGAGGTTTCCATTAAAAAATCAAAAGTGGCCTTCGTTTGACCTTGAAAATGGGTATCAAGGTCAAACTCGTGGTCACCATCTTATGTCCCCTTCAGAACCTTGTGACTTTTGTCTGAAACATTTTTCGCGATATCGCGTATTTTTCGAGTAATTTCGATGTCTCAAGTTAAAAAACTCACCCAGTAGATATCATTCTGTGTTGATCGTAATGCTTCCATCATACGTTTTCGATCCATTAACCAACTTGGTGTAGGGAAAATTAATTTTTGTCACGTTGAAGAGATGTAGAAAGTCAATTAATTTATCATCGAAGCCATCGAAAATCGATTCACCGGCTGTTTTGGTTACAGTCTGCGTTGAGGTATATAAAAAAAGTTAACTATTTCATTGAAGTATATAAAAACAAAGTTAACTATTTTTTAATATACTTGTTTCTATAATATTACGCATCATATCAGCAACGGTTGCTGTTATCGCATGAGCCGCTGTATCTTTATCATCCAATGCTCCATTTTACATTTCCGGCATAAAAACCCTAGTCTTTTTCTCATAGTACAACACAGTGTAACTATCATGGAAGTCCAAATCTTCCTTTACATGTATTTCCAAAAACAAAATTCGGTTTAATATTCGGATCTCGTATCTCATGAGGATTTGTCCAATTAAATAGTGTGAAACGTGTGTAAATTTCCAGTTCTCCTAATTGTCTATTCCTTATTTGATTACCAGAGATATCTTGCCAGATCACACCTAAAGCAATGCCTCCCAACAGAAGTGAAGTTCCAATAGCAAATACCCACAGCTTTCGCTGGGTCGCGCCAGAACATTCGTAACACATTTTCGCTGTTCTAATGCACAATTTGTAGAATTTGAAGTGTTTCAAGTGCAAAAAAACTATAACCAGATTGTATATATAAAATACCTTCAATTAATGCGCAAACGAACTTCTTGCAACACAAAATCATCTCACTCTTCAACAAACACATACCGCAAAGAACCAAAACAGCCAACACTTCGTCAACACAGTGTCTAACTCCAATATGTGATATATATATATAGAATTGATGAGTTTTTTAACAGATACCGGTCGATACGGAATGAAATCATATCTAAAATTAGAAACGCAAAGCAGACATTTTATAACAGAATATTTAGTAGTTGTTCATCTGGCAATGAAGTGTGGCATCAAATTCGAGAAGTGGCCGTGGTAGCGTATTGGTTTCTCAAACAAACGGCTCGGGGTACAATACCAGCCATGCCCGAAAGACATTCCTTTTTCAGGCAATTAAAATCTCGTGAGATGAATGGTTGCCTAAAATAGAACAACAAGTCAATTTACACTAATACTTTCTCCCCATTAAATGCTGGATGCCACCCATGGAGAGAAATAACCACTAAGCCCAAACATCTTTCTCTCTCTCTCTCTCTATCCAATTTTCCTCCAGCATGTTTGTCTGCTTGACTCCTGTTTAAAGACTTCCCCGTTCTAGAATTCTACCAACATATTCACATTCAACAACCGCTTCTAGATACTTGGAGAAATTCTACGTTACAGGAAATGGCAGATTTTCCTTCGCTGAACTTCTCTAGCTGTTGGTGTTCTTTTCTCCCTTTCTCTTCTTGATTTTAGTGCTGAACAGTTCGTCTACATCTGCTGAATGCACTGAAAGAGTCGTCATCAAATAGAACTCAGCTTACGCGGCTGTCAAACAAAAGGTAAAAAATAAGTGTGGTGCGCGAATTTTGTGAGTTTACTCGTTTTTGCAAACTTTCTTTCTTGTGTTGTGATGCTGGTTTTGTTTTTGCAGATCTTTTCGCGCAACACCGCCACTTCTTAAAACTCAAAGCCCTGACTGAATTTCTGATGAGTAGATATATGGAGCAAGGCGGTTGAATACACAACCATTTGCTACCTTTTTCCTGGTACCTTGATGCGGTAGACAAGATCTGTAGAAAATTTCTGTAGAAAATTTCTGATGAGTAGATATATGGGGCAAGGCGGTTGAATACACAACCATTTCTTCCTTTTTCCTGGTACCTTGATGCGGTAGACAAGATGTGATAATGGTCTCACGATCTTAGCAGGACCTTCCTAATCACATTGGAGCTTAGGGCAGAGGCCCTTGCGTCTCTTGGAGTTGTAAAACCAAACTTTGTCTCCTGCAGTAAAAGTAATTTCATTGGCTCTTAAAGTTTACCTGTCTTCCATTGACTCTGAAGCGAGTTTTAAAATTTTGTTGCGCAACTTCGTGTACCTTTAGAAGGCGGGTTCTTAATTCCATCGCGTATCTCTGACTCTCGAGGCCTACTTCTTGTGGAGATCAGAAAATTATATCGGTTGCTAATTTGAGTTATCTTCCAAAATTGAGCATAGCTGGGGAAAAACCTGTTGATTCGTGTTCTGACGCACGGTAGGCCAATAAAGGTGGTTGTAAAAGTGAATCCCAGTTGGTTTGATGAGGACTTAGAAACATCGCCAAGTAATACAACAGCTTTCGGTTAAAGCGTTCGACCATAATGTCGCATTGTGGTCGCAAAGGAGTTGTTCGGGTCTTCTGGCTCCTAGACGTCCATGGTTTTTTCGAAGATCTCTGACTCGAAATTCGTTGCCTGATCAAAGTGAATTAAGTGGTGTACTCCGAACCCGCAGAAAACATTTTGTATCAATTCATCTACAATTACCTCTGCTGTTTGACATTTGGTCCAGATATTTGGTAAAGTAATCCATAACAAAAAGTGGAGTGGGACAAGTACGTCGATTGTAATACTTTCAGATGGGTATCCAGATCGGCAGAGTTTCAGTTTTCACCTAGTTACTCAAGAGGGCCCTCTTCGAGCTCGACATATAGTGAAGTTTTGACATCACAATTTGATATCCATTGCTCTTCCGATCCAGAAATGCCTGTCGATGTCCTCCGTTTTGACTGTCGTGCAGCTGTTTAAGGATTGCTGGTACAACTTTCCTTAGGATTATAGGCAGCATCGTTTCTTCTCCGTTTTCTTTTTAACAAACACGATATAGTTGGCCGTCACTTAACTACAATTGCTGGAAGATATACCAAAAACTTTTTAACTCAAGTTTTTCATGTGAGATGTCTTCTTTCTTGGGTCGCTGTCCTTCTTCTAGCCACTTCATCACCTTCATCAACGTCTCATCTTGTCGCTGTTCTTTTGCCAAAGTGGGTTTATCGAGTTCCACATGTAGCATGGCGAACTGTTCCTCTTCCCTTACTTCGGTTTTGGAGCAATACTTGCACTCCCCACATGGTTTTAGAGAATGGGTGTCAGCATTGCCACGTCGCGGACCTAGCGAGTGCTGAATCTCGAAGTCATATTGCTGCAACCGCTCCAGCCATTTAGCCATCTGACCTTCTGGTTGCTTAAAATTGTAAAGTCACCGAATAGATACGTGATCTCTGAGAAAAGGAAGCGCCTACCAAAGGGATAATGGTGAAAATGGTGCAGTGCTAAGACTACGGCCCGCAACTCCCTTTTTGTGACACAGTAATTTCTCTCTGCTCGATTTAAAGTGCGATTGTAGTAGTCATTCACTACCTCCGAGTTTCCTTGCCTTTGGCTGAGTACAGCGCTAATACCCACGTTAGATGCGTCTGTATCTAAAATGAAAACATCGTTCGAAGTTCGGAATGTCAGAATTGGTGCGGTAGTGAGTTTGGGCTTCAGCATACTGCAAGCCTTCTCGCAATCCTCATTCCACACAAATCTAAGTTTCCGTTCTGTAAGTCTCGAAAATGGTTTTACGAGAGTGAAGAAACTCTGAATAAATCGCTAGTAGTACGAACAGAGCCCTAGGAAGCCTCGAACCTGTCTTTTCGTTTTCGGACTTGGCCAACTTTGAACTGCTTGCATATTTTTTTCATCGGTAATTAATGTGAACTTACCTGAGCTTGGTTTCAAGTTGGCACTCTGTAAACGTTCGAACCCCAGGTGTTCTTCAAAAGTGCGGGAGTAGACTGTTATATCGTCCAGGTATACAAGGGCAGTGCGCCATGATAACTCGTGAAACACTTCATCCATTACCCTTTCAAAAGTCGCCGGTGCATTACAGAGGCCAAATGGCATAACATTAAACCGCCGCAGACCCTTTGTAAGGGCGGTCTTCTCCTGGTCCTTGGGATCCCTTTATTATTTAAAAAAGCTCATCCATTCGCGGCAAAGAGTAGGAATCCTTTTTCGTCACTTCGTTCAGCTGTCTATAGTCCACGCAAAATCTGGAACTACCATCCTTCGTTTTTACTAAGACGATCGGTGCAGCCCAAGGACTCTTCGAACGCTCAATTACCCCTCTGCTGTGCATATCTTTTCTCGTCTTTCTTAATGTAGCACAATTCCCCTCCTGGTTCAATAAGGTATCTTCCTTCTCTCCGGTCTGGAGAGTGCCCTGCTTTTATTATTTTTTATATTTTGGTGATGCTGCTCGAACATCTAGCCTATGACTATGACGACGTTCAAATACACCAGACAGATTTTGCGCGTGAGTCCACGCAATATTCGTTGCATTAGTCGCTCGAAAGTAGTTGGAGCGTTGCACAGTCCAAACGGCATCATTGTAAACTGCCAAAGACCGCTTAATGTACTGAAAGGCGTTTTCTCACCATCTCTACCGGACAGTAGATCGGTTACTTTGGTTACCTTTGTTGAGATGTCCGTAATCTACATAAAACCTCGTGCTGCCGTCTTTCTTCTTCACGAGGACCACTGGAGATGCCCACGGACTCTGCGATTCTTCAATCAGCCCCTCAACTTTTATCTTCGACTCCATTTCGGCAACTTCTGTTTGCTTTGCCAATGGAAGACGCCTTGCAGGTTGACGGATTGGTTAGGCGTCTACGGTGTCAATGTGTTGTTACACAAGTTGTGTACGTCCATATTCTCTGTCTTGTGTACCAAATATAGCAGCGTAATCACTGATTTGTCTGCCAGGATACGCTGCTCTTGATCCAGATTACAGAGGCTAAGGATTTTGTTATTGATTTCATAAAGCCTCAATAAGTGTACATTTTCCCATTGTCACTCCCTTTTTCATATCTACACTGAATTTATTTGGATTTAGAATCCTTACAGGAAGCATGTTGTTCTCTAATTTCACTAAGGTCTTTCCCATCATAAAGTCTCTCCTATTTTCTGGCCCCATCAAATATAATTAGTGGCTACCATAGAATGTTATTCCGGCCAGCTGATTGTTTATGCGGACTTCACCATATACCCCAACCGCTGCTCCCGTAGCCACAAGCTGCAACTGCTGGTGTTATGCAACCAAAACTTCTGCTCAAGATACCACCTGATTATTGAAACGGTGGCTCCGGTGTCTATTAATGCCATCCATTTCTCTTTACCGCTGAGTATTTCTACCAGGAAACTTTTATTGCATCGTTTGACTAGCGGGAATTGGATGATGGTCCTGGGGTCGTCAACTCCTGCTCGCAACTTCGCCGGGCATTCCGATTCATGGCTTCGGGAATATTCACCGACTCCTTGATAGCAATTTCTTGCTCTACATGCTTTCTTCAATGAGGGCAACTTTTTTGTCGTACTAGTTCCTTACACTGCGCTTGAAGGTGTTCTATTTTGTCGCAGTTTCAGCAGCGCATTCTTTGTCTCTTCTATGGAGTATTTCGTTGCTCGGTAATAAGTTATGTATTCAACAGATGATAATTCCTTGACGAAATAAGTTATTTTGGAAGCCTGATTGGCTGCTTCTATCGCTAGACCGAAGGCAAGTACTTCAGTAAGTGTTCTTTTCCCGGCCATCCTTACTGCTGACTGTAGCTCTGAATCTGCAATTCCCCTGATGAATGCGTCCTTTGCCATTTCGATAATTTCTACTCACGTCTGCTTAGAGCTACTGTAGTGCTTCTGCACTATCCCGCATTCGGCTTTGCAATTGGACCTTGTAAACCATGTGGCTTACCCTAAACCGTTTCTCGAAAGCCTGTACTAAAGCCAAATAAACTTTATGCTTTTCCATATCTACTGTTTGCAACAATTCTGCTGCAGGACCGTGTTAGGCCATTATTAGGGCAAAGCACTTCTCCTCATTGCCCCAGTCGTTCGCACAGGCAACCATTTCACACTACTTCTTATAAGTAGGCCTTGAGGTGAGGTTTCAACTCTTATCTTCTTGGAAAGCTTAAAGAACATTCTCGGAGTTTCTGTTTTCGCACTGTATCGAGCTCTTTCGCCAGGTGCTCAACTTTTCGACATTTTACTCTATTGTTTCCAATTTGTCACCAATTTCGTCAAGCTTTTGCTGTAGAACGTTGCTCTTCCAGGTTATTCTTTTATTCATCCGTTTTTTGTTGAAGACTGTGCAATTAGTTTGTTCGTCAAATTTTTGTTCGAGATTATTCTCCTGTTCGTGTAGATTTTTCTTCTGTTCTTTCAGATTTTTCTCTTGTTCGTCAAGAATCTTCTTCTGTTTGTCCATTGTCGACTAGAGGAGTTGCATCATCGCAGCCAAGTCGCTGCCAGTATTCTGGATCATGTCTCTCGTTGTTCAAAGTGACCTGAAGTCGGAGCAACAAGTCGGTTTTTTCTCAGTTTTCTCTTTTTCAACTCGGATTAGATTGGACAATGGTCAGCTGTAATAGTTTTCGACCCATTATAACTTTTTCAAACAATCACAACACAATAGGTCCTATCCCTCTTCTGTCACCAATGTAAAATGTTTGTGTGGGTACGAATTATAGAACTCGTTCCTTTCAATACAATCGCTTTATTCAATACAATTACAATTCACAATATAATCGCTTATTTCAACCACTTATAATTTTCTTATATTTTACCTAAATCACTTAATCACTTTTTTTTTTTATAATTTACGCGCGCCTAAGGGTTAGATACCCTTTTACTGTTGCCAGAACGCGGGCGGAAAGATAGAAGGAAGAGAAAGAAAAATTGTTTTGTAGTAGTTTGAAACTCAGGTGTGTTTGATTTCGATATTAGCTCTCCAGGGGTGGGAGTCCGAAAAGGACGGAGTGTTTTTTCTTCACTCAGAATGATTCGAACGTTATAATTCACACTATTTTTTTGTGCTTGAAACTCTACAACAGCCAAATCAACGTGTCAGTGTTATGCCTTCACACGCAGAATTTTTCTGTCTGAGTTCCAATTACACAAATGAAAAACTGCCATGGGCAGGATTCGAACCTGGATCCTCCTATATTTAAGCAAATTATCGAAAGTACAACCGCTGATTGGTTTTGAGTGGAAGGACACGTGATGATATCTTCTGCGATTGAAACGTTTCGAGCAAATAAGGTCCACTTGTGATGTCGCAAGAAGTCACCAGCTTCATATTGTTCTTTCGACCGAGAGTATCACTGCTGTGTCTGGGTCGAATTTTGGTGAATGTTCTGAAGATGTTCCCTTGTAAAGCGCGAACTGTTCACTAATTTCTGCCTGCTGACCGTCAAATGAGGTTAACTTACTCCCATGCTCTGTTAAACCTAGTGCAAGAAAAGGATTATTTCATATACAAAATCATTATGAGCGACCATGCCATTTCCAATTAAGTGATTATGTGAATAAAGCAAAATTTGAATTTCTATGGCATGGAGAATCCACATGAAATGCAACAAGAGCCATTGCTTCCCCTGCAAGTAACTGTGATTTTTCACTGGCATTTGCGATGCAAAAGTTATTGGCCCCTCTGTTTTTGAGGATGCCGACGCCACCATAAACGTAACTGATGAGCAGTGCAGCCATTTGTTAAACGAGTTTTTTTTGCTGCAAGTCGCTAAATAAGGTCTCGAGCAATGTTTGTTCCAAGAGGATGGTACAACCGCTCACACAACTCGGGAAACAATGGAAATTTTGAATCTCCAATTTCTAGGCTGTGTGATCTCCCGTTCTGGCGATTTGAACTGGCCGGTCAGATAGCAAGATCTGACGGTGCTAGACTCCTTCCTCTGAGGCTTTTTGAAATCCCGCATTTACCACAACAAACCCCTTGCAAGTCTTTAAAGCTTACGTTGAAGAAGAAATCAACAATTTGGAGCCAGATGTTTTGTGAGCAACAATTCAAAATGCTGTAAAACGAGCATAAATGACCATCAACTCAGGAGGTAGCTATTTGACCGATATCATTTTTTCAACCTAATTTCATTAATTCTATTCCTTTAAGTAAATTTTTCGTGGAAACCGAGCCAAATTTTTTCATTTCTAACAAAATGACTCCAATTCACATTATAACATTACTTTTTCCCCACCTTGTATAAGAGCGCCAGTATTAGGGGATTGGCAGGAGGAGTGTTTTCGCCAGTAGAAGTTTTGTTTGTGTAGGCATAAAATATTGTGTGGGCCAAAGCGCCAAGTTAGTAAATGGTTAAATATTAGGCCAAGATTCTTTGCGGATTCAGTGTACTCTATTGGGCTAAATGAATTGTCGGAAAAAGGAATAAACCTTCTATGAATTACAACGCTTTTCGGAATTTAAGCCTTCGATCTTCGATCATTAGCATAGTGGCCTCCTTGCACAAATTCAAGAGACAGCTTAAGTGGATCTGAGCGTCATCAGTGAGCATGTAGATTACATCGTGCCTGACAATCTTGGGAGCTTATTCGCAAAGAAGAAGAACAGCAATGGGCATAGAACCGATATTTGTGATACTCCATGATTCACTGTTAAAGAACACTGTTCACTCACTACAACTTGTTGGTAATTGGTAGGAGCAAATAAGTCTTGTTGATGGCAGTGAAAACTGAAACTCGTTCCTACGTTTTATACACAGAATAGAGTGGTTAACTGTTGAGAAGTTAAGTAAAGTAAGGACTGTAGCATGCTTTTTGTCAATGGCTTGTCTGGTTTCATCAACGACCTATAGTTGAGCCGCCTTGCAACACCTTTTCCAGCAAAACTCAGACTGGATCTCACTGAGAAGCTTTGCAGTCAAAATATATTTTTGTGTCGGGAGTAGTATAGTTTTCTCAAATACCTTTGGTTGAAACAGCAGAATTGAAATCGATCTATATTACAGGACATCAGCAGCCGATATTTTTCCACAACAACTTTCTCACGTAATCCTTAGAAGTCGAAGTAAGACTCGGTGTAGCTATCCGGTAAATAACCGAATGGGGTCGAACGTAGGAGTGGATTGCTCGACGCTAAGAAATGTAAATTAAGCTGGTCATAACTGTGTCAGTCGATGTTGATAGGAGTTTTTGGCTTTTAGTTTCCTAGCCCTACTTTTTTTTAAGAACTTAACACTTAAGATGGTATTACTGTTGTCGCGCAAAAAGGTCTGTAAAAATAAAACCAATATCACAACAAAAGAAAGAAAGTTTGCAAAGATGAGTAAAACTCAAAAAATTCGCACACCACACTTATTGTTTACCTTTTGTTTAACAGCTGCGTAAGTTGAGTTCTATTTAACGAGTCTTTAGTGCATTCAGCAGATGCAGACGAACTGGACAGCAATAAAATCAAAAAGAGAAAGGGAGAAAAGAACACCAACAGCTAGAGAAGTTCAACGAAGGAAAATCTTCCGTTTCCTGTGATGTAGAATTTCTCCAAGTAGAAGCGGTTGGTGAATGTGCGGTGGATTTCAACTTAACAACGGAAGCAAAAGAAAGGAGGCAAGCACTTTTTAAATGAAAATACAGCAAATATGGAAAAGGAGCAGACGAATTGGAGAGCGAGGAAGTATTTAAACAGGAGTCAGGGAGGATAGCAAACTGTCCCGATTAATTTATAAAAAGAAAACAAAATCAACAAAAAATATAAAGTTTAACCTCTAGGGAAACAGAAAATTGTCCGTAGTTTTATTTATAAATTGAATTTGTTGTTGTGGTAAAATTTTTTTTTGGGTCATTTACTGTTATCAGAAGATAGCAATCCACAATCATAAAGATGAATACGAAGAAAGTAACGCCAGAGAAGAGAAAAACTCCGTCAGGGTCAAGCGAGAATGCAAATCTGCGCACAATGGTACAAGACCTTGCGGTTAACCAGAGTCAGTTTTGGGTCCAAAAGCCATCCGAATAGAATAAAGAGGTCGTAGCGCAGAATTCTGAGTTCGAAAAGAGGATGGATGAGTTAGAACGCTCTATAAGCTGCTTATTCTTCGCTAACTCCGTAAACAAAAGGCAATAGTCATCTCCTAAGCATAGCAGCAATGGAGTGAGAGGTGATGAGCGTGTCCAGCGGGTAGTAAGTGACGGAGAAAGGACAAGTCTGGTGCAAGTGGAAATGGACATAACTCAGCTTCCTTCAGTTTCAGTCGATATAACAGAATCTTCGTCGAAGCGAGCACCTGTACCGATAGCAGTGCAACCGTTTGATGGTACAGGTTCATGGACTTCAAGGTACACTGAGTGGCCAACAGAAGAGAAGGGACCTGTGCTGAGTTTGCTTTAGGTCTGCAGCGATTGGTAACTTCAGCTCTTCCTGGATGTCCACCAAAGTGGTCCAAGAGGTTTTGGTCAGTTAGTTTACCGAGCGGGTAAGGGACAGATTTATTTAAGATCTGGTTACGGTTAGGCGTCCAACAACACTACAACAAACCCTTAATCTGGCTCAGGGTTTGAGTTTAAGAACCAGAACAAGAAGGGTTTTTACGGTGGAAAGTCGATCTGCACCAAGAAGATCGGATGTTCTAAAAAACTAGTTGGCTTTCTACTGTAATAAACCAACGATGAAGATGGATTTCACAACGGACAATGAACATAGAACTGCAGTTTGCAGAAACAAGACGGACACTTACAGATAAAAACCTTTGTGGGAATCACAAGTGATACTAGTTTGTCTGTGGAAGAATTTTTCGGACGCAAAAATTGCCCCTTCGTGGTGGACTCTGGAAAAAACATCTCAGTTTTCCGATTACTTCCAGAGAAGGGTGTGATAAGCGGATCTCCGATCAAGATGGTGGGTGCTTCTGGCGGAACGAGTTTAAGCAAAAGAATTGCTAAGGTGAGATTTTTTACTAATCACAAAGAATGTTCTCACTACTTTGCGATAGTCCAATATCCTCGGGGTGAACAAAACAAGCCAAACGAGAAATTTCACGTGGATTGCGAAGAAATAACGATCGAAATAGAGGGCAGAAAACGTCCCCTGCGTTTTCCCCCCGAATATGGCACAGCTGCTAACGATACCGGCCACAGAAATCCTTACGGGTCGAGCTGAAAGACTGGTGGAAGAAAATTGACCGACTGCTATAAAAGGCGGCGTGGCGCTTGTGGAGCCTGCTGGCTGTAATTCTAGCCACATATAATTACCATAAGTACCTCTATGGACAAAAGTTCATTCTTCGGACAGACCACGCAGCTCTGAAATGCCACTAAATTTGAGATCAGTGAAAGCCAAGTTGCGAGATGGATCGAACAGTTGCAGTGCTACGACTCTGAAGTCCAACACCGCAAGGGAAAAGTCAAGCACTGATGCTCTTTCTCTCTCGTCGACCGTGCAGAGTTAAATGTGGGTACTACAACCGTAAGGAAGCGAAAGAACAGGCCACTATCCAAATTATCAATACTGAGCGAATAGAGGGTTGGAATACTGGCAAAATCCGTTCCTCTCAACACGCATATAATGACATCGAACCAATATTGGCTTGGAATGAACACGAAGAAAGACCAGGCTGGCAGCAGATATCATACGGGAAGAAAACTCTAAAGTCATACTGAGCACAGAGAGACCTGCTTTGTGTGCAAGATGCTTGTGTGCAAGATGCGGAGGAGCAAATGGGAAAGTGCAGATGGAACAACATCTCGTATGCAGCTAATCGTGCCACAGTCCAGAGTCAGCCAAGTACTCCATTAAATACATGACGTATGCTCAGGAGGTCATTCGTGGATAAAGAAGACATTGAAAAAGGTAAGGGGACGTTTTTGTTGGATGTCGAGAATGTCGAGAATTGGTGCAAAAAATTCGAAGGGCCCAAAGTAATACCACAGGGACAAATGCAACAATACAATACCGGAGCACCATTCGAACGAATAGCCATCGGCATCGCTGGGCCATTTTCCGAAAACTTTAATGATTGAAATATCTATATATACTGTACTATGATTCATCATTTCCTCTTAAAATCTCCACTTGATCAGACTCCATTACCACTAAGAAGACAAGATAATGGCTTTATCACAAGCATCATGATTTTACTTGGGAAGGAGAATTTCGGTAAGTTAGAAAATATGTTCGAAAAAAAACAGAATACGAGAGTGGAAGCAAAAAACTCAATAGATAGAAGAATTGCTCATGGATGCAACATTACTTTAAATATCTTATCTCTTTAAAATAACAATCCATACATTGGTTTAAAAAACTAATCTTAAATCACACTATTTATTGGTATTTTTCCAAATATTTTAATATTTCAGTACAAGAAAATAGTATAATTAATTAAATGACAACAGACATTATAAACATTTGTATTGGAATCCATGCAGTAATCAATCAATGAACTATTCCTTTTTTGTATTAAAATAAGGCAAAAATATGCAGTCAATGTTTTTTTCTTAATAATATTAAATAAGGAAAAAACTGTACGAAAACCATATTTAAAGCGTATTTGAACATCATGTCTGTTTCAGCTCCATCATCTAAACCACGCATCGCCTTGACCGCATAATGCCCAAATATTTTTCAGATAAATGTCTTCCTCCTTAGCAGAAAGTGTGTTATCTAGATATTTAGATAATATTTAGGTAATATCATTAAATAATATTCTCACATATTTAAATTATTTTAAATCACTTTCACAGCAACAATCAAAATAGACAAAAAAGTACTAAAAGAGCTGGTTATTTTAGGGTTACCGTGGCTTAAGGGAACAATCGGATAATTCGGCCTTCAAACCCGTTCGCGCTCGAAAGACATTCTTTTTATCAGACAACTAAAATCACGCGAGATGAATGGTTGCCAAAAAATAACATCAAGTCAATTTACACTAATAATTTAGTATCCCCATTAAATGTTGGATGCCACCCATGGAGCGAAATAGCCAATGAGCCCAAACATCTTTCCTTCTCTTTATGTCCCATTTTCCGAAAAACTTAACACATGGTTTGGCATTGTAAGTGTGGTCATACCCACTTGTGTGTTAAGTTCTTTAAAAAACAGAAACACTTTCAGATAAGCCCCATTACTTTCTGAGATTTACCTCAGAAAGTAATGCCTACTTACAGCACATGGGGCCACGCATTCACATACATATTATAATATGACTTTTGCGGTTTCGTCGTCTTCCATGTGAAAGACGCATTCAGTTTCCTAATTAACACTGAGCTTGTGTAAGTGATATCGAATCCCACAGTGTCCCGTTTTAAAGCTGACCAGTCTTCTGATATCATCTCTTTTGTAGTTAAGAGATAATTGCTAACATGCGTCTAAAAAAACACAACTAATATAGCACTTGATATTGGCTCGAACCATAATTAGTTCTGCGACTATCTTATTATTAAGGCTGTATTTGGCTCATACAGGGTGTCCCAGTTTGGGTGTTCGTCTTGATAGCTGAAGATTCCTGAAGTTATGGCAAACAAAAAATTGTATTGTTCGGGGGTGGTCTATTTTCACCCCCCACCAAGTTATAGGCCGTTAAAGTGAGGAACCTCTGATTTGGAGGTAAAACTCTTTAAAAGGCCGTAGCTTTTAACAAATTCAGCTTAATAAACCGTTGTGCGCATTTTTGAAAGGGAATTTCAGCGTGCATAAAATACTAAAATTCTGTCGGGTTCTATGAATGTCAGCCAAAATTATGGCATCTTAAAACTAACATTTTGAAAAATCGTTGGACCAATTTCATCTGAAAATTGCGTTAATCTCAAAATTTTCAACTTGTAAGTTAACTTTTTTTATCAAAACTTTTGTCTTCTCTGCATTATCTACGATTCTCATGTATGACTGTTCCACCTACGAACAACAGAAGTTATTGCAAACCTCTATTTTATTCAGGCAACTGGGTCACAAAATAAATTGTATATCCTTTTAAATAGACCGTTACACTTTAATATTTCTACGCTTTTATAGTAGATTTTCGAAATCCTGCCGGTGCCTTTAGATGCACGTTCTGGAGTGTTTGATGATTTCAGACTACAAATTAATATTTGGTGAAATGCCTCCTAGCTCCTCTCCTCTGAAAAAAAAATTCATTGGCGTTAGGTCAGGAGATCTAGGTGGCCAAGGAAAAGGACCAAATCGGATAATCCACCGTTTATTTTTGATTTAAAAACGAAGTTACATTATTGCTGCAATGGCAAGGAGCTCCATCGTGTTGGAAAATCATTCTTTGCCTCTGAGCTAGAGGAACATTTTCCGGGAGTTCCGGCAACTGGTCTCTCAAAAATTCTAAATAGAATGTTGAATTTAATACATGTGGAAGTATGAATGGCCCGACTAAAGTCTTGGGTAGTACTGCCGGCCCAGACATTCATGCTAAACTGTAAAATGATATACAGTTAACAAAAAATCTGCATTTCAACAGAATTTTTACCTTTGAGAAGATGATGTTCGTTATAAATGAGGATTAGACACTGCCCAATAGTAGGAATTTTGTTGGTTGGTAATGCCCATTTTCGTAAACTAGGCTTCGTCAGTCCATAATTTTTTTTGAATAAACTGCTCATTCTCATCTTGTTGATGCAGCAGCCATTGGGAAAATTCAATCCTTGTTTGGAAGTCCCCTGGTAGAAGTTCCTGTACGGGCGTATAATGAAAGAAGTAAACGCTGTTGGCTTGAAGAACTCTATGGATTGTAGTTCTTGGAGTTTGCAACTGTGCTGCAAGCCTTCTAGTGCAAATAGATGGCTGCATTCTTACAGCATTTAAAATTCTTTCTTCTTATTGTGCTGCTGTTATGTTAGATAATCCTTTTCTTCTTAACCCATATGCTGAGCCGACGGTTGAAAGGCGGTGAAAAGCATTGATAAAAGTTGGACTAGAATGGAGCCTCCGTCTAGGATATCGCCGTTGGTACTCTAATCTAGCTAACCCTGCATCTCCATTACAGAAACCGTAAACGAAAGAAAACATTTTTTCTTAAAAATTTGCTAAACACTTTACTCATTCACTCTTAATCTGTAAATAAAGTAACATCGGCATATTTTAAAAGCTGTTGCTGAATTAAACAAAAACATTCCACGCAATAGCAGAAAATTTACCGTTGGACAACCAACTTTGTTTTACTTGTTAACTGACAGGTCTTAGTAAATTTTTTTTTATTTGAACACACTACTTATTTTGTGACCCATTTGCCCGAATAAAATAGTGGTTTGCAATAACTTCCGTTGTTCGTAGGGTTACCCCCTACATCATACATAAAAATCGTAGATACTGAAGAGAAGACAAAAGTTTTGACAAAAAAGTTAACCTAAAATTTGAAAATTTCGAGATAAACGATAAAGAATCTAGTCTCCCCATTAAATGTTGGATGCCAATCATGGAGCAAAATAACCACTGAGCTCAAGCATCTTTCCTTCTCACCCTATTCCATTTTCCGAAAAACTTAACATATGCTGAGGCATTATAAGTTTATTAATACCCACTTGAGTGTTAAGTTTTTAAAAGGAAAAGAAAAAAAGAGATACTTGTTTTTGTCCTCATTTACCGCTAAATCCATTTTGGCAGCTCCCATTTCAATATTAAGGAATTATGTCAATATCATGAACATACGATAGTAGTTGTGAGTGAAAAAGTTTAACCTTATCTAGAATAAATTTTGACATCAAAGGTCTCAGTTAATTCGTTCCCTGTGCGTTGTTGAGTTTCAACTTGGATACATACTGCTATCTGCTCTGAACAGTCCCAATACTCTAAGTGCAAATGGGGACAAAAAAAAAAAGAATATGGCTTTCCACCTTATGGGTTTAAGCGAAAAATTTAACTTGACAAACACGACCACAGGAAACAGACATCTTAATGGGTGTTGGAAATTCTTCGCCCTTTTCACATTCGCCTTTCCGCATGAATGCTTACACATATCCGTAAAGAAAATGTAAATAAGGTCAAAAGACATAGTTATAAGAATTTAGAGTAGCTTAGAGTGCCTGCGTGGGGCCAGTAAGTTAGTATAAAATTGTTAAGTAATTTTAAGCTAGCATTTAAGCATTTTTTGTTAGTATGTAAGAGTTAATGATTAGGGAAATAAAATGCATTTAAAACTAAAACTATGAATGCTTACACACGCCATTACGTTTTTCGCTTCATAAAAACCTGAATTACTTTAAATAAAGAATGCATAAGTATATACAAATCCTAAAATTAATTAAAATAAATATAGTAAATACTAACTTTAAGAAAGAGACTTGTAAGTAAACAAATAAAAAAAAAAAATGTATTACATTAAACTGAAACCTTTTAATAAAATATAGGCTTTGTAACAACCCACATAAACCAACTTTCAATCGTCACAAACGGGAGGATTATAGGACGACTTGTTGCCACGTAGCCGCAACAAAATTTAAAAAAACAATTTCTCGAGATATCTAACTATCACAGTTTGTAAGTTGTAAGTCAGATTTCGCTGGAGAGCGTTTTATAATTCATCAAAGAAGATGTTTGTTTAGCTGAGGCGTGAAAACCTCTCAAATATACTCGCCACGATTATTGGGGCGTGGTCGACCATTTACAGCGTGAGACGACGGACCGCCCGTTCAACAATGCCGCCTAAAAGGGGGAGTCAACAGATGCTACCACTAGAATCACTAGAGGGATATGACTGCGATTCCTGCAAGAAACCTAACAGCACTGGAAACATAGTGTAATACGATCGCTGCCATTCTTGGTACAACTACGCGTGTGTTAACGTGGATAGTTACATTAGCGAAGAAAACGGGGTATTTCAACGTGTCAACGTAAGAATAATTCCATTTCTAGTACCCCTTTGAGAAAATCCTTTCTATTGCGAAAGTAGTTACTAATAAAGCCAAAGCTCCTGCTCGAAATACTAAAGCCAAGTCCCGATCTGCACACCTCCATTCACCTTTAGATGTGGTACCCTCCAGCGATGGGATACACCATACAGCTATTATAGGTACTCTCCACAAACGAGGAAACTAATTTAACTATGGGTTAAACAAACGAAATACGGTGTTTATCAAAGAATTCTCCGATAATCTCCTTTTTTTTTGTGAAGAGAGTATCACACTTTGCCAATAAAATGCCTAAGCGGTAAAAATGACTCCTGTCAAGACGCACTCTCCAAAAAGATTACGGACAATATTTCGATTATTGAAAACAGTGTTAAAAGTGTTGAAAGGTCACGTAACTCAGTCCAGACTCTTATAGACTCCAAAGTACAATACATGGATAAACAATTTGCAGGCCTAAATTAGATTCTGGGAGACCCAGGAATGAAGAACCTTCCTTACGTCACCTGGAGAAAGTGTTGAGTGACATCAGAGCTATCTATTCTGCGCAAGTTAAACAATCTGATCCTATGCTCGAAGTTATCTTTAATAAAGTGAACGATGTCTGTTTTGACTGAATATATATATGCGATATTGAATGCGATATTGAATCGCATACACATATCGAATCGCAACAACGAACAGTAAAATCGATGACACACCAAACTTCTCGCAGCCTTACCAAAATGTCTACTATAATGCTTAGCTCATGGCTGAATTAATGGAAACTGAAATGGATTCACGCTCACCGCAAGTTTCTTCCAAGTTGACAACAGAGAACATATCTACGCCAACTTGTCCAGTCGCCGCCCCACGAAAGCTTATCAATCATTTTAATTCAATTTGGACACCTTCCGAAAGGCAACGTAAGCTTGACAAGCTTGCTTCGAATAATCAATTGGTCACTACGCTTCTTATTAAAAGCACCCCCCCAACAGTGATGTTGATTGGATCTCAAATTTCCTCGACAAGAAATATGGTATCACCATTAGCCACTGCAATTTCACATCTCACCACAGAAGCAAGCGCAGCTTCATATTCAATCTTCCGGCTAAATATGAATGATTATTCATAATCCAGTCAGCAACATTTTCAATCTTGGAAAGATTTGTGTATGCAAATGGTCGGAAAATATACCCAAGAAGCTACATAAAGTTAAGCAGTTCATCATACTAAAGCCAGCCAATAAGTTAGCAAGTAAATCCAAATTGCCAAGACCCAGCTCCTCTTCCTATACCAAACCCAGCTCAAAATTTAAATTTTTCCTAGTTTAAAGCTCCCCACCCATACTCCAACACCCTCTATTCCACCGTAAACCAAGCCCCAGCGTCAACGTGTTTTCTTTTACTTAACCTCTACATTTCAAACTGCCACTACTCAACTCCAAACACACACACCTTTACCTAATTTCAACCTCAGAACTGGAGCTAAGAATCCCTACGTTCTCACGTTCTAAACCCCACTCCCGACATCTTATCCGTTGCGACATCAAACCCCTCTTCCTTAACCACTCTCTCTTATCCCTCCACACACTGTTAAATTAACGCAGCAAATTAGCGATACTACCGAATATTGCTATGCACTCTCGAGGCTTAGGAATAAAAAGATAAATGAGAATATACGTCTATATCTCTCTTTCTCTCACCTTCGATTACCAGAACGTAAGAGGACTGTGTTCTAAAACCCAATTATGCTCTCTCATTTAATGTTTTTCGAGGTGATGATCGCACGCCCCGCTTGATAGACTCTCCTTGTCGAGGTGTATCATCGACCATTCACAACAACTTTCACTCCCCTCTTTTTGCAACTTCGTCTTCTTCTAAGCTCGACTTTATGTCAGTTAAAATAACACTTACTCGTAGATGCTTATACACTATGTGTTGCTGCATTCTTCCGGCCCAATTTATCGACTCCTACCAACTTGCTGTTGATGCAATTGACAGTTTAATCGACTTATCAGACTCGATTGATGATATCATTATCTTCGGCGATTTTAATCCGAAGACGTATCTTTTTTCATTGCTTCTGACCCTATTTCTACTAAGGAATGCTTCTACTTAGATAGGTTAACAGACTCTAGTCTATGTCGAGTCAGTGGTGTTTCCAGTTATATGGAAAGTCAATTAGGCCCTATATTAACAACCGATCCCATCAACTCCTAAGTATCAGTACTCCTCACTACCTCTTTCTACTACTGATAACTTTCATCATCTACTTTGTCTTTCATTTTTCCACAACTCTCCCCTCCACTCGCCTCCCCTTGCAAGTCTCTCTTAAAGATTTTTCAAAGCTAATTTCCCTAAAATCAATACCTACCTAAGCAGGGTTTTCTTTCAAGTTTACTAATCTATCTCTGGTCGCTACCCTCTCCATTTTTTACAGAGAAATATTCAAATCCATCTCCCTTTATGTGCCATATTAATAAAAAACATCTTAAAACATCTTCTTCTGCCCCTCCTTGGTAAAATCATAGGCTCCGCTCTCTACGAGACAAAAGAAACAAGTTATTAGCTGTATTCCTTCGCATCTACTCTTCTTCAGACTAGTCAAATTATCTAGGTGAATATCTTCATTTCATTGAACTCTACAACCCTCTCTATGAACGCTACCTGAATAGTGCGCAAACCAATCTTATAAATGACCCCAAGTCCTTTTTTCAATTTGTCAATTGTAAAAGTAAGACCGATGGTTATCCTTACTCCCTCGCTTTCGAAACCACATCTTCAAGTAATCCTCCTACCATCGCCAAATTTTTTGCTACATTTTTCAAATAATCATTTGCCAACAACTCCTTCATACCAGATCCCTCTTACTTCAATGACCTACCAAATTTCTCTGTTGGTCCCTTTCTCACTCACATTTTCGGTCCTGCAGTTATTGAAGAAAAGTCTGATGATCCCCCGCCGTTGTTCTCTCTCATGTACCCAAACTCTTTGAAAGAATTTTATTCAAAGCCTTAAGCTTCAAATTCAAGCCTTTTATTTCTCCTCGACAGCATGGTTTTCTAAAAAGCAAATCAACTACCACAAACTTACTTAATTTCATGTCTTTTACTCTCGCAGCCTTAGAAAATGACAAAGAAATCTATGTCATCGCAACTGATTTCATTAAAGCGTTTGATAAGGTATCTCATCAATTAATTCTCTTCAAATTGTCTACTCTCGGCTTTGAACCTCTTTTAATAAAATGGATTTCTTCTTACCTGATAAGCCGTTATTATAGTGTTCGGCTTAAATCCGCACTTCCTGTTCCATTCCTGACCTCATCTGGGGTTCCGCAGGCAGCCATCTTAGTGCACTTCTCTTCATTCTTACTATTAACGATCTTGAGAGGGTCAATAAGTACTCCTCTTTACGCGGACGACACAAAAATTTTTAAAACTATTTCTTCTCCCCATGACTCTGCCCTCCTTCAAGAGGACCTTGATGGGTTTTTAATCTGTTGCCTTAAAAACTGCCTAGAATTTGATACAGCCAAATGTCAATCTATAACCTTCTCACAAATGCAATCTTCTCCTCCCGACTTTATTTTCTCTATGGTCCAGCAATTCGCCTGGTTCAGTCTTTTCAAGACCTTTTTTTTTTTTTTTTTTTTTTATAATTTACGCGCGCCTAAGGGGTTGGATACCCTTTTACTGTTGCCAGGGCGCGGGCGGAAAGATAGAAGGAGGAGAAAGGAAAATTGTTTGTGTAGTGGCTTGAAACTCAGGTGTGTTTGGTTTCTATGTTTGCTCTCCAGGGGTGGGAGTCCGAATAGGACGGAGAGTTTTTCTTCACTCAGAGTGATTCGAGATATAATTCCCAGTATTTTTTTCATTGCTTGAAACTCTTATAACAGCCAAATTCACGTGTCAGTGTTATGCCTTCACACGCAGAATTTTTTTGTCTGAGTTTCAAATATACAATGAAAAACTGATTTTGCCATGGGCAGGATTCGAACCTGGACCCTCCGAGTGAGAAGCGTTTGCTACTACCACTACACCACGGCCACCCCCATATTATTCCTTGGCATATTATTCGACTGTGAGCTTAATTTCCGTTCGCACATCGATAAGATGATCCTTAAAGCCAACTCATCACCTGGCTTTATTAAACGGTGGTCCGAGGAATTTTCCAACCCATAGGTAGCCAGATCTCTATGTTACCTTTGTTCGCTGGAGTATGCCAGTCAGCTTGGTCCGCCTTTCACCGAGTTCATGTTTCCCGAATCAAGGGTATTAACGTTGATTTCTCTCCGTGGTGCCCTGGAACGACTCTTTAATCTTCCTCCTGTCAGTACCAGCTTAAACTTCTTAATATGAATTCTTTAGAAGAAGGTAGGAATATTGCTGATATTGTTTGTATTCATCGACTGCGCATCCCTTTCAACTCTATATCCTTCAACACCAACCCGCGTAATCTACGTTGTCCTCGTCTCTTCTATCTACCGGTTCATCGCACCTCTTATGGCTCCCACGAACCAATCAACCTCTCCGTTTTTGATTTCTACCTGAGCACTCCTCGTCTCAACCCAGAGCTCCTCCATCATTCACTTGGTTCCTAGCTCTTAAGTCGTTCTGGTAGTTTTATAGTTAGATTAAGCTTGTACTAAGTCAAATAAATGGGCGGCCTCAGCCCCCACCAAAATTAAAATTAAATTAAATTCATCGATCCAAAAAGTGGAAGAAGAGAGAACTTAAGAGAACAAACGAGAAAATAAGAGTTGAAGAGGAAGAAACGAAAAGATTCCGAGTACTTAGCCAGGAAATATGAAATGTTTACGCGATTCGGAAAGTTGCGGAAAGGGAGGTAGAACTAACGCATCCAAACTAAAGATCAATGAATAGCTTGGGGATCATCATGGAATCTTATGAGATTGCCATACACCAGCAACATACATTCGAAACTCCACAAATTTTTGCGTATTACCATCCTAATCCAAGTGAGTCTCAAACCCACCATTTAAGTAGGAATCCAATATCCAAACTGCATTTGCTGCCGTTTGAAGGAGATTTTAAAGAATGGTCTCTCTTTATTTCAGACTTTAACAGAAGCACCAAGCTTTATGCCTTCAACAACGAGGAAAATTTACACCGTTTGAATAAACTCCTAAAAGACGAGGCCTTAAATGCCATGAGAAGTTTACTAATCCAACCAGACCAAGCCCCAAAATGCTTTATAGACGAATTGAGATAATTATTCATACCATCACCAAAGCCTGAAAAACTTGACTCCATACGAGTAGTAACAATTGCTCTCGCAGTGCAAAATTTGCGTGCCACTATAGAGGCTTCTGGTTTTGTCGTGCATGAAGATAACAACTATATGAACTTCCTCAATGCTTAGGCCTTGGAAAGCCGATGTCGTATTTGCTGTGCAAGATGTGTTTCCGTTGCTGAATGCCCGCAGTTTTAGAAAAAAGCCGAACCGAAAGGTTGTCAGAAGTATGGGAACATCAACTTTGCCGAATGTGTTTAATGAAACACGCCAACAAAAGATGCACGACTACGTGTTCGGGAGTTATTAGTTTAAACACCACAGGCTGCTTCACAACTATAGTAAGGAAATTCGGGTTGCGAAAAGAAGGCATGACAATGAAACCGTCAGGGAAATAAACGAAAAAACGAATTCGCAGAAGAGACCCCATGAAAAACGAGTTTGATTCTTTTTCCTGTCGTTGCAGTTTTTTTTTTTGTATGGTAAAAGAATTCAGTTGCAAATACTCGCATTTTTAGATGTCGGATATTCTCTCTCACTGATGGATTAAGAGATCGCAAAGCAGCCGAAGGTTGATGGGACGCCGAAACCCTTATGCTTAAAATGGGCCATCCTAATACAAGGATGTAATGGCTTGCCTAATGGAACCAAGGCGATCAAGCTGGCCAAAGAAGTTCTATACACAATATATACCAGCGAAGTGGCTTCTACATAAGGAGCTGGCTTTCGAATTCGCCATCAAGAACTGAGAGCGTTCAATTTCGAATGCGCCAGAAGAATTAAAGTACTGATATAGAGGTAGATACAAAGAAAAATTCCAACTGAACTTTTAAATTGAAAGACAAGCCACTTTGTTAAACGTTATAAAATTATATTTATTCTTTTTCTTTTAAACCATAACGAACGATTCGCCTTTGAAGTTAACAATGCAATGATTCAATTCACAAACCGTATTAAAGAGGAAAAGAAGAAAATTGAGTGTGGTGAGTTTGTTCTTGTGGGAAGTTTACTGTATGGATTAACGTTCAAGTTTTACATAATGAAAAATACAGATCAATATTTATTTAAGGCGGGAAATTCAACAATTCTATGTTTTATATAAATTTAAATAAACTGAAGTGTTGGCGCAAACATTCAGGCCCCATTGACGAGCTGTGCTGTCAATCCAGATTAACCGGTGCTATCTTGGTTATTGGACGTCGAAATATCCCATTTGGGGTCTTCAAATCTACCACCCGAACGTTGTCGTCATCTCCTCTTATAACTCGTTCCACCCTCGCTAGAACCCATTTGTATGGAGGTAGGTTTTCATCCTTCAGAATAACTAGAGCGCCTCCTTTTATATTCGTCTTGGTGGTACACCATTTGGACCTCTCTTGAAGACTTCGGACGTATTCAGTTGACCATCTCTTCCAAAACTGCTGCTTTAGGGCTGTAATTCTTTGCCACCTGTTAAGATATGAAATTTTATTACTTAATATTTGTGGTTCAGGAAACGAATTCATCGGTGCGCCAATCAAAAAATGGCCGGGTGTAAGAGCACTGATATCTCTAGGATCTGATGACATTTCAGTTATTGGCCTTGAGTTGAGAATTCCCTCTATTTCAGCCAGTGCCGTGCTGAGTTCTTCAAATGTCAAAAGAGCTCCACCAAAAGTTTTCGTCAATAAGGTCTTTGCTGCTTTGACTGCTGCCTCCCAAATGCCTCCAAAATGAGGCGCTCGAGGCGGTATGAACTTGAATTGGATCCCCTTTTCTGCAACAAACTCAAGAATAGATTTTTTAGTGAGATCTTTATAAAATTTATGTCTAAATTCATTTAATTTAGTTTTTGCGCCAACAAAATTGGTTGCGTTATCGCAATATATTTTATTTGGACACCCCCTTCGCCCTATGAGTCGCTTTAGTACAGCTATAAAAGCTTCGGAGCTGAGGTTAGATACAATTTCTAAATGAACCGCCTTTGTGGCAAAACAAACGAAGACAGCGATGTATGATTTGTATGGTCTCTTTCCGCGAATCTTCCAAGAAGTTAGTATAGGACCACAAAAATCGACACCACATATACTAAAAGGTCTACCTGGAGTTAGTCTATCCTTTGGTAAATTTCCCATTACCTGGTCAAGTAATATTGGCTTATACCTGATACAGTGGATGCACTTGTTGACAACGTGTCTGACCAACTTCCTAGCGTTAAGTATCCAAAATCTATCTCGAACGAAATTCAAAAGAGCTTGAGGACCGGCGTGGTAATTTTTAATGTGCAAATATCGCACATACTCTTTCACAAACGCGTTGTCCCCTGGTAAGAGAATTGGGAATTTAGTTTTGGATTCCATCTCGGCATTCCTGATACGTCCACCTACACGAAGCAATGCTCTGTTGGCAACGATGTCTAAAAATGGGCACAATTTTTCTATGCCCTTCGAGAACTGATTTTCCTTTTTTGTAGTTATTTGAGCTATTTCTGCTGGAAAACTTCTCTGTTGTATGCACCACACGATTGCGATCATTGACTCGTCCAGCTCATCTGCAGATAATGGTTTTCCTTGTAAGTGTTTTTGGCCTTTAGTTATCTTGCAAAAGCGCAGTATGTATCCTACAACTCGAATTGCTTTCATGAAGCTGCTGTATTTATTAATAGTTTCACTTTTTTTTTTCTTTTTTCTTCCAAAACTGAAGTGTCAATTGTAGTTTTGTTAAATTTTGAGTTTTTAGGCCAATTCTTCAAAGAATTTTTCAAGAATTCCAGACCTTGGAACCAAATTGACGCATTCAAATCCTCAACTAGGCTTCCACGAGATATTAAATCTGCGGGGTTGTTTTCCGATCTAACATGTTTCCAGCAGACATTTGAAGTTAAGCTCTGAATATCGCTGACCCTATTGGCCACAAATGTGTCGAACAAATTTGATGGAGACGCAATCCAATACAAAACTATTTCGGAATCGACCCAAAAATATACTTTTTCAAACTCCGCTTTCAAAGAATTTTTAACCTTTTGCCACAATTTGGCTAGCAACTGGGCACCACAAAGCTCTAGTCGAGGTAACGATTGCGTTTTTGAAGGAGCTATTCGCGATTTTGCTGTGAGTAAACGACCTGAAACGTTTCCAAATTCATCGGTACACTTAGCATACAGACAACATCCATAGGCCTTTATTGAGCCGTCCGAAAATCCATGAATTTGTATATCCTTAGACCGTGGGGAATAGATATACCGTGGAATACGAATGCAGTCAAGATTTCGGAGATCTGCTATGTATCCTTTCCAACAACTATCAAGTGCATTTGGCAAAGGATCGTCCCAATCCAATTTTTCAACCCAAAGTTCTTTGAGAAACATTTTCGCCTTTACAATGATTGGCCCAAGCAACCCTAGAGGATCAAACAACCTGCTGGCAGCGGACAGAACAGAGCGCTTTGTTGAATTGGTTAGTGAAACCAAGTCTTTATAAAAGAAGTTAAAAACATCCTCTTTCGGATTCCACTCTATGACGAGCGTTTTGGTTGTTTCAGCTTCATTTGGTATAAACTCTACCCTTGTTGTCTTTGTAGCCGACTTCAATGAAGCATTTGAATGCCATTTGTGTAACTCAAAGTGCGCTAGACCTAATATATAAGTTACTTCCTCTTGAATTTTCTTTAATTCTTCTATAGATCCAGCGCCCGTAATAAGATCGTCAACATAAAAATCTGTCAAAATTATTTTACTTCCGAGGGGGTGTGAAACTTTACTCCTAAGACCGATTTCTTTAAGACTGCGCGTAGCTAAAAATGGTGCAGCTGCAGTTCCGTAAGTGACAGTATTAAGACAATAAGTATTAAGCCTTTCTGACGAGTTGAACCTCCAGAGAATTAGCTGAAACCGTCGGTCATTGGGGTCAATTTCAATTTGACGATACATTTTTTGTATATTTCCTATTAAGGCAAATTCGTGGCTCCTAAATCGCAATATGATTGAGTACATTTCTTCCTGTACATTTGAGCCTACCATCAGCAAATTATTGAGTGACAAAGAAGTAGTCGTCTTACACGAAGCGTCAAAAACTACCCTCAGTTTTGTTGACTCACTTTCTGGACGGAGAACGCATTGGTGAGGCATGTAATAATGAGGCTTACTGTGACTCATGTGCTCAATTAGCGACATATGTCCCAGTTTTATATATTCCTCAATGAATTGTGAATATTCCTTTTTAGCTCCAAGTTTTTGTCCAGCCTACGCTCTAGCAGAAAAAATCTTTTCTTAGTTGCGTCTAATGAGAAACCTAACTGCGATGGGCTATCTTTGAAAGGAAGCCGTACGGAAAGTTCACCATTCGGGAGGATGCGAAGATTTTTCTTAAAATGTTCTTCACAAATTTCTTGCTCAGGTGTGAGGCGCGATATGCTAGATATTTCTTCCATGTTCCAGAATTTTGCTACCAACTTTTCAAGGTTAGAGAATGAGTCCACCGAAGCCCTTTGTACTCGTAATAAGTTGCAGCTTCTGCTTCCCTCAGTGACACAGGCACCTGATACTATCCATCCAAATACTGTCTTATGCAGCATAGGTAGATTTGGACCTAATGTAATTTTTCCACTTTCTATCAGTTCAAAGAAGAGATCCGCTCCTAATAGCATGTCGATTATATGAGGCTTAAAGAATAATGGATCTGCCAATTGTAAGTCCTTTGGAATATTCCAAGCACCTGTTAACAGTTCTCTTTGAGGTTGAAACTCTGTTATCGAACGTGCAATCCCGAATTCTACATTCTTCTCGAAGCTACTGAATCTGGATCGTAATGCGGTAGTTGTCTGAGATTCGATGGTTGTACCTATTGTGCCCACTCCGCTAACCTTTACTGGACTATGAACTAGACTTAGTTGCAGACAGTTTGCTAATGCTTGAGTCATTAAATTTATTTGGGATCCTGAATCCAGGAGGGCTTTTGCTGGAACGAATTCACCTGCCCTATTCCTAACCCTCACTACCACAGTGACTAAAATAACTTGTGTTTCAGTATTTGCTGCATTTGAGTTTAATAAAGTTGTTCGTGACGTTACTGGAATCCCTGAAATACTTGTATTTGATTGAGGAGATGTCTGATTGGCTAACGTGCCAATCTGGACGTTAGGGCTCCCATACCTATGCAAGAGTTGATGATGTGGCTCCGAGCACACACTGCATCTTTCGACCGAACAGCTATTTACTCCATGGCCTTTGCTAAGACAATTGATGCAGAGCGACAAACGCTTTGCGTGTTTAAATCTATCGTAAGCACGTAAGTTTTTATATTTATTACAATCCACAATTATGTGATTCGAAGATTTGCATAAGAAACAGATGGTTTTTGTCATAGACAGTGAGACACGTGACGATCTTTTTTGAAACGGCTTATTGTTTTGATCTAACTTCCCAGCTACTGTATTTACCATTTTCGATTCCTAACTTTCTAAAAACTGGCAACGCGTATTAAGGACTTCTGAACAACGTTCCCAACTAGGCAGCGTAGAATAATCCAGAGACTCATTCCATTTGTTGTGGGTTTCTGTATCTACTTTGGACATAACTATGTGAATCAAAATTGAGTTGCAGATCTCTTCATAACTACCCAACGATTTAAGGGAATCTAGCAATGCAGAAACATCATTTACTAAGTCTCTTAGTGGCAAGGACGAAACACCTTTCATTTTTGGTAGATCGAACAGAGTTGAGATATGCTCTAAAAAGATCAAGCACTTGTTGTCATGTCTTTCTTCCAGCCGCTTAAATGCCTTAGGGTAATTTTCCTCAGTGATTTGAAATGCCTTTATTGTTCCAAGAGCCTTTTCACTTAAGCAGGAAATTAAATGATTAAATTTTTCAATAGGTGCTAGTGAACTATCGTTATGAACAAGGTTTTTAAAAACTCCGATGAAGTTTTTGTAGTCCGAATAGCTTCCAGAAAATCTTGGCAACCTCTGCAGAGGTAGGCGGGAAGATGGAGTCAAAGTAGCTGTCAGAGAAGTGTCCGCAACTGCAATACTATTATTTCCCATAAGCGACAAAATTTTAGATTTTATTGTACAATATAAATCTTCTATCTCACTACGACCACTATCCGCAGGGACTATTTCTTCTATTCGTGTTTGGTAACTCAGACATTGCTTGAAGTAGGATTCTAATATCCCTAAGCGACACTCCAATTCAGTTAACTCTAAAGTACCAGCCTTCGTCTCAATTATGTTTTTAATTCGGGAAATGCTTCCTTTTGTTGAAGCACGATTGACCTTTAATGTCTCTAACGTTTTAGATTTTGTTTCTGAGGTTTCTTGAACCGACATGATGAGAATTAAATTGGACGCGAATGAATGTTTTGTATTGAATAACGATCAAATATTGTATTTATGAAGTTTATGTAAAATAGCTGACTCGAACTGTAGCCAAATTTTTTATTGTAAGTCTTCAAAGTGTTGCGAAACAATTCAATGTGTCACCAACAATTAATATCCAGCGCTGAACCAATTGCAACTGGAATGCTTTTCGATTAAAAGCTGTTGCAATAATAAGCTATAATTTATTTGGATAAATAATCTGCATCCTCAGTTCAATTGTTAAGATTAAATGATTCTAGCGAATAACTGACTATCAAGAGAACAAATTTTTATCGGCGAATTGAATCCCACGAAGAAGAGCTATGCAATATGTTGCTGAGAAAAAATGTGATCATGCAACAACCAGAATTAAAGCTTTCAAGCGAACTGTTTCTCTTGACACCGAGGCGACGATCGCTAAGCTGAACAATGCTAGCAGCAACAAATGGTAAAGCGAAACGTGATCACACAAACTCCTGAAAGGCTTTGCAGCGAATTTTGCCCACGACGAAATCTGGTAATCTCCGAAGCGACGCTAATTCTTCACAACTATAATTGGCTGAGAGTCCAAAGTCCTAAGTGTAGATTATTTGACAATCGATCGTTTGCAATATTTCAGGTTTTTTTTTTTTTTGGAGCAGACCTTTTGAGTCTATGACGAATTTCTCGACGAAAGCGGAGAAGGCGAATTCAATTCTTGTTATATGTGTGTATGTTATAACACTTGCGATTTGAGAAAATGACTCTTTGAAGTGTGACCTCGGGATGACTCTGTGCCACGATACGAATAAAAAATGAATTAAATCTATACTAGTATTATACTCATATAACGTGTGGATGTTCCGGCTTATCTTTAAGGATTTCTATCTTACTTTGCAGGATCGGATTTTCAAATGTGAATGTGCAAATGAAATACCAGCGAATATTGACGATATAGGGGCTCACTTAAGTACTTTTTTTTTATTTATTTATTGGCGCAATATCTATATCAATAAAATCTAAAATGAACGATACAGACTCACCAATGTTATGTGGATTTGTGAAGGCTGCCCTTGATGCAGTACTAAAGATGAAATATTTTGTAGTATGCAGTTTCTTAACCGAATGCACCGAACGCGGAACCGAGCACTTTCACTGATAATGTCAAAGTCTTTATCAATTGTCTATAGTTTATTTTTCACTGATTTTTATTTACTTTGACCTCTAGAGTCCTGTCACGGACGCCATGTAAAAAATTCCAACTGAACTTTTAAATTGAAAGACAAGCCACTTTGTTAAACGTTATAAAATTATATTTATTCTTTTTCTTTTAAACCATAACGAACGATTCGCCTTTGAAGTTAACAATGCAATGATTCAATTTACAAACTGTATTAAAGAGGAAAGGAAGAAAATTGAGTGTGGTGAGTTTGTTCTTGTGGGAAGTTTACTGTATGGATTAACGTTCAAGTTTTACATAATGAAAAATACAGATCAATATTTATTTAAGGCGGGAAATTCAAAAATTCTATGTTTTATATAAATTTAAATAAACTGAAGTGTTGGCGCAAACAGGTTCTCGGTATGTGGTGGTGCACATCCTCATACTGCTTCACTTATAAAATGACTGTCAATCCGACTGTCAACGAATTTACCGCAGTCGTTTGATCACTTCTCTAAAAGTTCAAGGGTATCATGATCTCCACCACCAAGATCGAATGTCTCCGGGGAAAGAAGTCCGCCCGAAGCGCCAACGCGCGAAAAATGGACTCAGCGGGTAGCAAAAGCCTGGAGAAGGAAAACAACACACTCCATATGAAGCTTAAGCAAATGGAGCTACTTTTTCAAGAGCTCATAAAAGAAGTAGATTTACTCCGAGAAAAAAAACAAGACTCTGAGAAAAATGCATATAAACGAATCCCGAGAAGGCCGCCCACCTCGCTCAACTAGTCGCGATTACCATACGGACGAAGAAGAGCTTACACGCGAAACAAATTGGATCACCAGGAAAAGACCGTCTAAGAAGCGTAAAGCTGGTTCTTCACCCGAAGTCATTCAAGATAAGTGCCAAGAGTCACAAAAAAATCAAATCCCAAAAAAATTACGTCTTCCGCCTCCAATTAACGTTGTTGGTGTTTTAGACAATAATAAGCTCCAGTGCTTTCTCAAAGAAACGCTAAAATCCAAGTATAAGGTTACATTACTGCCCAAAAATATGTGAAAAGTTAATGTCGACGACTCCTATGACTACCAAGCATTGTCTGACAAATTAAACACCGAGAAGATCCAATGGTACACTTTCGAGAACAAGTTAAAAAGCGAGAGGACTTCACCCTTCGTGCACTAAAGACGACATTATAAGCGACTTCCATGCAAAGAGCTTTAAATTTCTAGACGTCGTAAATATTATTAAAAAAGAAAAGAAAAAAACAAAGCAAGACGAGGACAGCTTGGTTAAGCGGGTACTTCCACAGTTTCGATAAGTCCGAAAATAAATAAGATATCTATAGTATTAAAACTTTTCTAAATATCGTAGTCAAAATCGAACCTGTGCGTAAGAACACAAGATCGACCCCGCAATGTAAGCGCTGCCAAGGCTTTAATCATACGCAGACTTCCTGCCAAAAAGAGCCGCGTTGCGTAAAATGTGCCGGTAAACATCTCTCAGAAGAGCGCAACTTAAATAAAGAACTTCCTACGTCTTGCATAAATTACCGAGGAAAGCACCCAGCAAACTATTGCGGATATGAAGTGGCGAAGGAACTCAAAAAAGGCGCGATACGCTTAAAAAAACCTTACGCCCAAACCCAAAAACAACTTCAAATAAACCAAATATTGCTAAAACAAAAATGGCAGTGAAAGAAAGAAAATCCGTCGTGGTAAAGTCGACGAAAGGGAAGTGTTCTTACGAAAAGCCAACATTGACATTTGCTTGATTTCTAAAACTCACCTGAGGCAAGGACCTCGCGTGGAACTAAAGGGATACTGTCATTATCATGCATACCATCCGTCAGAAAATTCTACAGGCGGATCCTCACTGTTCACTAATGATTGTATTGAGCATTCTATAAATATGATAATTGAAATCGATGCAATGCAGTTAAGTTCAGCTCGCTTAAAACATATGTATGAATGTTGGGGTGTGTAGGGTTTTTTTTGGGTTACTGTGTGGGTTACTGGGTGGGGTTAATCGGATTCAAAAAAAATGCGGTTTAATGAAAGACGTTTGTTCTTCTTCCAGGGTTACAGCAAAGAGATCGTTTTATTAGTCTCCGGAAATTACTTCCATTTTTATCTATCAACTGTCATACATTTGTACTAAATTTACAATACGTAATCTTACGTTACGTTTCATAGGTTACATTATTAATAAAATAAGAGTACAATTTCAATCAATTTAACTCAGTTTTAACATGAATTACAATTTTAATATAAAAATGAAATAATTATTTTAACTAAAAATATATGTATATTAGTTATACATTTTGTTCACGAACATGCTCCCGCCCGGTGGACGATTTTCGTCCGCAGTGTCCTCGATCTTGTACCTTACTGTACCTCTTTTGACATAAAAGTTGTGTGTTATGTGACTGTGACTATCTACATGTAAATGAGATAAAATCGTGTAAATTAATAATTTTAAACATTACATGTAGGTGACAAGGACGACGATATAACAAGCGAGCCACAAAGGGAGATAAGATATGTGTCATTGACTTTGGTTTGCAATATTTAGTTCTGATCATTGACCAAAACTGGGTCAATTTCTTATCGCGTGTGTTGTTCGGTTTTTTTTTTTTAGTTTACGTTAGTTTTCCCTTTTTTAGTTTTTTTTTTATTGTTAATAAAAAGGTAAGTGTTTTTATTTATATTACTTGTCTGCTCCCCTTCCTTCGTGCAATTCGATTTCGTTTTGAATTGTGTACATAGGCGCGAGTACACAATCGTATATACGTGCATGTATATATATTTATATGCATCGATTGTCTGTTATTGTTTCCCGAAAGTGATATTTCGTCTGCAGCGCAAAAAAGAAAAAAAGAAATGAGAAATGAAAAAAAATAAAAGTTCATTGTAATGATTTTCCCAACAACTCGGTACAATTTGTGGTATTATTTTGTACGATAACTGTTCTCCGCGTACGCAATTTTTGGTACTACACTTTGATCTTAGCCATAAGGCCGAGAAGCGATTTTATTTTTATTTTTATATTTATTAAAACTAAAACTAAGAAAATAAATTTGAATTTAAAAAACTTAGTGCCTGGACTTTTTTTTACATATAAAAATTAAAACTAAACCTACAACCAACCTAAAAATAAATTTTAACCTACTTACGTCTTATGAATACATACATATATATATATACACACAATATATATACTAAATATATAAATATATGTGTGTATATATATATATATATATATATATTTAAATTTTTTTATTTTTATACATTTTTTTTTTCTTAAAACTAACTTATTACTACCTAAAACTATGAAAGCCGGCCATGGCTAAAAAAATTAGGCTGATCCACTTTGCTTCAGATAAAGCTATCTATCACTGGAGGAGTTTGACGCCGAAGCATCCTCCCCTTCGGAATCCGCCCTCCACAACCGGAGACGCTCAACACTGCCATGAGCGACGTCTCTGTCGTAATTGAGTCGCCTCTCCGCAGCTGTTCGAGCGACGTTTAAGATTAGTTGCTCCGCTAATCTGTCCTGGATCAGACCTTTGCTATCTAAATAGAGGAACACGTCTGGAGGAATAAAGACATAAAAGCGAACTCTCTCGTGGTATATATAATTGGGGTAGTAAGTCCTGGAAATCAGATTGTTCGATTAGGTCATTGCTCTTGCAACGTGCCTTCGAGTCAACTAAATGACGAAATTGCCCACTCTTATTAGGTTCGCCCTATTGTGCAACACCTCATTGGGATAGTATTTTATGTACTCAGACTCTGGTGTTCTGTATAAGCGAAGACAAGTCCTAAGACAAGCCCTCTTAAACACCCGAATCTTTTCCAATAAACTTGCTCTCACGTTGATCCACATGGGACATCCAAATGTTTGTTAAAACACAGATATTGATCTAGCCAGATCCCAAGGTATCTGACTACATTTCGACAAGAAAGAGGCTGCCCGCGCTGTCCCACAATCGAGAACTTTCGCCAATTCTTTCTGGTATCCCTAGACAACGGCGTCCTAAAGAGAATGGTTTCCGACTTCTGAAAGTTGATTTTCAGTTGATTTTCAACTTTCAGTCATTGTCATTTCACAGTATATTAATGACCTCAATCTTTGGGCATGATCTGTATGCGAGTCGCCTACGTACGCCATAGCATGGTGAAGTGAACTTATCAGATCACTTGTGTAAAAGTTAAATAGGATCGGCGAATTTTCCGCACCTTGTTGCAGACCGTTTTTAATTTTAAATGTTCCAGGAGAAGTTACTACACCATTCTTCACGATGAACTGTTTACTGGAGAGCATATCAAAGAGAATATACAGCAGTGGTTTACTAATGCCCAACCTCTCCAGCTTGAAAGGAGTCCCTCCTCTAATCTTATGGTATCGAAGGCTTTCTCCAAGTCTATCAGGCAGGCACCAGTGCACTCTTTCTTACCTTTGTTCCATTGGATATCAGAAACCAGTTTCGACACAGCATGAATGATATCATGCCCCGACTTGAAACCGAATTGATTATGCGGAACTATATGTTTGTCCTCAACCCAATTCGTCAGGACTCTCTTGATCACCTCTTCGAACACCTTACTGATGTTTGGAAGAAGACAGATCGAGCGGAGATTCGCTGGATTGGAAATATCTTTATCCCTTTTGGGGATGTGATGTACCACATCACATGCATTATACATGTGCATTATTCATTGCATTATTAAACAGGGTGGTATAAATGTTCACCGCTTCTAGTGGGAGATGTCGAAGCACAATGTTCCGCATTTCATTGGGTCCCTGGGAACCGATGCTTTCAATGTGGCGAGGCCAGTGATTAAAAAACGTGATTTAATAGGTTATGGCCAATAGGATACTTCTACAGAATCGCAGAAGTCAGCAGATAACAAAAAAACAATAAAGGACAAATTTTTGATTAATAATTAATAATTCTGAATTCAAAGTAATTTAACTATCCCAAAGCATTAAGAGTATTTAAGTATTTGAATTTGTATAACAATTTAAATTTGCAGCAACATCCTGCACCATGTGAGTCACCAACGATATAGTGTTTCCTCAGGATACCTGCCGTGGTCTTGACTTCAGCGTAACGGAGCTGACCATCCGGTGCTGGAAACACCATTACTACTTTACCACAATTCCACTCACCTGTGCTTTCATTGGTATCGCATATAAGAACGTAGTCCTCACTTTTAGCAAATTAACCTTTATCTGCCTCTTAGTTCAACTCGGAAGTGTAGGAAGACATTCCGATACCCCCCTTTTCCAAAACGTTTCTTATAGATGATGTAATGTCTATATATGCCACTGCTTGTATAAGCAGACATTTTCATCGACTGTTAGCATCTGGATATACTTGGATACACCAGAAAAAAATGATTTGGGTGTGAGTGACTCGACGTTGATACTTTCCAGCGGTAAATGACTAAGTGACCTTGAGTTGATTAAATTATCAGCTTTAGAAGGCTTTGAAGAGTCTCTACTTGCGGCACTTTCTCTTTAAGTGTAAATTCGAAAACCTTTTTAACGCATCTAATAAGTCTCTCCCACACCCCTCCTGCTAACTCATTTCCTGCTGGATTGAAGATCCAATCGACACCACGACGAGTACATTCTGTTTCCAAACCCCGTTCGATGATTACCCATTCTTTTTTGCTGGTCCCAATAAAATTTGCCCCGCAATCACATCGTAGTGCATTAAGTAAACGCTAGCGGTTTATGCTATTTCTCAGATATAAAATTACTGCATCAGTTAATAGACCCCTTGCTATCTACAAGTGGATGGCCCGAATAGACCAATATTTAAATAAAGCATCCCATCTTTGGCTACCTGCAGAGGCTTAAAATATTCCAGGGTCGCATATAAGTATATAATAGTGTCAGCCGATCAATAGGTAATTAGTGGTGGTGGTGGCACTTGAACTGTCTAAGCATTCTTACAAAGTTGACAAGTCAACAAGCCAACTATACTTGGTATCCAAAACTTAGAGCGGATTTCGCAGACGATGACATCATTATGTTGATGTAGATACATTTCCTGATAATGCTGAACTATTAGTTTAGTAAAGCTGTGATGTTTCGGTTAAATTATAGGCCTCCGGTAAGGCCAGTCATATAACATTATTTCCATCGAGCGTTGGTTTTAATTTAAATATTAAGCAGCTACTTGGAATTAACCTTTTAGACAAAAGAAAGTGCATCTCATTAGGATCTCATTAGGTATCTCTGCAAATCTTATTTCTTTGACTGAGAGCCGCTAGCCAAAAAGACAGCCATCAACAATCATAACCATGCTGTATTCGAGATAATAATTCAACAAAGTTTATTGGTGCGATAAGTAACTTGTCAGATGAGATGCTACGTTTAAAAGACATTTATTATTGTGACTTGAATAAAAAAGAAATGCTCGGGATGTATTGGGACTCAAACACACGTGATTGTTTTTGTCTACCTACATATAGTAGGATGTCAATGTTAGCGGATTTAGTGCACAAGAAGAAACTGACGAATGGCGACGTAATTTGCAGGTAGGTACAGGCGCCAAGTTGGAAATTACTGGAATTATCATCGGCATAACGTTTACAACTTTTATTAGCAAATACCACATGGTCGTCACCAAACGTGACCGTGTTCAGTTTGTGGATCTTAAGTGGTTCTTATTGTTGTCTTCTCCAAAAAATTTGGCTAAAAGTAATGGTCACATCTTCTCTACTTATGCTGCATTATACAATGCGTTCGCTGCCAGAGGTTCGGGCACGCCGCGTCGAACTGCCAAATGCAACCTCGAAGCGTGAAGTGCGCAAAGAACCACAGTTCCGTGGAGTGTGCTCTGGGTGTTGACGGAGCATCCGATAGGTCGCAGCTCTCGTTCGTGTTATGTGGAAACGTGGGACACAACGCAAACTATCGGGGTTGTCCTAAGTTCGCTGACATTAAAAAAGCAAAACTGGCTCGGCAGCAGAAGGTGGAGGTCAAACGTTCACCTGTTAGGTTTCAAACACCAGCCGTCACGTCCCAAATTTCCTACGCCCAAATGGCGTCAGGTAGGGGGGCTACGGTATAGCAAGCGACTGTTGCTTCTCCGGCGCCAACGCCGAGAACAACGGAAGCTGCACCTAACACGCTAGCCATCTTGCTCGCAATCCAAGGGCAGATGGCTCAGCTTCAAAAGCAGGTGTAAGAACAGGCCAAGCGGGTGGACCAGATCTACTCGCTGCTGCCGGGCCTAACGCAACACTTGTCGTAATGGGTACGCACATGGTGGAGCAAACTTTGAAGGTCCTTGCGGTGAATGTTAATTCACTAATTAGGATCGAACGAAGAGCCGCGAAGTTTAAATTGCTACAAGACCAAACTCCTGATGTGCTTTTCGCTAGCGAAACCAAGCTAACTGATAAGCACAAACTGGAGTACAATAATTATATTGTTAGAAGAAGAAATCGGCCCAGGTCCAAACGTGGAGGCGGTGTCGCGATCTTCATTGAAGAAGGTATAAAAATTCACAGAGTGTACAAGGGCGTGTTGCGCAGATTCCGGGTGTTGGAAGCAGTTGTCATTTACATACCGCTCCGCAGTGGAAAGCGGCTGTACTTGGCTGGCCTCTGTTTATGCACCTGAGGCTTCACAATCCACCCTATTCATTACAGAGCTTGACACGCTTTTTCGACTTCTGAGACTGGAATCGGGGGAGAATTATTTTATAATCGGCGGGGATTTCAACGCTAGACATAGAGATTGGGGAAATAATTTGCCAAATACTAGATGTGCTTTTCGCTAGCGAAACCAAGCTAACTGATAAGCACAAACTGGAGTACAATAATTATATTGTTAGAAGAAGAAATCGGCCCAGATCCAAACGTGGAGGCGGTGTCGCGATCTTCATTAAAGAAGGTATAAAAATTCACAGAGTGTACAAGGGCGTGTTGCGCAGATTCCGGGTGTTGGAAGCAGTTGTCATTTACATACCGCTCCGCAGTGGAAAGCGGCTGTACTTGGCTGGCCTCTGTTTATGCACCTGAGGCTTCACAATCCACCCTATTCATTACAGAGCTCGACACGCTTTTTCGACTTCTGAGACTGGAATCGGGGGAGAATTATTTTATAATCGGCGGGTATTTCAACGCTAGACATAGAGATTGGGGAAATAATTTGCCAAATACTAGAGGGAACCTACTACTCAGTCAGCACGATATCGTGTACAGACTCGGTCTTAAAGCGACGGATAACCCGTCATTTCCCAGAGGCGGGTCTTATTTGGATCTACTGCTGTACGACGAACGTATACGACTGACAGGTACGAATTTACAATGATTAAACTGTCTGCGCACATTCGTGTATGACAGTGACCATTGCGGTTTTAGCACCGAAGTTACAGTTCCCAATGAAATTGCGGAATTTGAGGAGTTTGTCCAAAGATATTCTTACAACTACAGTAAGACTCGATGGGCACGCTTCTCCCCATAATTGACAAGAGCGCTCTCCTCGAACACGCTCCACCCACCGTCCAATAGGAATTTGTCAAACGAGGAGATCGACACTTACCTAAAACGAATGGACGAGACAATTAAACAAACTATGGACACTGCAATACCGCGGTATCGACGTACGACTAACGAAGACCTGTTCCGCAATCCTACTATTGACGCACTGCACCGACAGAAAAGTAGACTTCTGACAAGACTTAAAGACTTGTACAGACAGTTAACTGACCGACAAGACCCGGAGATTAGGACACTGAAGTCGTCGATTAAAAATATTTAAACGCTAATAAAAGAGAATTACAGAATTTCTGTAAGATTGTATTGGAACAACAAAGTTCGGGCTGTAAACACCAGCAACCCGAATATGTTTCCGCAAATAAATAAACTATTTCGGAGAAAAGATCAAAACGACCTTCAGTGTCTTAAAATAGCCCGGACAACAGACAACGAACGGTTACTGACAATAGCAGGTATTGATCCAAATGAGGCCACTGACGATGACGACTTCTTTGTGATCGAGGATCCACAGGAGAAGGTTGAGACCATAGGGGCGACTTTCCAGGACAACCTGGACAATCGCGTCTTGGTGCACGACTTGTGCATTCGAAATGAAATGGGGAACTGGCGATCCGAGGGCTCTGGTTTCACCTGGTTCAACGAAGAAAATATGGCCAATAATGTCATTGCCAGAGACGGTGACCTACCCTCATTCATTTCGAAGGAAGAACTCCATGAGATCTTCGACACAATCAGGGCTAATAAATCAGTGGGGACCGATGGTATTCCGAACATCGTGCTTCGACATCTTCCTCTAGAAGCGGTGGACATTTACACCACCCTGTTTAATAATGCAATGAATAATGCACATTATCCAGCGCATTGGAAAACGTTGGTGGTTCAAACTATCCCCAAAAAGGGAAAGGATATATCCAATCCGACGAATCTCCGGTCGATAAGTCTCCTTCCGAATATCAGTAAGGTGTTTGAAAGGGTAATCAATAGAGCTCTTTCTAGGTGGGTTGAGGACAAACATATAGTTCCGGATAATCAATTTGGTTGGTTTTAAGGCGGGACATGATATCTCACATGGTGTCCGATATCCAATGGAATAAAGGCAAAAAACAATGTACTGGTGCCTGCCTTGTTGACTTGGAGAAGGCCTTCGACACCGTATGGTTAGAGGGTCTTTTCTATTAGCTGACTAGGCTGGGGATCAGTAAACCTCTCTTGTACATTCTTTATAATATGCTAACCAACAGACAGTTCATCGTGAAGAATGGTGATGTGACTTCTGTTGGAATATTTCAAATTAAAAATGGTCTTCAGCAAGGCGCGGTCAATTCGCCGATTCTATTTAACATTTATACAAGCGACTTGATAGGTTCACTTCCCCATACTATCACGTACGCAGACGATTTGGTAGCGTACAGAACAGGTCCAAAAATCGAGGTTATTAATACTCTCTTGCAAAGTGACTTCGATAAGAAAAGACGATTTTGCGATGACTGGAAGTTGAAAATCAACTTTCAGAAGTCGGAAACTATTGTCTTTAGGACGCCGTTGTCTGGAGCCTCTAGGAATACCAGAAAAAATTGGCGAAATTTCTCTATCGTTGGACAACACGGACAGCCTCTTGCCTGTCGAAATGTTGTCAGATACCTTGGAATCTGGCTAGATCAGTTTCTGTCTTTTGGCAAAAATGTAGACGCTGCTCTGGGCAGAGCTAAAGGTGCTTTTGCCCTTACAAAGAGACTGTTTTATAGCAGCCAACTCGATGCGAGGGTAAAGGTAATCTGCTACATGGCCCTTATCAGGCCCATGCTGGTATTTGGTTGCCCCGTGTGGTTCAATGTACGAGCAAGCTTAATGGAAAAGATTCGGGTGTTTGAGAGGGCTTGCCTTAGGGCGTGTCTTCGCTTGTACAGAACACCAGAGTCGGAGTACAAGAAATTTTATCCTAATGAGGTCCTTTACAACAGGGCGAACCCAATACGGGTGGACAACTTCGTAATTGAGCTGACTCGAAGGCACATTGTAAGAGCAATGACCTCGACGAATAACCTGATATCTGGGGCTTACTACCCCAATTACCTTTACCACGAGAGTGTGCGCTCTGACGACTTCGTTCCGCCGGAAGCATTCCTCTACTTGGATCAGATAGGGTTGATCCAGGATAGATCAGCGGTGCCGTTAATCTTCCATGTCGCTCGGACAGCTGGGGGCAGGCGACTCAACTACAACAGAGACGAAGCACACGGCAGTGTGGATCGCCACAGGTTCAGTAGGGCGGTGGGGAATCGCGATAAGAGGGATGTCGTTCGGCAGCACCAGCATTTCTGGTGGTTCAATGATGGGGAAGATGTTTCGCCGTCGTTTCCATCAATTACGGAGCAGCCTCACTAAAGAGGCAGAGCTGACCAATTTATTTGCTCTGTGAATATCGGTGGCCAGCTTACATAGGTTTAGGTTAGCACTTAAGAAACATATACATATATCAGTGTATACAAAGGTGTATACTGATATATGTATATGATTGTGTATAATGTCTATGTGTGTTTATGTGTGTATTGTACATTTAGGTTAGGTAGGCTAAGGTTTATTTTAAGTTAGATATTAAGTTTTTTATAAAAAATAAAAAAATTTCCATATGCTAAGTTTTTGTTAACAATTTTTTTTCTTAGCTTTAAGTATAGAAAATAAATATCCGTAAAGAAAATGTAAATAAGGTCGAAAGACATAGTTATAAGAATTTAGAGTAGCTTAGAGTGCCTGCGTGGGGCCAGTAAGTTAGTATAAGATTGTTAAGTAATTGTAAGCTAGCATTTAAGCATTTTTTGTTAGTATGTAAGAGTTAATGATTAGGTAAATAAAATGCATTTAAAACTGAAAAAAAAAACTGAACGCAATTTTTGGTTGTGCAGTGCGATGCTGTGCGACGAAATTTTCGCGAACGATTAGTGTTTTGATGATGGCCGAATTAGCGTTCTTAGTGAGTGTGTGTGGTATTTACATTTTTGTGTAAAGCCAGGAATCTACCTTCCTTTGAATTGTTGTTGCAATTCATCTTCAGTAAGTTTTTTTTTTGACATATTCAGTTTTTTGTTATTTACATATTTGTTATTATTATTTATTTTGTTTATTTACGATAGTTTAAGTTATTTATTTTACATTTGAGTGTTTTATGTTGAAGTGTTTTTAAAAAAGGGATAAATGTTAAAATGTTGCGTTGTGTTGATTGGACAACGTTGAGTGTTCAGTGAAAAATTTCAAGTGCGTAAGGGTTTTGATTCTCCAATTCCCGTCGGCATTTTGGAATTTTGGAACTCTGCAGCGTTGGATGGAATGATTGATTTTGTGTGATTTAGAGTGGACTGTATGTGTGTTGTGTTGTGTAGGGAATCTAGGATAAGTAATTATTACTAATTTGTAATTATTTGTGTCTCTTTATTATAATAAATTGCTGTTAAAAGAAAATAAATGCTTTTAATTTTCAAATGAATTTATTTAAAGAGTGTGTCTTATAAGTTTTATGCTGTGTTGTTTAAATGTTGTGTTGTGTTGTTTAAAATGTTGTCTTGTGTTGTTTAGGTATAAAGGAAGAATAAAAGAAAAATAGGTTATTTTAGTAATAGAAATCCTTGTTTTGTGTTGTTTGAGTATTTTGCATTTCCTTAGTGTTGCTTGGTAAACAGCAGATTTTCCCAATTGATCATGTAAGTTCTCCGGTACTTGTTTTCAAAGTGACCACTCGAATTAGTCCGTCGTTTCCGGGATGTGTAGCGATGTTTCGTCCGAGTCGCCATTGCAACGGTGGTAGTCTCTCGTCTTTAATGAGAACTAAGTCGCCGCATTTTGGTCCCGGCTCCCGTGTTATCCACTTTTGGCGCTGTTGCATTCTGGACAGGTATTCCGTACTCCACTTGCGCCAGAAATAGTTGGTCATTGAGCTGATCCGCTTCCATCGCTCAAGGTAACTTACCCTCTCGAAGGCAGTGTCTCCTTGAGGAATTGCGACGAGTCTTTCGCCGATTAAAAAATGTGCTGGTGTCAGCATTTCCAAGTCTTCGATGTCGTCCGACATTGGGCACAACGGTCTGGAATTGAGGCAGGCTTCAACCTGAGTAAGCAACGTTGACAGTTCTTCAAATGTCAGAGATTCTACTCCGACCGCTCTTCTGAGGTGATGCTTTACCGATTTCACCCCTGCCTCCCAAAGCCCTCCGAAATTGGGAGATGTAGGGGGAATAAAAGTTCACTTTGTGTGCAGCTGAGTCAGTTGTTCATTACCCGACCCCCAGTCAACCTTCGCCTTTTGCAGGATCCTCCCTAACTCCGTTTCCGCCCCTACAAAATTAGTGCCACGATCACTGTACAGTTCGGCTCACATTCCTTGGCGAGCTTTAAATCGTTTGAAAGCCGCTAAGAACGCCTGTGTCGTAAGGTCTGACACGACCTCCAAATGCACTGTCTTGACAGCCAGGCAGATGAATATTGAAAAATATCCCTTTAACGTTTTTGCACCTCGTCCTTTCCAGGTTTTGATGTCAAAGGGTCCTGCAAAGTCTACACCCGATCTGGAGAAAGGCCTTGCCATGCGAACTCTTGGCTCAGGTAAGTTCCCCATGAGTTGTTGCATTGACTTCGCTTTGTGACGGAAACAAGTGATACACTCATGCACCATCTTCTTCACCTTTCTCCTTAACGAAAAAATCCAGAACGCTGTGCGGATGTACGCCATCATTAGAGAAACACCACCATGGATTGTGTTTCTGTGTGCATCTCTTATGATAAGGTGTGTGAGATGATGATCTGGTGCCAAAATAGATGGATGTCTCTGTTCGTCGTCCAAGTTTGAGTTCTGCAATCTCCCTCCAACACGTAGAATGTCGTCAGCATCTATAAAGGGATTCAAGTTTAAGGTACGTTTAGGATATACCTTTTTTGCAACATCCATTTCAGGGAACATTTGTTTTTGTGAGGTTTTTATCAACAATTTCAGAGCCTTGTCAATTTCGTTGACCTTCAATGAACCTTTATACCTTGCTTCAGGTTTTGCCCGGCAGTTAAACACAAACTGAATGTAATCGGCTAGAATGTGACGAAGCCTTATTAACGAAGATTGCTTAAGCATAAGATTGATGACCTCATTGTATCAACCGAGTTGTTGCGTGACATGGAAAATGTTGGTCGTGTTCTCTTTTCATTGCTCCAAGTCAGGGTTAATACTTTTGGGTTAAATGGGAATTTCAAAGTTCCAATTCTCTCGTAGGAAACTTGGGCCCTTCCACCACAACTCGTTTCGTTTAATTGCTGATGGCAATATACCCCTCGAGGCGAAGTCAGCTGGGTTGTGTTGGGTCGGAATGTGTTTCCAAGAGCTGCAGTTCGTCAGGCGTTTCTGCTACACGGTTGGCAACGAAGGTTTTCCATCGGCTTGGCGGTGACGTGACCCAGGCGAGAGCAATCGTAGAATCTATCCACGCGTGTATCTTCAAATTCGTCAGATCCAGTGCCGTCTTGGTATAGTCGAGCATAACCGCTCAACAGAGCTCAAGCCTTGGTAGACAAATTGGCTTGAGTGATGCCACTTTCGTCTTGGCAAACATCAAGTGCTGGTCGACATTGCCTTCCTCATCTTCGACACGCAAGTAGACGGCCGCCCCATATGCTTTCTCTGAAGCATCACAAAACCCATGTAGTTGCAGTTTTTTTGTGCCTCGTTTGCTCACTACATGTACCCACCGTGCAATCCTGATGTCCTGTATCTGCGGAAGCTCTTGTGTTATTAGTTCATCCCACGTCACTCCTTGACACCATAATTCCTGCAGCATGATTTTTGCCTTGATCATACATGGAGCAATCCTACCCAATGGGTCAAAAAGTTTTGCGATTGAAGATAGCATGCTTCTTTTTGTCACGACTTTATCTTCTGAAAAGAAAGTTTTTAAAGAAAACGAATCTTCTTTTGGCAACCGGAGAATTCCTAACGCCTTTATTCCATCAACCGCTTCGATTGGTAATGTAAATCCCACTTTCCGTTGATCCGCAGGAATATCACGAAGAATATCTTCCGAATTGCTTGTCCATTTCCTTAGATGGAACCCAGCTGACTTTAGAACGCTTCTAGCTTCATTTCTCTTCAATTAGGCATCTTCGATTGAGTCGGCTCCTGATATGAGGTCATCAACATACATCTCTTCACGTACGGCTTTGGCACCCAGAGGAAAATGCTGAGTCAAGTATGGAGCACTGGCCGTGCCAAAAGTTACGGTCTCAAGTCTAAAAATCCTTAATTTCTCCGTAGCATGATTACTCCAAAATATAAGCTGGTAATTTGAGTCGTCGATTGGAACTCGAATTTGGCGATACATTTTCTCGACGTCCGATTACACAAAAGTGTAATCGCCACTTTAAAATTAATTTGAAAATATCTGTTTGGATTTTAGGTCCAGTCATTTTTAAAATTAAGAATTCAACGAGGATCCGTCCGAACATTTTGCTGCAGCGTCAAAAACAACGCGAAGCTTCGTAGTTGTGCTCGACTCTTTGAATACCGCATGGTGAGGAATAAAGAAATGGTGTGGTGTATCCAGTATGGTATTCGTTTCGTCAAACTCTGTCATCTGTTGAAGCTCCTTATATTCATTTAAGCACTTAGAGTACTCCTTGTGCAGTGTTGGGTTTTCCTGGAATCTTCTTTCCAGTTGATGAAACCTACGTAAGGCACCTAACCTCGAGGCACCAAACCCAGGTTTACATCCGTCTTTAAATGGCAGCGATACCTCATATCGCCCATCAGCCAGTCTTGCAGTTGTCTTGAGATAATTATCTTCACATGCTTTGTCTTCAGCAGTCTCCTTAGTATCGAATGGCAACTCCTCCAGTTCTCAGAACCTTCGCAGCTGAGTATCTATGTCGAAAACCTGTAAAAAGCTGTGGACAGTTTCTATACCTCGCAAAATTGTCTTCCCAAGGAGAAGCCAACCTAGCTCTGATTCTTGTGCAATTGGAGATATTACATCATTACCGCGTACAATGGATGCTAAAATAAATTCAGGATAAACATCGCTTCCCAGGAGAATGTCAACAGTTGCAGGCTTATCGAATTGTGGATCAGCTAACCTTAAGCCCAATCCAGATACCTCAATGAATGTTCGCCGTTGATGAAGCCCTAATAACTGGACAGCGGATTCAGTAATGAACGTTGCATCAGATCCAGGATCGACTAGCGCCCTAAGATGATAATAATTGCCCTTTGAAGACCTCACTTTCGCAACGGCTGTGGCAAGAAGCACACTTGGTTGATCTACCCCAAGAGAGACAGGTTGGTTAATCCTTGATTTTATGTGGAAAGTTTGTGTACCTATAGTAGTGTTAGTACTAACCTTTGCAATATTCGACCCTCCACAGTTAACATGCAGCAGAGAGTGGTGTTTTTGCTTGCAGTAATAGCAGCGCACACTGCTTTGACATTGACTAGTCCGGTGACTGTATGCTAGACAGTTCCGGCAAACCCCGATTCTGTCCACTGCCTTAGATCGTTCACAGATCTCCATGGCAATAAACTTCTGACAAGTTCGAAGGGAGTGCTGACCTCTACCACATACCTGGCATGCAAACTGCTTCCAAGGTTCGAAAACGTGTTTCCAGGAACTCTGTGAATTGTGTAAGTGTTGGCAACTCCTTCGAACTACCTAATTTCTCCTCCCACAAACGCTGAGTAAAAGCAGATAATTTCTGAACCAATATATATATTAAAATGTCATCCCAAGAACTAACCGGCAATCCTAAGTTTCCCAGAGCGTGGAAACATTCCTGGGAACGTGTCCAGTAGAGACTTGATGTTGCTTGCCGTCTCCTTCGTCAACTGCTGCTGCTCAAAAAAAAGTTGGAAATGAGCGTTTACCAACACTCGCTTGTGGTCGTATCTGGCGACAAGCAGTTCCCATGCTTTGTCATAATTGCCAGAATACAAACCTAAATGCTGCAACAAACGAGCAGCTTCACCTATGAGAGACGACTTCAAATAGTGAAGCTTTTGGATTTCACCCAGCTTCTTATTTGTGTGAACTAAAGACAAAAAAACATCGTGAAAAGCCCGCCACTTCGTGTACGAGCCCTCAAAATGTGGTAGTTGAATTTGGGGTAATGAAAGCTCATTACAAGAAGTACCTGTGGATTCACCTTCCACAATGTTGTCCTTGGATGCTAACTTGGCATTGTCGATAGCGTCGACCAATTCACCTCGGTAAGTGAAATATGTTTCTTGAAGCAGTTCAAAAATTTCATCAAAATTTTCTTCTTCCAGACGTTTTTCATTTCCTCCTCGTCGAATCTTCGCTTGAAGACCAAGCGCATTCTTGAAGTTCCCTTCTAGAATAAGAAGACGACCTGACAGATAGCTGGCTGTACGACGTGATGCTCCAGTCTTTTTGAAATTGGAGTGATCACGAAGAATCTGCTCCAGAACACCTTTTTGATCTGCACCCGATGACAATTTTGACATTTTAAGGTTTTTATTTGAAAATTAATTAATTATAAACCAATGTATGTATGTATCAAGTATTTATTCGATTTTATTAAATAAAGTTGTTTATTAAAATAGTATTAATTAATTAATATTTTATTTCAGCAACTTACGACCTTTGGTTAGCTTTGCCCAGCTGGTGACAGCTGAGGTTAAAGTTGAAATTAATTTTTTGCACGGCGCGAGAAATGCGATTTCTGCACAACCACCGAAAGAGTCTGTAAGTCTTAAAAAGGACAAAGACAAGGGGCAAGATATCGACCGCGAGGGAGTAAATGTATGTAAGTTTATTTTTTTATATATATCTATATATATATATGTCTTTGCACTTGCACTTTGTTTACTTTGTTCTTGCACTTGCACTTTTTTCTATTTTATAATTTTTTTTTTCTTTTTTAAATGTTTAATGTTCTGTGGAATCTTTATTCGGCTCGAAAAATACCAAATGTTGGGGCGTGTAGGGTTTTTTTGGGTTACTGTGTGGGGTTAATCGGATTCAAAAAAAAAGCGGTTTAATGAAAGACGTTTGTTCTTCTTCCAGGGTTACAGCAAACAGATCGTTTTATTAGTCTCCGGAAATTACTTCCATTTTTAACTATCAACTGTCATACATTTGTACTAAATTTACAATACGTAATCTTACGTTACGTTTCATAGGTTATTATTAATAAAATAAGAGTACAATTTCAATCAATTTAGCTCAGTTTTAACATGAATTACAATTTTAATACAAAAATGAAATAATTATTTTAACTAAAAATATATGTATATTAGTTATACATTTTGTTCACGAACAACCACCTTCAATACAACATCGTATCCATTTATTGTCCTCCTATTATCCGCTAGAAAAGAATGACTTTAAAGGTTGATTCACTTGGACCGAATTTTCTAATTGGTGGTGATTTTAATTCGAAGCATACCTTCTGGGGCTTATGATGTAAAACGACGAAAGGCAGACGACTCTATGAAGCCGGTATGCAATCCTGAGTTGACTTTTTCTCGACAGGGAAACCAACATATGGTATTGGCCTTCGGATATAACAAAGACACCCGAGCTTGTAAACTTCTTTGCCACAAAGGGAGTGGCCAAAATCTCTACAAACATCGAGGAAAGTTATGATCTCTCCTCAGATCACTCACCAGTCATTTTGGCACTAAGCATACGCTTAGTTAAGAATGAAGTGGTGCCCGTGCTCCAGTGGTTCAACTTACTTGAACCACTTATGCAACAAATTGGAGGAAGCAATACGAGATTACAAAAATCGGGATATTTCTACATATCTCGAAGGTCTGATTGCTGAAAGAAGGTAAAATTACTCCCACTGGAAAGCCATGAAAGGAATCAAAAAGCCTCAAATGCAATTTCCTCCCATAAGAAAAAATAATGGCGAATGGAGATAAAGGAGATAAAGAGAAGGCGGATTTATTTGCCAAGCACCTAGAAGAAGCGTTTAAACCTTTTGATGGGCAGGCGTTAGCAGGAGGTTCTAGTTATATATTTACGGCATCGGACAACTTTAGAATTAAAGCAGTGTCGCTAGGAGAACTTAACCAAGCAATTAAAAAATTTAAAAATAACAAGTCCCATGAGGATGATTTAATAACTGGTCAAATTCTCAAGGAGTTGCCAAAGAAAGCCCTGATCAAACTGCTCCAACTTATAAATGCCGTGCTAAGATTACTAAACGTTCCAAGCCAATGGAAAGTTGCCGATGTTATAATGGTCTCTAAGCCAGGCAAATCTCTAAACGAAAAAAGTCCTGCAGATCCATATCACTTCTGCCGATTATGTCCAAAATATTTGAAAAAACTCCTATTGAAGCGCTTGCAACCGATCATTGAAGAAAGACGTCTAATTCCTGAGCATAAATTCGGTTTTAGAACTAAGCACTCCACAATTGGTCAGGTTTATAGAATTACGAATTAAATTGAGAAAGCCTTAGAGGGGAAAACCATATGTTTTTCTTGATTTGCCTCAAGTCTTCGATAAGGTATGGCACGAAGGCTTGAATTTTAAGCTAAATCAATTTCTTCCGAGAGAGCTGCATAAGATTCTGGAATCGTACCTGGAAAACAGAATTTTTCGTGTTAAACATGGCACAGAATACTCGGAATTTAAAGAGATTGCTGCTGGAGTTCCGCAAGGAAGTGTACTTGGCCCGGTATTGTTTTGACTCTGTATTCGAGACATACCGGAAGAATCAGGTACCATAGTAGCCACTTTCCCAGACGTTACGGCTATACTAGCTACAGATACTTCAGTCGAGTTAGCTACCGGAAAGCTACAAACGGCTTTGGATAAAATCTACGAGTGAACAAAGATTTAGCGGATTCTTCTCAACGAGACCAAATCTACTTATGTTAATTTTACTTACCGGAAAATAAACAACCTTCCCATTTTCATTAACTCGGTACAAATACCATATGCAAGTGAAGCAAAGTATCTAAGAATGACATTAGATGTAAAACTGAAATTGAAGCCGCATGTTAAAAAGAAACGTGATGAACTTGAGAATAAATTCAGACAAATGTATTGGCTATTTGGAAGACATTCCAGGTTAAGCATACATAACAACCTGCTCATCTATAAGCAAGTGCTAAAATGGACGAACGGTATGTCCGCTTTTACACTTCGCATGAGTTTGATGTGCATGTTTTGCTTATTTTCTTTTGAACTGTCCTTCTGTGATCCGCATTTTTACACGAAGCATGTTTCCCATTATTTGGTTTTTATGTTATTTGACAGTTCTCTTTCATTACATCTTTAGGGCTCAGTGTTTCATAATTGAAAATGACCCCGCTTGTTAATTCTTTGGTCCATTTAAATTCATCCGCCTTTCTGAAATGTTGTGCTCGTAACAACAGCCAAAAAGTACAGAAGCAAATGCGAAAAAGGAAGAAGAAGGAGCTACATGCAGTGGGAATTTGGTTAATTGGCTATTTTTAGTTTCATTATCCCTCTCTTTTGCACTCATTTGAATCTTTCAAAACACGCCGTGTAAAAGCGGATTATAGAACTTTGGGGTTGTACTAAACCAAGCAATCGAAATATTCTCAGATATATCAGAAAGATATAAACTAAGTACGTCGATTACAAAGAACGTTACTGTTCGATCTGGCGCGATAAGTTCTATTCACATATAATAGCGGTACTAGCAACTGCTTTTGCTGGAAAGCTGCCTGTCCCACGCGAATATTATTTGAAACGGAAACTATTTGATAAGGTAACTTAGTTGTAGTCGACAAGAAGCACCGGGCACTATGAGTACCGGGTTCATAGTGTCTATGAAGATTTTCACACCTACACACGGAAAAGAAAAACAAAATTTTTTTGTAGATGCAGGCAGAAATGGATTTGCCGCTGTGGCATATGTAAGAAATAATGCCAATTTGTTAGTAGAGTGTCCTATTATTGGAGCGAAAATGATTATAGCACCGTCCTTGTTAGTTCTCCACCTCGAGCTACAGGCAGCAGTAGTAGGTGCAAGATTCGCATAAACTATCACTGAATCACACACAATCATTTTTACCAAGCGAGTTTTTTGGTCGGATTCTGCGTGTAGAGTCGACCATCGACGAGTGCACACACACAAGTGCATTTGTGAAATTCGCTAATCGCGTGGAAGGGAAAAACATGTGGCAAAAAAATAACCACGCGCTATTGAACAAAAAAAAAACAAAACAAAGCAACCAAAAAACATTCCCTGTGCGGCCAAAAAACAACAAAAACAAAACAACAACGCGCGAGTGCAGTGAAATCAACATCCACAGTATCGGCATCCTAACATTCCTACCCCTGGTCATATTGTTGCTGCACTCGCTCACTGCCACCGCTGTGTATGACATTATCATACAGCGCGTGCAACAACTGAGTCTATGTAACAACTGATGGATAGCGTGCTGTGGGTATGAATATTGTTGGTGTGCTGTTTCCTATAGCCTAGCACCTACAGCAATTTGATTCTGTAAGCCAACTCTGATTGCTACTTCACAGCTGTGGCTAGTAACGTCGGTGTCTGTTTTTTTTTGGATTTGTCTTCTTTTTATAATGACTCGGGAATTTAGAGTGGGTATTGCCAATATACGCGAACTTTTTAGCCCGCTTTCTGCGTACGTCCAAGCCTGTAAATACAGACCAGCTGTTTTGGCACTTAGTGAAACACAGGTAGATCCCTGCCTACACCTCTCAGACCAATCTGATCCTAAGCTACCTGGCTACGAACTAGTACCATTATTCCTCTCTCACTGCGGTCTCGCCAGTTACTTGCGTAGTGATGTAGTAGTTCTTGTTCCAATCCGGAATTCAATTTCATGTGGTTAACATTCCATCTCCGTAAGCAAATTATCCACGATTGCTTTATTTAAAGAAGCCCCAAACCAGATAGCAACTCGACCTTTAATGAGCTCGATGCGATGTCTGACTCCATAAAAAGAATTGTATACCTGTATCCTCATACTGAAATCGTCATTACGTCACAGAGTTAGAGAAAAGATTCCTAAAAGAGCCTTCTTTAGGAATCGTAACTATTCGTTATATTCCCTCGATAACGACGTGGATGTCGCTGATGATATGATCAGAGGCACCATTCTCTTTGGAATGAGAACCCTTATCCCTCATCGTATGAAGAGTATCAAACCAAAAGAAAAGGCGTGGTACAACTCGAACTGTAAAGAGGCTGTCAGAGTTATTTCTTTCGGTCCTTCAAGACCAACCCATCAGGGGAGAACAGAAAAAAGTTTAAACGACTCAGAAATGACTGCAACGTCTTTTAATAAGCGTGTGAAATTCCAATACGACCAAAAACTGAGGCAAAAAATACTACAATGTCCACAATGCAGAAAAACTGTTGGACGTTCGTCAAAAATATTAGAAATTCTGCCTCACCCTCCATCCCAATGCTCATTTACAATGACATTCTGGCTGTCAGCTCTTTGAACAAGGACATACTGCTTGCTACACACCTTGTGGCCAGCTGAACACTCCCAATTGTGCTTTGTCTCCGCCTGCACTTGAGTGCGTCGAATCATCAATGGAACGAATCCACTCTCGCACTTGTGTAATAGCAAGGTCTCGAAACACGAAAACTTCTCAATGACCGGTAGCACGTTTTTCGTAGCAACAGGTGCACTGGCTAATTGATGGCAGCGGTAAATGGAACCAAAACATATATTAATCTGGCGAAAGCAAGATAGTTGCGCTTGATATTTCTAAGGCATTTGACAGAGCTCGGCATCAGGCTCTTTTGTCGAAAATGGGTGCATTTGAAATCGACGACTCTCTTCTTCAATAGATTATAAACTACCTTTAGGAACGTTCAATTCATGTTGCCTTGTGTGGTTTCAAGTCTGATATTCACAAAATAAATGCTGGTATAGCCCTGGGCTAGGTTCTGTCTCCGACACTCTTTTTAATTTTCATCAACGATTTCTTTTCTGGTGCTTGTAATCTCATACATTCCTTTGCTGATGACAGTACTTTCTGCTTTTCATATTCGTTCACGGACTCAAGTCCCTGCTCTTCGGCTGTAGATCGATTCTGATATTAACAGCTTAACTAATTGGGGAACTACCAACAGAGTAGAATATAATGCTTCCAAAACACAATGCTGTCTGTTGTCGTTAAAGCGAAACTTAAACAGCCAGCCATTATCCATGAATGGCACTTGCATCTTCGAAACAGATGAACTTTCCATTCTCTAAGTTGGAATGACCATATATTCGGTGTCGTCAAAAATACTGCGAAATGTCTAGGTTTCCTCAAGCGATGTAAGAAATACTTCACCCCCTCTAATTGGGTCTCAATGTATAAGGAATTTATCCGCCAGAAATTGGACTACAATGCCCACATCGGGTGCGCTTAAAATATCTCTGCACCTGTAAGATGGGGTTCAAAACCGTGCGATAAAACTCATAAGTGATACTAATATCACTCAAACAATGGACACCCCTCGAAGACCGACGTAATGTCTCGTGTCCCACTCTGTTTTATCGCTATTTCCACCATCAGTGCTCCATAGAAATCGCCAGTAGCATTCCGCCCCTTCCAACTTTTAACAGTAACACTCGCTAAGAATGCTCATCAGTATATCCCCAAGCCTACTTTCGGACGTACTCAAAAATATCGTGATTCGTTCCTAAACCGCACAACTCGCTTATGGAATGCCCTGCCTAGCTTATTTATTTATTTCTTAGTCTTTATAACCTCCAAACATTTAAAACCAACGTTCACCGATACCTCTCTTTCTATCCTCCCTGATTTTCCTTCGCGCGAGCTGTCTGCCAGCATTTGCATCTAGAGGCCGTAAAAATAGACTTTTCTGGGAGTTTTCCTTTTACGAATAGTATAAAATAAATCGAATTTACAAAGGTAGCAGTAAAATATGGCAAGCACGACCGCAAGAAACCGCCATCTTATTGGGGATTCGAAATTTCTCTTCCGTTTCACATTCGCCTTTCCGCGTGAACGCTTACATATGCCATGTGCTTTTCGCCTCCCAAAAACTAAATTAAATAAAATAAAAAATACATAAGTAAATACATTTTTCGCTTCATAAGCTTAAAAAAAATAAATATAGTAAATACTAACTTTATGAAAGAGACTTGTAAGTAAAAAATAAAATAAAAAGTTATCGATTACATTGTTAAACTGAAACTTTTCAATAAAATTTAGGATTTCTAACCACCGACATAACCGACTATCAATCGCCACAAACGGAAGGATTACAGGAAGTCTTGTTGCTACATAGCCGGAACACTATTCTTACTTCCTTTTGGTCACGTGGACGAAAGTTTTGGCTTTCTTTGCCTAAGTTGAAATGTCTATTCTGCCTGGCGACAGGATGATGTGCTACATCGCTGTTATATAGTCTAAAGAAAAAGTTTTTCCATATTCTCAGCACCAACTGTGACTCTAGTGCATCATTTCCTTCTTCAGCTCTACATCATCGTAGTCAGATGAAACCCAGCACATCAATTTCGGTATCCCTGATGGTACGTTGGTAGCGTTACCACTCGTCTTCGGTACTTGATGATGGCGACTTAGGAGTTGTTAAGAGACTTTCAGTATATGCGTTCCGTGAAGCTTCTAGCGGTCTTGCCATTGCAGCTTTTCTACGTTATATCTTTTTACAGTAGCTCTTCTTTGTTGTGGCGCTTCGGATATCCGTACTCGCAAATTGGCTGCAAAAGGTAGTATTTTTTTTTTTTTTTTGTATAATTTACGCGCGCTTAAGGGGTTAGATACCCTTTTACTGTTGCCAGGGCGCGGGCGGAAAGATAGAAGGAGGAGAAAGGAAAATTGTTTTTGTAGTGGTTTGAAACTCAGGTATGTTTGGTTTCTATGTTTGCTCTCCAGGGGTGGGAGTCCGAATAGGACGGAGAGTTTTTTCTTCACTCAGAGTGATTCGAGGTATATCACAGTATTTTTCTTTTTCTGTGCTTGAAACTCTACAACAGCCAAATCTACGTGTCAGTGTTATGCCTTCACACGCAGAATTTTTCTGTCTGAGTTCCAATTACACAATGAAAAACTGACTTGCCATGGGCAGGATTCGAACCTGGACCCTCCGAGTGAGACGTGTTTGCTACTACCACTACACCACGGCCACCCCAGGCTGCCAGGAAGGTTCAAACGATCAAAATACTTGAGGCATGTCTTATATCAATCGCATAGACCACCATGTTCCCTTGTGTATATTAAAAGGAGGCGGGCATCCCACATCTCCTGACCCTTGTCATAGTGCTGCTCATTGCACTCAGTCACCGCAGTTGCCGTATAAATACGGCAAAGACAATGACAATGACAAAGTGCATGTAACAACTGATGGATAGCGGGTTGTAAGTGTGAATTTGGTTGGTGCACAGTTTCTTATTATTCTCAGGGCATAACACGTACAACAATTTATTTCGGTAAACCAACGTTCGAGTTTTCACTTCGCGGCCTTGCTTAGCATCGTCTGTGTCTGTCTTTTTGGTGTTTGTTTTTTAGCAATGACTAGCGAATTTAGAGTAAAGGTTGACGAAACATAGATTGATTCCCGCCCACACCCCTCAGATCACGCTGATCTCAAGCTGGCTGTCTATGAACTAGTGCCATTATTCTTCTCTCACCGCGGTCTCGCCATTTACGTGCGTGGTGTTGTTGCTTACAAAATTCCACCACAATGTAATCCTTGTTCCAATCCGGAATTCAACTTCATGTGGTTAAAACTCCATCTCCGTAAGCAAATTATCTACTATTGCCTTATTTATCAGTTCAGTTCAGTTTTTATGCATTTTTATTTTTTTAACTTAATATACTCTTAATAAGCTAAACAAAAAACGCTTAAAAATTAGCTTAAATTACTTACAAATAATCTTATTCTAACTTACTGGCCCCATGCGGGCACTCTAAGTTAAACCTAACACTTAAACTATGTCTTTCGACGAATCTTACAGTCTACCTTTATTCCTATTTTAACATTAATTAATACTAAAACTAAGAAAATAAATTTTAAGTAAAAACTTAGTAAATGGACATTTTTTAATTTTGTATAAAACTTAAAACTAAAAGCCTACAAACTACCTAAAAATAAATCTTAATCTACTTAGCCTACTTAAATCTAACACAAACATAGACATACATAAATATATATATACATAATATGTATATACATAATATATAAATACATGCATATATATATTTTTGTTTTTATTTTTTATTTTTTTTTGGTTTTTATATATTTTTTTTTCTTAAAACCAACTTAAGCCTACCTAAAACTATGTAAGCCGGCCATGGCTAACAAAAAAATTAGGCTGGCCCACTTTGCTTCACATGAAGTTACACATCACTGAAGGAATTTGACGACGAAGCATCCTCCCCTTCAACAAGCCACCAAAAGTTTTGGTGCTGCTGAGCAACATCCCTCATGTCGCGACTCCCTACCACCCTACTGAACCGGAGACGCTCCGCACTGCCATGTGCGACGTCTCTGTCGTAGTTGAGTCGCCTGTCCGCAGCTGTTCGAGCAACGTGGAAGATAAGCGGCACTGCCAATCTGTCCTGGATCAGACCTTTGCTATCTAGATAGAGGAACGGTTCTGGAGGAATAAAGCCGTCAAAGCGAACACTCTCGTGATACATATAATTGGGGTAGTAAGCCCCGGAGATCAGGTTGTTCGATGAGGTCATTGCTCTTGCAACGTGCCTTCGAGTTAATTTAATGATGAAATTGTCCACTCTTATTAGGTTCGCCCTATTGTATAAGACCTCATTACGATAGAATTTTATGTACTCAGACTCTGGTGTGCTGTATAAGCGAAGACAAGTCCTAAGACAAGCCCTCACAAACACCCGAATCTTTTCCAATAAACTTGCTCTCACGTTAAATCACACGGGACACCCAAATACAAGCATGGGCTTGATAAGGGCCATGTAGCAGATAACCTTCACTCTCGCATCGAGTTGGCTGTTATAAAACAGTCTCTTTGTAAGGGCAAAAGCACCTCTGGCTCTGGCCAGAGCAACATCTATATGTTTGTTAAAATACAGAAATTGATCCAGCCAGATCCCAAGGTATCTGACTACATTTCGACCAGCAAGTGGCTGCCCGTGCTGCCCCACGATCGAAAACTTTCGCCAATTCTTTCTGGTATCCCTAGAGGCCCCAGACAAAGGCGTCCTAAACAGAATGGTTTCCGACTTCTGAAAGTTGATTTTCAACTTCCAGTCATCGCAATATCGCTTAATTTTGTCGAAGTAACGCTGCAAAAGTATATTAATGACCTCAATCTTTGGACCTGATCTGTACGCGATTATGTCTGTCTGTAAACCCTCTGTACAAGGTTTTTAGTCTTGACAGCAGTCCACTTTTATGTCGGTGTAGTGCGTCAATAGTTGCGTTGCGGAATAGGTCTCCTTCGTCAGTGTGTTGGTACCGAGGTATCGTTTTGTCCATTGTTCGTTTGATTGTCTCGTCCATTAGTCTTAAATACATGTCAATCTCCTCGTTCGACAGATTCCTGTTGGACGGTGGGTAGAGCGAATTCGAGGAGAGTGCTCTAGTCAGTGTTCTGGTGAAGTGTGTCCAACGCACCCTACTATAATTGTAGGAATGCCTTTGAACAAACTCATCCAATTCCGCAATTTCGTTTGGAACAGTTATTTCGGTGCTGAGGCCGCAATGGTCACTGTCATACACGAAAGTGCGTAGACAGTTTGAAGTTTGTTGGTTAGTGGATGTCAGTTGTATTCGTGAGTCGAACAGCAGGAGATCCAAATAGGACTCGTGTCTGGGAAAGGACGGGCTATCCGTCGCCTTAAGCCCGAGCCGATATATCACACTGTGCTTACCCCACCAATTGAATAGTAGGTTCCCTCTAGTATTTGGTGTATTATTTCCCCAATCGCTATGCTTGGCGTTGAAATCTCCGCCGATAATAAAATAGTTGTCTTCCAATTCCAGCCTCAGAAATCGAAAAAGCGTCTCGAGCTTTGAGATGAATAAAGTGGATTCAGTAGCCTTAGGTGCATAGACAGACACCATGTACAACCGCTTTCCACTACGGAGAGGGATATACACGATGCATGCTTCCAGCACCCGGAACCTACGTACTACACAACTGTATACTCTTTTAAAACGTATACCTTTTCGTACGAATATTGCAACGCCACCTCCCTGAATGGAGTTGGTTCGGTTTCTTCGTACTATTTTGTATCTTCTGTGCCTCATTTTGTGTCTCTTGGTAAGCTTAGTTTCGCTAACCAAAAGCACATCAGGGGCTTGGTCTTTAAGCAACTTAAATAGTGCGGCTCGTCGTTCGAGCCTAATCAGTGAATTCACATTCACAGCAAGGACCTTCAAGGTTTGCTCTGCCACGTACGTACCCATTACGGCAAAAGGTGCGTTAGGCCAGGCAGCAGCGCGTATATTTGATCCACCCGCGCGGTCTGTTCAGTTAAGTGACGTTGTAGCTGAGCCATCTGCCCCTGGATAGAAAGCAAGATAGCTAGCATGTCAGGTACTGGTTCCGGTGCTCTGGGCGCTGGGGCCTGAGAAGCAACCTTCACTTGCTGTACCGTATTTCCCCTACCTGCCGCCATTTGGGCGTTGGTAACATGGGGAGTAACGGCTGGAGTTTGCAAATGCACGGGTGGACGTTTCACTTCCACTTTCTGCTGCCGGGCCAGATTTATTCTTTTGATATACTGGAATTTGGGACAACCCCGATAATTTGCGGTGTGCCCCGTGTTCCTACATAAAGCACAAGAGAGTTGGCTTTTTTCAGGCGCTCCGTCCTTACCCAGAGCGCATTCCTCGGACTTGTGGTTCTTTCCGCACTTCACGCATCGAGGCTGCATTTCGCAGTTCGACGCGGAGTGCCCGAACCTTTGGACAAACGTATGTTGCCAATGTAATAATTGACATTTTAGATCCTGACGACTCAGTTGCAAAGGAGAAGTTTTTAATTAATACTGCTTTAATGGATAAAGCAAATCATTGAACAATAGCCAAGTTCTTCGATGACTCGGTAAAGATGTTGGGTGACCAGTTTGAAAAAGACTCCATACTGCTATTTTTGTCAGATGCTGCTCCATATATGGTAAAGGCAGCTGGAACAATTATAGTATCTTACCCAAAAATAACTCGTGTGACGTGTCTAGGACATGTTTTTGAAAGCTCTTTCAAGAGTAAGAACTTTTAAGGAAGTTGAATCAGATCTATCACTTACTCCGCAACTAGTTACAACTCGTTGGGGAACTTGGATATAAGCAGTTTCATATTATGTAGAGTTTCAATTATGAAAAAATTGTAAACATTTTTTTTTCTAAATCAATTGAGAAATTGGAAACGAAGGGTCTAGAATTTGCCGCATATCATATATCGACGTAGTCAACGATACAGAAATTAAAGTTAGTTCCATTGACTGCAATATAGGGAGAAACATAAAGACCAAAATGTTAAATGTTTTGGAAGAAAACCGTGGTTTTAAGACTTTAAAAGAAATTTCCAGTTGTCTGTCCTGATAGAATTCAATAGTGAATGAAGCAATAGAATCTAAGATAATGACATTTAAATTTTCGCCTATTACATCGTTGATGTAGAAATAAGTTTTTCTATGTACAAAAATGTCCTTAGGGCAAATAGGCAACGTTTTTTTTTTGACAATTTAAGTAAAATTATTCGCATTTATTTCAACAAAAATTTAAATTAATTATAATTCAAGAAGAATTTTGATATACCATATTTAAGTTATTTAATTAAGTTGTTTCTTACTTAGTTGTATTTCCTCAAATAAAAATTATTTAAAAATAATATTTTTTGTTTGATTTATCGTGATTTTTCCAGTTTTCAATAGTTTTTAGAGCATATTTTAAGAGCATATAACGTATTTTTAGAGCATATTTAAAGCGCTATAAACTGTTTTTTAAGAGCATATTTCCGGTTGCCCTACTCATTACTAACTGTATTTTTGGAAAATAACATAGATATACTTTATAGATGTACTCCTTTTTTAGCGGTGTACATGCCCTTTTGCAAAAATTTTAAAAAATGTTGCTGTTATTTTTTTTTTCAATAAAGACGTTAACATTACTATGCACTTGGCCAAAGCTAGGCAAACATACAAACCTACATATAAATGTAGAATTTAGGAAAACAAAAATAATTAAAGAATTCTTCATCCGCTTGGTCATCTATTAAAATGTGATACCACATAACACTCATAGCGTGAGCACAACGTCCGCCAGTGTAACAACCTGTAAAAGAGAATTTTTGCTTAGTTATTATTATTATTATTATTATTACTATTTTATTTATGTAATATGCTCTTTTTTCCTCCTTGTCATATCAAAGTTATATTTTAAGTTAATATGCATAACATTGTCGCAATTCATACAAATTTAAACTTGTACGAATTTGACAGATCTTTACAAATTTAATCGATTTGACGTTTTTTACAATTCCCAAAGAAAAATCTCGTGTAGAAATTTTTAAGAACTGGCAGGGTGGGGAAATGAATTAAATGAATTACTCTCTCAAAGACGTTCTCTTTTACAAATTTTTTTCGCGCGGGAACAGGATTCTGTACAAATTTGTACGAATTTGCAATCCTGGAACAGACCTAATGTGCGTTTAATATACTCTAGAACTTATACAGGTTCATCCATATTGTGCTTTATAAAGAAAATATCAATAAAACACATTTAAGTTTTATATTTCGATGAGATTTTTATTTCAATATATTGTTTGGATCATGCCATTATAAATGACATCAATCATATATGACATCAATTCAATGTCCTCTACTGGAGTTCTTGCAGACTTGATTCTGACAAGGCAATTTTTGATGACTTTTCACATATGAGGCAATAACTCGGCAGTGTCTTGACAAATATTCGTTTTCAAAACGTCAAGAGTTTGCAAATTGCGTGCGTGAACATGATTTTTTGCATAGCCCTACAAAAAGAAATCCAACGAGACAGATCACAAAATCTTGGTGGCCAGTTCAAATTACCAAAACGTGGAATAATTCGTCCAGGAAACTTTTCTTGCAGTAAAGCCAAAACGGATTGTGTTGTGTGAGATGTGGTACGGTCTTGTTGAAACCAGATATCTTCCACATCCATATCTTTGATTTGAGCCTATAAAAATTTGGTTAAATTTGGCTATAGCGATGAGAATTGACGTTGATGGTTAGACCTTCCTCATTTTCCAAGAAGTATGGACAAATGACATTACCAGACCAAATTGCACACTATACAGTAACTTTTTGTGGATGCAATGATATTTCGATAGTTACATGTGGATTTTCACTGCGCCATATGCCACAACTTTGTTTGTCAAAGTACCAACTGAGAGAAAAATGAGCCTCATCGCTGAAAAAAATGTTGTCTAAAAATAGGCCATCCAAACGCTGATGCTCAGGCATCCAATCGGCATATTTTCTACGCATTCCGTGGCCAGATGGCTTCAAATCTTGAGTAAGTTGAGCTCCATAAGAGTGTAGATGCAAATCCAATTACAAAATACGCCATAATGTGTCGTAAGAAAAGCTCAAATGGTGTGCTCGCCGTCATAGATTTGGATCTTCTTCAAAAATCTTACTAATCACAGCCATATTTTCTGTAGAGCGTGCATTTCGATGATGGATAGGCCTTTAGACATTTGTTACAGAGCCAGTCTCTTCGAACTTTTTGCCTATAGTAGGCTCAGATGGACGATTATGTCGACCATAATCTTCTCATAATGCGCGGAATGTACGTAATACAGAAGCACTATTTTTGCAGTAAGTTATCACAATTTTAATACGTTTATAACATATTTTAATTATACGAGTATGTGATGCCAAATCCGGACCACGAATTATGCCGAGATTATATACGACCTTTTAACAGGTAATTGTTTCCTTGTAAACTTTGGTGTCCTGTGGTAATTTTTGCTATATTTGGACACACGTCTATTTTGTAGCTCCCATTTTACTACAGATGTTCTTCACAGTATGAACAAGCTTGCTTTATTTGGTAATTTCTCGAGGATATTTTACGTAGCTTTGGCAAACTTAGTAAGAGAAAGTTAATTAAGTCCGCAGTGGTGATTGGCTGATTTCGAGTATTTAGTCTGCTCAAAGCGATTTGCAGCAGCTCATAAGTATCATCGGTGTCTTCGATTAGTGATTGTTTAAAATTGCTGAAGCTATATTAAAATCATCCATAAAGTGAAGAGAAGCAAGATCGAAGAACTCCTGACGGAAAAGCTTGAAAACACTTTCTAAGCGTCCATTTACTACTTTTATAACTCGCCCTCTTATTCGATTAATACCGACATAAATGCGGGTTCATTTGCTTGATATTGTAAAGATTGTTGGACTTGCAGCTATGTTGGTGACTATTGTCTAAGTGAGACCAATCATGGGCAGAAATATGAAAGCCACTAATGCGAGCATTTTCTGGTATATAAAATTTGTGATCAGTTAATAATTGTTTCTTTATCACTCTCGGGATAGTAATCTTTCATTATTTTGGCAGTTACCGAATACACACTGGGATTCTGTTGCAGAAACGCGTTAATAAACTGCTGAAAATACTTTTAGTTTCACGGATAGTACTTCATCAACAATCTGTTCTTCTCGTTCAGGAAGGATAATATCATACCGATTATAATCTTCTATTCGCACCCTTTTTTTTTTTTATTTGAGTAGCCCGCAGCCAACAACACATACAGACTTGACTTATGGTATGTTGATATTTTGAAATACTTTTATATAACAAAACTAGGTTTATATGAGATTGTTTATTTACCTGATGAGCTGGAACCCATTGCAATGAAATATTTCTTTGATGGTAGTTCTGTGGAACATTATGAGATCTAATCGGCCTTAGGGAAGAACCACAACACAAAGATACCGATGTATGCCCAAATTGACGATCATTTGCCAAGCTAAGCCTGTGTAAAATACGGCGGCATTCAAGACATATAGAGCATGATTCTGGTATCTAAAAATATTATAAAGCAAGGTATATAACATACATAAGCTTCATATTTATACATATCTAATATCTAATAACAAAAATAAATTTAACCTTACCTCTCGTAGTAAAATACAATTGTTTAAGACAAATCACACAGACTTTGGGAGCTCCCTTATGTTAGTAATACGCATGTAGTTTTGTAATCGTATTGAACAATGAAAACATTGATTACCTAAATTAACTTCCATATTTAAACATTTTCGACACAACTTAATGTCTACATATTTAGCACACAGAGATTGATGTGTACCATTTAAGATTTCGAAAGTGCTTTTCTTGGTTAACGTTGGCGGAATCTTAAATTACTATACACCAAATACGCTCTCGCGGAAGATTTTTCATAAATTAGTGATTAAAAAATAAAAAATTACTTTCAAAGTCTTCAGAGTTAGATTGATTATTTCAAAAACTGAAAATTGTAGAACCATTCTTTTTAGGTCATTCAAAAGATAGTGAAATTAACTTTCAATTGATACCAAAAACATGTATGTGTGTCTTACACTAATTATGATATATGATTTTATATGCATATAAACGGCCAAAAATCATCAGAAGATCCACCCGCAATACGAAGTTCACATAAGTAAATATCAAAATCGCAACATACGATTTTCATAAAATTTCATAGTTTTAATGTACTCACGCTCAGCTTTATTTTGATATTAATCTCATTGATGTACGATTTTGCGCAAAAGTGCCCTATCTTCTTTACCATTTTACTACATAAAATCCACTTACGTTTCTCACACTTAATTTTATCCAGAGCTAAGGAAATTGTATGTATGTTCTTGCTTAATTTTTGTCGAATGAGCAATGGACAAAGTGCTTAGCTTCTAACCGTTATGCAGAAGTACAAGTTAACACTGAAAAACTTCACATTCACACGTGAACACATTTCGTCGCATCTTTAAATAACACCTCGTATTCCAGACGGAATACAACGCCTGACATCCGTCGGTAGAAGGTACATGTGCGGGCTCAAGTAGCTGACGATGCACATAGCATCAGTGCGAACGTGGGAACGTATGCATGGAGGAAGATTAGATTTAAGTTATTATTCATTTGAGTGTTTAGTCTAATGTTTGTACTCTTATAAAGTTGACGGGAGTTCTGTCAATCTTTTTTGAAAAAAAGTTAAAAGTGTCTAAATAATTTTAATTTACATATTTAAGACAGCATTTTGACAAGTTTATAAAGAAACACTATTCATTCGAGTCATAATTCTGTAATCTTATTGCAGTCATTATGCTTGGAATATCATTTTCTTCAGTAAAGAATGAGAATTCTTTTTTTATCTCTATTGCGGTAATACGAGATTTTCGTTTCTATTGTTAGCATATGCCTTTCTTTTAACCGAAACGCAAGAAGTTCTGATGCAGTTTTAGGCAGTTTAAGATCGCTGACCAGGTCATTTAGTTCATTTTGATCTAGTCGTTTTGGATCTCTGGGGCAATCAGAATCACTGTCCTTACTATAGTCATCATCTTATGCTTTATTGTCGGCGTTGGGAAAGTATCACGAGTAAGTTTTTTATTGAGCACCCAAACGGAGTCTGCCCTCTCCATTTTTCTTCCTAACTACGGAAGAGGGTGAGTTACTGCCTATGCCGTTCGCTAACAAAACATCAACAATTGTTTCCACTTTCAATCTCTCCACACAATGGAAGGGTGTGTCATCAGTCACATATTGTATTACGATATCCATTTGAATGTTAACAGCGTCATCTATATTTTAAATGCGAGGGCTCTCGCATTCAGACATCGGACGTCTGTTTACAATGATGCGTCTAAACACCACTCACAAATAACAAGCTCAAAATGAAAACAACAACAATTTAGCTGTCACGCATTGCGAGATGCGAGAGTTTTCCAGATTTTCGAAATTGACTGCGATGCTCGCTGCGTGACTCGTATTATTGTAAACTAACACATTGAATTACATGTTACGGAAATATTTTTGACAGTTCATGCGCTCTCGTTTTCGAACAACGTATCGCATCTCGCAGTATTGTAAATGGGACTTTAGTTCCAAAGTGGAATTTGAAGAGTGAATTACGAGTAATGGTTAAGGGGTTTAAGTGGAAGATAAAATAGAGTAAAATGGTTGAGAAAAGCATTGGATTGCAAATTATTGTAACTGTATTAAATAATGTATTAAAAGGAATAATTGTTATCATTTGTATCCATACACACATATTGTAGGATATCTTTTATTTTTGAATTATAAGATTCTATGATACTTTTATAACCGGATCGAGATTATTATGATATATTGGTTGTTAATTGTGGTCTATAAAACCCCCATTTGTTGACTATTAATATAGTTGAGAATTAATATGTAAGGCGGATTCGTCGTCAGATCGCGACGTAGTGTCAGCCGTTCCTTAAAACTGGTCAATACTGATACAAGCAAACTCATCATCAACATTTATTTTTAGTTTTGGTATACAGTCTTAAACTAACATAAATTAAACTTAAAACTAAGGTTGATTAAAGTGGTGAAGGAGAACGGATTTGAGGTAGGAAGGTGAGGTCAAAGTCAAAGAAAGAAAGAAAGAAAGGATTGAATTGGTCTTTCGTAGCATATGGGTGATTGGTTCGTTCGCGCCATAGGAGATTTAGTGGGCTGCTAGAAAGAGTCGATTACGAGGGTTAGTGTAGTGTAGGAAAATAGAGTTGTAAAAACACGTGCATTCAACGTGACCTAAAAAGAGTCAATGAATGAAGAAATAGTCGGCTACATTTATGCTTTCCTCAAGTGTGTTTAAATTAATAAGGTTGTCCGGGTTTTGATAGGGGGGCAGAATAAAAGGTTCTTCCCAGGGCATACCTCGAAAAGCAAATCGAGTGTAGAGTGCAAATCGAGTGGAGATCAATAGAGTGTATGGGTTGGTGAATTCTTTGGTCATCCGTATTACAAAACCTTGTGCGGAGTTGGCTTTAAGGATTATCTTATCCATATGTAAACGGAAGTTGAGCTCCCTATCACATAAAATAATGAGGTCGCGAGTAGATTGAACGGAGGATATAGGTTTTTTGTGGAGGACGTAGAGTTGGAAAGGCGATTTGTGCCGCTTATGTGAAAACGTGATGGATTGGCATTTGGCAATATAAAGTTTCAAACAATTTTTAACGCACCAGATTGAAAAACTGCCAAAGTTTTGTTGAAGGAGGAAGGAGTCATGGGGTGATGAAATGGTTTTGAAAAATTTGGTATCGTCGTCGTAAAGGGAGACAGACGATGATTGATGATATTATGGAGATCATTTGTGGTTAATATAAAAAATAGAGGACCTAGATGGCTGCCTTGTGGAACTCTAGAGGGGCCAAAAATGGAGCCGTGTGGGCTGACCTAAAACGAACACTGTCTTAAATACGGTTTTCCAGATATTCATTTTAACAGTATGGGTACAATGGCGAGGGTAGACAATGTGAAGAGTCTTAATCGATGAGAGATTTTATCGGAAGCCTCGTTAAGATCGGTTGCAACTACATTGACTTCATTACCATTTGTAATGTCAGTTGGACACGGTTCTTTTCACTACCCCGTGCGTCTCAAATCAACTTACCATTTTGTTTCGTGGCGAAAGTATAAAAAAAAAAACAAGGATAGCCTGAAGAAAGCTACGTTACTTTACGTTGACTAAACGGACGGAGTTAAAAGAGAGGAGAAGAGAGAGAAAAAAAGAGAGAGAAAAAAAGAGAGAGAGAAAAAGAGGAAACGAAGCGGCGGCGCTACTTACGCGCTTAAAACTAACTCAACCTACGATATACCCTAAAATACCAAAATCTATCTGACCGATTATAACTAAATCTAAAGCAAACTTAACCCTATGCACCCTACACCGAGTAAAATTGTCCCAGTATCACACAGCGATGAATACTCGTCACGACCTTAAATAAGCCGGATGGTGTTGGCTGACGATGGCCAACCCACCCTTATCACACTTAATGTGATAACGACCAATTGCTACCATTCTGGCTAGAATTGTGAATGGTAGCCCTTAAAACAAAGATCCTTCCAGATGCCACCTGTAAAAAAAATCAATAGTCAGGTGATTTTTGTTCGTGCGTCACGTCCGGTCACAGTCGGGCCCACCGAAGAACTGTCTGTCCGCCCATCCACACTCCACTTGCGTTAGGTTTACTCCATCATGATAGTTAAAAAAACTATTTCATATCACCACATAATTCATTACCGATTTAGTTAAAAAGAGGGAAACAAATTCACATATGAAAACCTATTAACTAATAGGAGTTTTTGAATTATATGTAGAAAAAAAACACTGCTATACTCTTATTCTAGCCACAAAATAATGAAATGCCTTAATCGTGTGACGTACCGGTTATTATCGATCCCTCGTCTTCCTGGCGCCAGCACTTCAAAGAATCTTTTGAAAATATTTCATATAAAATAAATTTTTTTTTTGCTTCCGCGCACAAAAAATTAACTTCAAATAAAATTCAAAATCAACTCGCTTAACCTTAACCTTACTCCAAGCAATTTAATAGAAAAAGGTAAATCTAGAACTTAACCAAATTGAAATAACTCAAAAAAGTAAATCCAAACCATAACCTAAACTTTAGTATCATATGTATGTACGTAATAATGTGTGTATATTTAATACACTGTACTGTTTTTTTTGTTTTTTTAGTTTTAAATCCCTTATCAGCTGCAATGAATAATGTCTTTCTTCCCAGCATACTTACTACGGAGGAATTAAAAAAGTTTGATATTGATTTTTATAAATTAAAATTAATTAAAGTGGATGTTTCTAAACAAACCATAGACCAAGAGGACAGGTCATTAACTTTCCCGTCGGCAAAATAAAATTTGGGGTTCCCGTCGGCAAAATGAAATTTGCGGTTCCCGTCGGCAAAAACTTACTGTTTTCATTTGCAAACACAAAACAAAACAACAGCTCACGCATTTACAGCTCACGCATTCAACAAAGGCCGGGGTCAATGACTTGCTGAAACACACAACACTTGTGAATAATCTGGATAATTATAACAAAACAAAAGAGGAAAAGCATGCATTGATCACAGTTGCATGCTTTCATTCAAACGCAGATTGGAAGAAGAAGTCAGTTCGATTTGTACCACTAGCGCACACAGTCACTATCGCGAAAGATTAAGCTCGTGTTCAACAAATTTAGTATTGAATTTTCTTTCGGTTATTTTTTGTTCATTTCGCTAATTGTTTATTTTATTTCCAAATTAGCTGGTTTCCTTGCGAAACATATTGGTCCTTCGAGCCGGATGTTGTACAAATCACGGATTTGTGACAGTTCGTTTTTTTTTTAAATAATTTGGTATGATCGAGTGAACAGTGTGAACAAAGCTCGCACTAACTTTAAAAACAAAAAACAGTGAGATCAATAATCAAAAAAAAAAAAAACAGTGAGAACAATCAATAATCAAAAAAAAAAAAAAAACAACAAAAAAAACAGTGAGAACAATCAAGAATCAAAAAAAAAAACATTCAGTGAGGACAAAACAATCAAGACAGTGGAAAGCTGAGCTGGTGCAATTGTGGACCCTTTAAGGAGCAACGCTTATCAACAGGTGTGTGGCATTGTCTTATCTAATTATTAAATTAAACATTTCACTTATAAAATAAGAATTATCATTGTGTGTTGTGTTTGGCTTACGATTGGCAACGAATTATGAGTAAGGTAAAAATCTCCAATTTCGTGGAATCGATCCAGATTATCGTTTCAGAAATTTAAGCCGATTATAAGGCGTACATAGCCCTGCACGAAACGAAATCTAATTATATGTACAAGGCCCGGTTAAAGAACTTAGAAGAGTCTTTTACCGAAGCCAAGGCACTTCACCAAAAAATAGTGGTAGCGCCTAGTGAAGCAGCCAAGGTAAAATATATGGAATCGTTAACGTTCCATAAACTAAAGGAACTTTTTTACTCATACTCCTCGGTTTTGAAGGAGCAGCTAAGCAACCATGATAACCCCAATTCGAATCAAACTTTAAATACGTCTGGCTTAGGTTCAAAGGTCCCGTCGGCCGAATTAAAACTTCCCGCCATTAAAATCCCTGCATTCTCTGGGTCATCCCAAACGTGGCCAGAATTTAGAAGTCTGTTCGATAGTCTGGTTAAGAAAAATCCTTTGCTTTCAGATGTACAAAATTCATCACCTAAAGGCAAATTTAAGCGGGGAAGCAGAACAGTTGCTTCGAAACACGTCGATCACAGACGGTAATTTCGAATCAGCTTGGGCCACGTTAGTTAAGCGATAGCAAAATCTAAGATTGTTAAGGGGCAATCAATTTAAATTATTATTCCATCAGCCTCATGTGTCGCAAGAATTGTCTGACGGAATTCAAGTGCTGTTAGATACCACAAATGAAGCAAAACATGCGCTTGAAAATCTAGGAGTACCAGTAGAGTCATGGGAAGACGTTTTGATATTCCATACAGTTAATAAATTCCCACGCGTCACTCGAAGTCATTGGGAGTCTCACATTGCATCTTATGTAGATTACCCAACATACAGCGTTCTAGAGGATTTCTTGTTAATGAGAGCACGGACCTTAGTTGTTCTAGGACAATCCTCGTCAGACATAATTCAACCTAAAAATAAAAGATTCTCTGTAGACAACGTTAGATCGCACAATTCCACAATTGCAAAATGCTCCATGTGTCAGGGTTTGCATTCCATCAGAAAGTGTTTCAAATTCAAGGCCTAAAATCCGAAGAGGAGACTGGACATAGCAAGAAAAAGTCGGCTGTGCATCAACTGTCTGTCTAATGCGCATGATATTCGGAATTGCACGAGCACATTCACCTGTATCGAGTGCAAACAAAGGCATCATTCGTTACTGCATACACGGGAGCCAGCTAACGCAATTCAAGCCACGAAGTCAGCCTTCGCAACAACTACTCCGTCACCCTTACAAACACCCACCTCTGCCCTTCATCCCTCACAGGCCGAAGCAACGATTAATCTAACTTCTTGCTACAAAAGATCTGCAACACATAATGCATACATAGCCGAACAAAAAAACCTCCAACTGCAAAAAAGTTTCCAATCAAATCCTTCTTTCTACAATGAGTACAAAAAGGTCTTAGATGAGTACAAGGAGCAATATAAATTGCGAGACATTGAAACATGCCCAATATTACTATACCCACTATGCAGTCGTGAAGGAATCGAGTTCCACCACAAAGCTGCACATTGTCTTTGATGCATCCTGTAAATCTTCAGATGGAACATCACTGAACGATCATTTGTTGGTCGGCCCACGGTTACAAAATGACATCTTCGGTCATATTGCTTGTTTCAGAAAACGTAAGATTGTGTTTGTAGCAGACATCACCAAAATGTACAGGCAGATATGGGTTCCGGCTGAAGATGCTGCGTTTCAACTTATTTTGTGGAGAGATGAACAGACAAAGGAGATCAAAACAAACCGCTTAAATACCGTCACTTTTGGGACTGCCTCAGCACCCTTTCTAGCAGTTCGTACCCTTCAGCAGCTAGTCACAGATGAAAAGGACGATTATACTCTGGCGGCAAGGATTGCTACTGAAAACTTCTATGTAGACGATGTTATTCATGGAGCTGACTCAGAAAGCGAAGCCTTGGAGATGCAACGCCAATTGATCTGGATGTTGGAGAAAGGGGGTTTTCCATTACGAAAATGGGTAAGTAATGGTGAGAGATTATTGGCAGCAGTTACAAAGGAGGAAAGAGAAATACATCTACCGCTGGCTTTTGATGTAGACAACACAATAAAAACACTTGGAATTCAATGGCATCCTGGAAGGGATACATTTTCATTCAAAATCAATCTTCCAGATACAAACAAGACAACTAAACGGACAATTCTCGCTGATATTGCTCGCCTTTACGACCCTATGGGATGGAGTACCCCCTGCGTCATTTTGGGAAAGATATTGATGCAAGATATCTGGAAGGAGCATCAAGATTGGGTTAGTGAGCTCCCACCAACAATCATTTCTAGATGGCAGGAACTGAGCACAAAGATTGCGGCTCTCAATGAAATAGAGATTCCTCGCTGTATCAAAATCACACGCCATACACAGTTGGAAATCCACGGATTCTGCGATGCCTCCGAAAAGGCGTACGCTGCAACTGTATATCTTTGGGCCATCGATAAAAACCGACCTGCTGTTTTCTAAAACTAGAGTTGCACCCCTCATAAAGAAGTCATTGGCGCGTTAGAGTTATGCGGAGCTCTAGCACACTTAATGGTACGCAGTATGAAAACAATGAATCTCCAACATGCAAAAATATACGCATGGTGTGATTCGAAAATAGCACTCGCGTGGATAAAAGGAACGCCATACATCCGTACCACTTTTGTCGCCAACAGAATAGCCCAGATTCAGGAGCTCACCGACCCTAATTGTTGGAATTATGTGCCTTCAAAGGATAATCCAGCGGACGTAGCTTCGAGAGGACTTTGCGCGAGAAATCTGAATAATCACACTCAATGGTGGAGTGGTCCTGAGTTCCTGCAAGCTTTAACGGAACAATTTAAGGCGCAACTAAGATTCAAGACACAGAGCTCGAATTGAAGGCCTCAGCAGTTGCAAAGGTCGAAAATGATTTCATAGAATCTAGGTTCCCCATAAGGTCAGTTTTTCAGCTCTGTGCTCACTTCACTGCTTACGGATCAAATGAACTTATTACCAGGTTCTCAACTTTAAATCGTTTACTACGAGTAACAGCTTACTGTCAACGCTTTTTTAACAACTCAAAGAACAAATCAGACCGTTGGTCTGGACCAATTACAGTGGACGAATTTTCACAAGCCCGAAGGAGATTAATCTCTGTAGTGCAGCATGAATACTTCTCCGATGAAATTTCTAAATTATTACACAAAGATTTAATACCAAAGGGAAGTAAGTTGGCGAAATTGTCCCCAATTATCGACGACACGGGGATATTGCGAATTTGAGGTCGATTGGAAAATGCAGATTTACCATACTCACAGCGACCTCCAATTATATTACCTTTAAATAATGTACTGACCACACTCATTATTCATGATACTCACATGAAAACATTTCATGGCGGTCAGCAACTTATTGGATTTTTAATCTTAAAACCAAGGTCAAAGGTTGCATTCACAAATGTTTAAAATGTTTTAGATATAAGGCCACAAGGGTGCAACAACAAATGGGTGATTTACCGGCCTCAAGAATTAACCAGGCACGCCCATTCCAAACCTCCGGAGTGGATTATGCTGGCCCCGTTCAATTAAAGGCATGGAGAGGAAGGTGCAACAAAGTAGTTAAAGCCTACATCGCAATATTTGTTTGTTTTTGTACCAAGGGTATGCACCTAGAGTTAGTAAGTGAGTAAGAGTACTGCCGCCTTTGTAGCAGCCTTTAAGCGATTTACAGCTCTCCGTGGAATTTGCTCCAACCTTCACAGTGACTGTGATACCAACTTTCAAGGAGCAGCAAATGTCCTCAGCCAAGAAAGAGCTGCGCTGTCAAAGCATTGGAGGGAAGACATAATTAGACAATTACAAACAAATGGAACCGCCTGGCACTTCAATCCACCAGCTGCTCCACATTTTGGTGGGCTGTGGGAGACAGGTGTGAAATCCATGAAGCACCACTTAAAGGGATTCATTGGCCACTACAGACTGACTTTTGAAGAGTATGCGACCGTCTTAGCCCAAATCGAAGCCTGTCTAACCTCGAGACCTCTTTGCGCGGTCACAGAAGACATTGAAGGTTTGTCCATTTTAACGCCTGGACACTTTCTCGTTGGTTCAGCATTTAACACCATACCTGAAAGGGATTTATCAAAAGCAAAAATTAACTACTTGGACAGATGGCAATTGTTGCAGAAAATATAACAGGATTTCTGGAAGAAGTGGAGTTCTGAATATCTTATTCGACTTCAACGGCGACCGAAGTGGCAAACATCAAATGTGGAACTCGAAGTCGGGCAGCTAGTACTACTTGCTGAAGAAAAAACCCCTCCAACGCTTTGTCGCCTCGGCAGAGTCATAGCAACGCATCATGGTATAGACGGAAAAGTACGGGTCGTTACCATTAAAACAGCGAGTACTATATTAAAGCGCCCAGTGACCAAGGTTTGCTCATTCCTAGGAGTAATGAATAAAATCCACGATAGGTAAAATACACACACACATGAATTTTAACTCCTACCTACACACATTTATGTAGGAAATTTATTTTTATTTACGAGTAAAATATTGTTGTACATTGAATTATAATAAAAGAAGTATAAATTTTAAACATTGCGATCGACGAGCCACCGTGCTTGCGACTGGGAAAACGACTCAAAGAAAACTGCTACCCCTTTCCATCGTCAGCTCCCTTTTATATTTGTCATCCCATCAATCCAGCCAGTTCCAAATACCCACGGCACTTAATAACTTATGCCATGTCCATAATTTTAGGGCTAACATAAACAAAACCCAACCGACGCCTACCCCAACTAATATGACTACCAATCTTAGTGAGAACATTGTATTACAAAGATAACATTGCTCATATCACTATGGCTTTTATGCTTCCTAATGTAGGTCAACACAAAATCCATTCATGAATGCAACAATGTCCTCCTCGAAATTCAATGTGTAAACAAACTCCAATTGTCTGGGTCAGTAAATCGAACGATGATGACTCATTATCCAGAGCAAACGCGCGGTCGTCGATCGTAAATTATTGATTGTGATAAACAAAGAGTACATTATATTGGTGACTAAACAAAACAAAGAAAAAGATATTAGTATATCTACACTCGGCCATCCTAAGCCTATTCGACTGTCCTCAGTTGAAATGGGTGTCATCAGATTCGTTTATCCACGGCTTCATGTGGTCAGCAGATGTGGATGTTAGGTTCGGACCATCATGGTCTCCTATTTTTCTGACGTCGTATCGGTCGTTTCCCTTGACATTGGTTATTTCGTATGGTTCCATAAATTTGATGTATAGCTTAAGTCCTGTACAGAACTGCGTTCGTTTGATGGCTACCAGATCATGTACCCGGTAGTTTCTGGATGCTTTCCTTTTCCGAGTAAACGTCCTTTTATTTTCCTCTTGTACCTTCTGTATCTCTTGCTTGGCTATTCTCCTCATACTATCACGGTTGTTCTCGAAGTCGTCCAGTATCGCCTCCTCTAGCAATTCTCGTAGTTGCCTGTCTTCTTCACGTTTCATAATAGTCCCGAACATAAGCTGAAATGGGCTTCGCTTAGTACTCCGAGATGTCGTCGAGTTAATTACCCGTTGAACATTGGCAACATGTTTGAACCACTTCGTAGGATCTTCCACTGACATCTTGGCAAGTACCTCTATTATGATACGATTTATTCTTTCTAATTGCCCGTTTCCGCGAGGCACCCCCGTTGTTGTTAAAACGTGGTGAATGCAATTTTTCTCACAATATTCTTTAAATAAGTTAGCGGTGAACGCCGTCCCTCGGTCCGAAATAATCCGTACTGGACTTCCGAAAACCTCGCTTTGCAGCTTCTTGACCACCTCTTCGCTCTTCGTAGTCTTCACGGGGTAGATCCAGACGAATTTGGTGAAGGCATCAACCACTACGAATAAATAATTGTAAAACTTGTTAGTTGAAGGAAGTGGGCCCAAATGGTCCATGTGGTAAGTGTGTAGAGGTACATCGCTTTTTTCGATAGGGTGCAGAAATCCCTCAGCTTTCCCGTTTTTTCGTGCAGCTAGTATACACGGAACACAGTTGGATAAAACAGCATCAATACAATTTCCAACCTTCGGGATAAAATAGTCTTGCTTGCAGATTGCTTCCATCCTTTTCGCACTTATGTGACCATCCCTGTGAATATCTCTCATTATTTCCTTTTGCATAGATTTAGGCACTACGAGCAAATGAGTGCCTTCTACAAACTTATACAGTAAATTGTTTCTCATTTCATAATCCTTATAAGTTCCTGTTGCTGAAAGAACATCTAAGATTAATTGACAGAATTCATCTTTACCTTGGGATCTCCTAATTCTCTCGATGATGCCATCTTCAATTCGTAGTACAGCTGGATAACGACTTAGTGCATCTACATGACGCATGGATGAGCCTGATCGGTGCAAAACTTCGCACGAATACTCCTGCAGCATAATCGCCCATCTGGCCACTCGTGGACACAAGTCACTCTTGTTCATGGTGGCTTGGAATGCCTTGCAGTCCGTGTAGATTTTGAATTTTATTCCCAATAGATAACATCGTAGCTTCTTTACACACCTAATTATGGCTAAAACTTCGTGCTCATAGATAGTGTAATTTTTTTCAGCTGGAGTTGTTTTAAAACTTAGGTAAAAGACTGGATGCATTTGCCCTTCGTGTTTCTGGAGCAAAACTCCACCGTAACCAACCATACTCGCGTCCGTATGTAACTCTGTCTCCAGTACGGGGTTGAACAGTTTCAGAACAGGCTCTTTACTCAATAAATCTTTCAGAGATTCGAATGCGATGGTCTGATCCGGTCCGAAGATGAACACGCTCTCCTTCTTCGTCAAATCTGAAAGAGGTTTTGCACAAATTGAATAGTTAGGCACAAACTTACGGAAGAACCCAGTCAGCCCGAGGAAACTCTGCACCTGCTTCACATTAGTCGGTCTAGGAAAGCCCCTCACAGCACTTACTTTTTCCATCGAGGGCTTTATACTCCCGTTCTCCACCACATGTCCAAGAAACTTAGTGGATCTACTGAGAAAAACACACTTTTCCCATTTGATCACTAGACCATTCTCTTCTGCTACTTTTAATACGACATTGAGCTTCTCTAAATTTTCTTCCTCGCTTTCTGCGGCAATAATTATGTCATCCAAATATAAGAGTAAGACGTCTTGCCTTATTAGATCTCGAAAAACCGTATTGACGAAACGCTGGAATATCGCAGGTGAATTGCATAATCCGAAAGGAACCTTTAAAAACTCGTACTGACCATCTGGAGTCACGAATGCGGTATATTTCCTGCTACTTTCTGATACATCCACGTGGAAAAATCCATTGCGCAGATCCAGTGTTGTGAATACCTTAGCTTTGTATAGCTTCTCTAGTATCTCCTCCATTACTGGCAGAGGATACCGGTCCTTGACAATCCTAGAATTTAGTTTGCGAAAATCAACGCACAATCGGTTACTTTCGTCCTTCTTCTTCACCAATACAACAGGACTAGCGAAGTCCGATCGGCTATGCTGAATAATACCTTCATCCAACCATTCCTCTACTTGCTTACAAACTGCTTCTCTTTCGGGGGGTGCTAGTCGTCTGTCCTTCTGATATATTGGATTGTCGTCCGTTAGTACGAGGTTCATCTCTATACATGACTTTGGAACTCGTTTGGGACAATAAGCCGAAACAATATCTTTGACGGCTTCCTTATGACTGTCACTGCCAACACAAAGGTTGCTCCTATCTGTGTTTTCTTCTTCACCATCCATCAGTCCGATACTCGAAACATCATTCTCATCTAGTTGGTATGCCTTATTTTCGTCTAACTTCTTCGCATTAGATTTCTTGATATGCTTTATTTTTCCGTTACTTATTAGCAGTTCTACATTTTGTAGGAAATCTTTTCCCAGCAATATTTGATCCGAAATCCACTTGTCCGGAACCACCTGGAAACGTCCCAATGTTCGTCTGATCCAACTCGTATTTGCAGTAGGCAGGAACCCATCGTCTTTTGAGGAGTATTTCCAAATCCTTTAAGCATCATTCCTGGAGGACTTACTTTTGCTCCCCTGATTTCTTCCACGAGCGATTCATGTACTATCGATACATCGCTACCGTTGTCGACGAAGGCGTAGTATGGTTTTCCTGCAACTTCTATTATCACATTGCTGCCATCTGCTCCAATGCGCTTAACTTTCTGTACTCCCCTTGAATCAGAGTTGTCCTTCTTCTGGTTGGTGAAATTAGTTGCGATGTGTCCAAACTGGTTACAACGGAAAAAACGTGTTCCTTTCTCCTTATCGGGACAATTCAATGCTAGGTGTGACGTAGAGCCACAGTTGTGACACCGTTTAGGCGGGACAGAAGTTTTCCCAGTTGACGAACTTGGCTTATTGGTTTCAACTCGTTGTTTCGGCATATGCTGTTGCATCCTCTTGTAAATCTCAAATTTGGATTTTAGCTCCGCCAGAGAAGAAGCTTCATAGAGTACGGTCTTATTGCCGACTGTGTCCGGTATCCCATTTATAATGTACTGAATCAAGGATATTTCATCCACATAGTATTTACCGATCTGGGACATCACGTACAGGTATTCTAATAGCGTCTCGGAGGAAGTTTTTTTTCTAGAATCCAATTTTTTGTGTACCTCTATACTCGATGTTTTCTTCCCGAACTCCTCTGTTAAAAATGCTTTCAGTTTTGCCCAGTTTGTGACTCCTTCCGTTGCTTCAACTGCTAATCTCGCTGCACCCTTCAGTAACCTACGTGAATAAAGGTATCTTTGTATGTCGTTCCACGCACACGATGTTGATATTTCTTCGAATTCTTTGATCCACTTTGCGTAATCTTTTCCCCCTTCTCCTGAAAACTGTTCCAGAGACTCTTCGACGTCTCGGAAAACGAAATTGGCTTTTGTGGACATCGTTACTTCTTCAGTTTGCTGCCGGGCTTCCCCGTCTTGGTCGCGATTTGGCGGTTGACTGTTGCTTGCCTCGGGTATTTCGCCTTTCTCCTTGTTTATGACACTCAACACGTCTTTTACTGTCACACTTTCTCCTTCTTCCTTGCTGCTTGCGTCGGATATTTCGTCTTCTTCCCTGTTGACGACACTCAACACGTCTTCTATTGTCACACTATTCCCTTCAGAGGTACCTCGAATCCGGTCTACTAAATCAGTCTTGACGTTGTATCTATAGGACAGACCTTTGCTTCTAAGGAATGTTTGTAACTGACGCACTGTCAATGTCTGCAAGTCATCCATCAACTTTCCACTTTACTCTTCTTTTCTTCTTTGCTATTCTTGCTGATTGTTCTACTTATCTTCTTTTCCTTGGCTTCTTATTTTTACTTTACCTTATTTACCATCGTTGCTTATTCACTCGAGGCAAATAAAAAGATTCCCATTTTTTTTCGGTGAATCCCGGTTGAGCCCCCATGTAGGAAATTTATTTTTATTTACGAGTAAAATATTGTTATACATTGAATTATAATAAAAAAAAGTATAAATTTTAAACATTGCGATCGACGAGCCACCGTGCTTGCGACTGGGAAAACGACTCAAAGAAAACTGCTACCCCTTTCCATCGTCAGCTCCCTTTTATATTTGTCATCCCATCAATCCAGCCAGTTCCAAATACCCACGGCACTTAATAACTTATGCCATGTCCATAATTTTAGGGCTAACATAAACAAAACCCAACCGACGCCTACCCCAACTAATATGACTACCAATCTTAGTGAGAACATTGTATTACAAAGATAACATTGCTCATATCACTATGGCTTTTATGCTTCCTAATGTAGGTCAACACAAAATCCATTCATGAATGCAACAATGTCCTCCTCGAAATTCAATGTGTAAACAAACTCCAATTGTCTGGGTCAGTAAATCGAACGATGATGACTCATTATCCAGAGCAAACGCGCGGTCGTCGATCGTAAATTATTGATTGTGATAAACAAAGAGTACATTATATTGGTGACTAAACAAAACAAAGAAAAAGATATTAGTATATCTACATTTATAACTATTATTTTATAATGAATTAATTTGATTAACCAAAATACTATAACTTACTGGTATTATTGCCACACACTATTCACGAAAATTTATTTTACATTTCATGCACATTTGCACCACTGAAACAAGTACCACCATGTCATTAAAGACGTTCAACCTGGATCAAGGTCAAGAGGCTGGCTTGTAACTGATCCCAAGGCGCGGCAAGATGTTGCTGGCAACAAATCATAGACCAAGAGGACAGGTCATTAACTTTCCCGTCGCAAAATAAAATTTGCGGTTCCCGTCGACAAAAACAGAAACTTGCTGTTTTCATTTGCAAACATAAAACAAAACCACAGCTCACGCATTTACAGCTCACGCATTTACAGCTCACTCATTCACAGCTCACGCATTCTAAGCTCACGCATTCAACAAAGGCCGGGGTCAATGACTTGCCGAAACACACAACACGAAGAATTACAACAAAACAAAAGGGGAAAAGGCCCACAGCACATCAAGTGCATGTGCATTGTGTGTTTCGGTACATCGATGAACCACTGGTGAATAGCTGGCGACAACCGCAATCCTGTGGGGCATTGATCACAGTTGCATGTTTTCATTCAAAAGCGGATTGGAAGAAGATGTCAGTTCGATTTGTACCACTAGGGCACACAGTCACTAACCCGAAAGATTAAGCATACACGACAATAAAAAAAACCTTCAACAAATTTAGTATTGAGGTTTCTTTCGGTTATTTTTTGTTCATGTCGCGAAACAGTGGATATATGACAATATTTTAATCAATCGTTAGTCGTAGCAATTACAATTCCCAAGAACTATGTTAACGTTGATCTGAAATTAATTATACCACTTCCAAATCCAGAATTTTTTTTAAATCGATGAAAGTGATGAGTTTGTTGTACGAGTAACAATAAAGAATAAAAATTTTGTTTATCTAAAACAAAAATAGGACTAAGAATAAAATAAAATAATAAAAAAAAGCAACTATCTTTGCCCGGCTGTCACCCCTGGAAGCAATGAATCTTCTTGTATCAATTACTCTTAAGGATTGTTCTACGACTTTACCCTACTAGCTCGCACATGACCACCAAGCAGGGACAACACTTCCAGAAAGTGCAACAATTACGCAGGTTCATCCATTGTTCGATCACCTCATGGAGGCGCAGGTAGTCAACTTTTTCATTGAAGACAGAACTTCCGCCAATGATGAGACCACCGCTGGAGCTCCACTAATATCTCCTTCGCTTTTGCTTTTACTGCTGATGACACTACCGCATTTGTTGCTCCCACTTCTGCATCCACTGCCACTAAACTTACTGCTGCCACTTCTGAACCTACTGCTGCCGCTGCTACCCTGCAAGTAATTCAGGGTCTTCATCAGTATCTAGAACTTCGGCCCAGTCTGATGCTCCAAATTGTTTCAACTGCTCACAGTTGGTTCATTATAAGTCGGGAATTAGTTCCATCTAATTCCTGTTTTAACTGTGGCGTAGTGGGCTATTTGCACCAGTCATGCAAGAAGAGATGAAACGTTGTTAGGGCAATTGAAAAATCAACGATTACCCCCTCATGACCGTTTGCTGGATGACGAAGTCCAGTTTGCTATGCAGATGGTAAATGAGGGTTTTTTTTATAATCAGAACAAGTGCACCGGACTTGTTGATTCAGGTTGCCCGAAGAGTTTTATTAGACTATATGTGGTTCTAATCAAGATAAATAACGTTCTAAAACCAACAAAGTATCGCGGCGTGGGAAATAAACAACTAAAATTTACGGGAGGGAATTAATTCACCCGGAGAAAGCTACATCAACAAAATAGAGATGTTTGATGAAGAGTATACAATACAGATTCATGTTATTAAGATACAGAATCCCCTGGTAAGGCCACTAAACCTGGACAGATAAGCATCACCAAATGGTCTGAGGAACGATAAAATTCACATCCCCACCATAATCACAGCTCTAAAAATAAGCGTACTTTTAATAATAAGATTGGTAAAAGACCTCTCTCCAACTCACATCCTAAAGTAACAAAGAAAGTAAAAAGCGAAGTATTTTGAACATTGAAAAACTGGAGTTTCAAAACAAACATCTTCCCCAATTTTACTCCTCCGTCTTCACTTATCCAACACAATTTCCGCCCGTTCCACCCAAGCCCCTGCGCCAACGAGTCTCTTTCAACTTAACCCCAACTATCCATATTATGCCTTCCCAACTCCACCAATCCCAGCTAGCAACTTTCTTAACTTCGACCTTAAAACTGGAGCCAAGTACCCTAGTTTTATTAACAACCATATCCAAATCTCACCCCTCGTTCAACTCCATATCCAACCATTTATCTCCATTCTCATGCTCCGCTGCCCTTATTCTTCCACTTTTTATACAGAAATATTTAAAATCGAAACAGAAAACTCTTTGTTCGGGAGGTTCTAGTGGTCTTATAACCATGCAAAGATTTTATTTTTGTTTTGTTGGGATGTATCGCCTTATTGGTTTTGGGCTCTGAGGCTTCGGCCTATTGTTTTTGTATTCGACAACCTGGACTATGAGGTCCAGAACATCAGATCCTGGTTCGGCATTTGCTTTGGGCCGCATGAGTCGGTGGTTGTCCGTTCTAAACACATCGTTGCTCCACGGAGATTGTTCTGCGACTCCTTGGAGGCTGATATCCAAGCTGTTCCTTGCAGTTTTTCTCTCCTTTTAAGTCCGTCCGTTTAGTCGTTTAGTAATGTAAAGTAACTTTCTCCAGGCTATCCTTGTTTTCCCTTTTTTTATAATTTCGGCACAAAACAAAAAAGTTTAGTTGAGATGCACTGGGTAGTGGCAAGAACGAAACCCATCCAACGAGCTAGAGCCTCCTGCATCATGGATACCTCCGTGGCGAACTGACTCCTTACACATTCTCTAGGGCTGAGACGGTAAACAATACGAGTTCAACGAGATTTGTGGTGGTTGACCTACCATTCAGGAAGCCTTGTGATAGTGATTTGCATTGGAAGCTTGCAGCTTCATACAAAATACTTTCGAAAAGTTTGGGTTTGGGGGAGTTAAGCGATGGGTCGATAGTTGGCTATTACATTTGTTGATCCTTTTTTGTGGATCGGGGTTATGAAGGAGGTTTTCCGAGCCTACTTGAAAAAGCGATAGATGAAAGAGATTAGAAAGGGCCAGGGAAATAGAGGAGGAACATTTTTTTAAGAAATATGGCAGGGAGGTCATCTGTTCATCAATTCGTCATGAAGTTGGTGTAACTTATATTCGATATAAGACGGGTCTAAGATGTGAGAGAGAAGTGGGGTATTGGAGGAGTTCAGTAGGTAATTAAAAAAGGATGAATCAGGCACAAAGGAGTCGTTAGTGAAGGATTGTTGAAAAAAGTTGGATACCACTGACTTGGAATAGACTTGAGTCTGTTAAGCGATCTAAGAAGAGACCATCTTTAGCTGAGCTGTGCACTGTAGCTGAGGAAGATTAAAGTCGCCGAAAGTAAGGATATCGTCAATAGAGACGGAATGGTCAATTAAAAGATCAATCGCATCGATAGCAAGTTAGAAGGATTCGATAGGTTGAGCTGGTAGGATAGAGCAACATATAACGTAAAGGAATTTGAAGGAGAGTGTCATTTTTATTGCGACAAAGCCGACTGTAGAGGAAGAAGAAATGGCAATGGGAGATGAGTCAAGACTGTTGTGGATAGCGGGAATCATCATTTGGGCGGGTTGGATCGTCGTCGCGAGAAACATTAAAAGTGATGGGGGGGGGGAATAATTCCTGGTTCTTTATGTCGGGATCTGGATTGGTTTCAGTCAGTGGTCGAGAAATATATCATATATCGCTAAATTAATTAATTATAAAAATAAGAAGTAATATTGATAATGTAAATGATTAGTAATGCACTGCATTATCAATCCATTTGCAATTAAGAAAAATCCCTTTACAAAAGCGGTTAATAACCGCACATTATATTGCATACCTTTTGGTGATAACATTATTATTAAAAGTCAAGTCAACCGATATAGACATGTTTTTCTTTCTTTATCTGAATCCTAGTTCCAGTACCAGTTATTAATTTTCGGTTTGAATTGAAACAGTTGGTGAACCCGCATTACTAGAACAGTGCCAAGGCCATCCCTTTCATGGTCCTTCGAGTCCTCAATTGATTAATAGTTAAAATTAATCGTGTGTGTTCTTAAACAATAGACAAACCATTAAGATTATCTAAATACAATGTTTAACAGACATAATAAACTGTACCAGTGAGTTTTTTTCTTAAGTGCAAAACGGTTTCACGCGCAGCGCAATTTTACGAAAAGACGAAGTGCAAAATTATTAAGTTAAAGAATACTTCAATTTAACTCATCGCTTGATCTTTGCCGTTGCTGCATTCCACCGTTGAACGATTTCAATCAACAATTCTGCGCACCGTTGGATATATTTTGGATGTGTTGCACCGTTGGATACATAAATCCACAGTTGAGTTCGTTCTTACCGCTAAGACTCCGTTGGAATTTCCGCTACATTTTTGTCGTAAGGACACCGTTGACACACCAATTACAACAGTACAGCATACAGTTTAGCAACAGCAGTCATTAGATACTACATCCTTTTTCTTTTTTTTTAATTTCTGCTAGTTCAGAAATATTTAAGATACGTAAGTTGAAATACACCACAATTTTACTTTTTTTTCTCTTACTAGTATCAATTTTTTTTTCTCTTTGATCATGAGCTCTGCTCTAAAGCTCCAAAGGAATTTGCTAAAGCAAATTACTAAGGATTTTAAAAATTTTGGCAAACGATCACCAAAGGAGAAATCGAAAAGCTACATCTCTAACAGGATTTCCGTGCTTGAAGATAATTTTAAAACGAGTACACACCATAACGCCGATGGAATAGCATTAATTGAAGCTGGAAAGGAAGGGGATTTAGAAGAAGGATTTGAAAAAATAAAAGATGCTTACTTTGAATACAAAATAGCTCTATTGGACAGCATGGATAAATTACAAACAACGGTTGATGTCCCGGTAAGTGCTATGCTAAGTATTTGTAGTGATAAGAACATTATTCGTCTTCCCAAAATAAATTTACCGATGTTTACTAGAGAGTATCAATCATGGAGGTCCTTCCACGATCTTTTTATTTCACTAATTCATACAAATAAGACACTATCGGATGTAGAAAAACTACATTATTTGAAATCCAGTTTGGGGGGTGAAGCAGAGCGCCTTTTGCAACATCTAACTGTTGATAATGGGAATCTTCTGCTAGCCTAGGAAATACTGATATCACGCTTTGACCACAAGCGGGTTCTCGTTAATACACAGCTAAGGATATTCTTCGGCAAGAAACAACTTTTCACGAGACTGCCTCACGGTTGAAAAAACTTTTAGATACATCGGTGGAATGTCGACATGCCTTAAAAAATTTAGGTATACCGGCAGATCAGTGGGATGTTACATTCATTTTTTGCATCGTTAAAAAACTACCTACTATAACTCAACAACTTTGGGAAGAAGAGTTAGGAACAGACAAGGAGCTACCCAAATTTAAAGTATATTGTGATTGTTTAGAGGCTTTTAGAGGTTTAAGATACTAGAGGCAGTTGGCCAGCAGAAGGATACAGGTTCCAGCAAAGCTCCCAGAGCGCCAGTAGCAAAAACAAAAGCTTTTCATTTAAAACAAAATCAAAAGAGTCAGTTTAGCTGCAAGGTATGCAACAAGGGTGCTCACTCACTTCGGACATGCAACCGATTTTTAAAAATGGACATCACATCACGCAAGTCCACGGTGAATAAAATCGGGGTCTGTGAAAACTGTCTAGCTTACAGTCACACGAGCCAACAATGTCCAAGCAGGGTTCGGTGCTACTTTTGCCAACAGCTTCACTGCTCACTCCTACATTTCAATCGCCCTTCACAAACACAAACCAGTTCACACACATAAAACACACAACCCTACACAACACAATCGACCCCTAATAATCTGTTCACCACAACCCAACACACACACTCTCCCACACAATCACACTTGTGCTTAGTTAGTACGAACTCACAACCCTTTGAACTGACCCAGCATGCTAAGAACTACCACACGACACAACTTACTAACACAGACATCTTATTAGCGACAGCAGTAGTCAAGGTCAAGGCCTCGTCAGGAAGAGAAGTCATCCTTAGAGGTCTAGTAGACCCGGTATCAGAGGCGCCATTCATTACCGATGAAGCAGTCAAGCGTTTAGGTATAAACGGAAAACGTACCTTCGTCGAGGTGTCAGGGCTGCGGAAGGTCAACAGCGGAGTCTGTCGTAGCGAATTAGTCTTCCAATCGCTAACTGGGCTTCTTCCGGCCAACGAACTGACACCTAAGCAATGGAAGCACATCAATGGCTTATCTCTGGCTGACCCGAACTACCACAAGCCTGCTGAAGTTGACCTCTTGCTAGGGAATGATATTTATTCAGAATTAGTCCCCCCAGAAGTCATTCGCAGCGATGAAGCAATGACACCGATCGCAAAAAATACAATGTTCGGTTGGATTCTAATGGGGAAAGTGGAACAACACAACAGAGGAGTAAGGAGCCTTGTTTAAGTGATGGATGTCGGTAGGCAACTACAAAGGTTTTGGGAAATAGGAGAGGCACCATTTAAGACCCACCAGACCTGTGAAGACAAAGCATGTGAGGAGTTCTTTAAGACCACAACGAAGAGATAGAATAGATATGAGGTATCGCAGCCATTTAGAGAAGGGAGCAGACCTGGGCTTGGATCCTCGAGAGAAGAAGCCTTGTTCAGCTGGAGCGACGGTTCTGTTTCGACCCTACACTAGACAAAGAATATAAAAGGTGTATGGAGGAATACTTACGATTTAGACATATGCAAGAAGTCAATGGCAGCAAGGTCGAAGTACTCAGAACTCCTTATCATTACATCGTGCCACACCATGCCGTAATTAAGGAGTCTAGTACCACGACAAAACTCCGGATCGTCTTCGTTGCTGCTGCCAAAACTGCGGACGGGTCTTCATTAAATCAACATATGATGACTGGACCTAAAACACAAACAGATATTATAGACATTGTACTTAGATGGAGAAGACACAAATATACCTTCACAGCTGACATTGAAAAAATTTAGATCCGGGTTAGCTCTGAGGATTCATATTATCAGCTAATAATCTGGCGTGAGTGTGATACTGAACCAATTAAAATATATCGTCTGCAAACTGTCACATTCGGTACAACGTGTGCACCCTTAATCAACTAGCTGCTGATGAAGCGCATAAGTACCCTTTAGGCGCACGAATGGCGAGGGAAGATTTATATGTTGACGATCTTTTTGCTGGAGCCGGCACTATAGAAGAAACGATAGTCAGACGTGATCAGGTATACAGTTTATTGTCCTCAGGAGGGTTCAATCTACGTAAATGGACAAGTAACGCGAGCGAAATCTTAGACCAGATACCCTTGGATCAGTGGGAAGTTGATTTTTCTGTTCCTTTAAACTCACCTGAGCACGTCAACGCTCTTGGAATTAAATGGTTTTCGGTAAAAGATAGTCTTTCTTTCCAGAACATTCAACACGACACGGATGAATCAACGAAAAGGACCATTCTATCCACCTTTGCAAGACTTTTTGATCCTCTCGGATGGATTTCATCTTGCATCATAAAAGGGAAAATCATGATGCAACAACTATGGCGTAGCCGGAATTGAAGAAGGAGTGGAACACGTTTCAGAAAGAACTACCTGAACTTAAATTGATTCTTATCCCTCGTTGAATCCACACAGACGACAACCATAAGGATCTAGAATTGCACGGCTTTAGTGACGCGTCCCAGCGATTTACCTTCGAGTTCTCGATGCACACGACAAGATCCGTACACACTTGCTTCTATCTAAGACCAGAGTTGCTCCAGTTAAAACACAAACTCTTCCAAGGCTTGAACTCTGCGGAGCGGTAATACTTTCCACACTACTAGAGTACATTTCAAGGGTTTTAGGATTACGATACGTAAAGCAGTATGCATGGAGTGACTCAACAATTGTTTTGTCTTGGATCGCAGCACCCCCAACCAAGTGGGTCACGTTAGTCAACAATCGAGTGGCGGAGATACAGCGACTAGTCCAACCAGATAGTTCGACACATATTCCAACCGATGACAATCCTGAAGATCTAGCATCAAGAGGTATAATGCCTTCAGCTTTGCAGTCGAACAGCCTCTGGTGGAATGGTCCAGCTTTTCTCAACGAATCTTGGAAGTTCCAGTGTCCTCCTCAGCCAACGAGCCTATGTACAGAAGAGGAGAAGCGTTCACTTAAAGCCCACACAATCATTCCAATAAAAAATTATATAATTGATCTCATATTTAAATATTCTAGCTTGAGCAAAGTATTGAGAATTATAGCATATTGTCGGCGATTCATACGAAATGCAAAAAACTTACCAGGCGTTAGAAATTTTTACATCCTTTCTCCAGCAGAAATCCAGGCAACAACTCTTATAGTACTTGCACTTGTGCAAGTAGACATGTTTGCGTCGGGCATGACAAACGTTCCGAGCTCACTCTGGCCTTTCAAGGATTCCGATGGTATTTTACGAGTAGAGGGTAAGTTGCAGCACTCCGAGCTCTCATTTAATCAAAAGCATCCAATTATACTCAAGGGTAACCATCATTTTACGAAGCTATTGATAGCCGACGCTCATATTCAGCGACAACGGGACCAACTTTATAGGAGCCAACAAAGAGTTGACGAAGGCGTTCGAAGAATCCATGTTCGATTGGAAGAATGTTGCAGAAACCATTTCCAAGGAAGGTATACAGTGGCATTTTATTCCTCCTGCTTCCCCTCACTTCGGCGGACTTTGGGAAGCGGGTGTGAAATCAGCAAAATACCACCTCAAAAGAATAACCGGCGCTGAGACATATACATTCGAGGAACTCAACACGCTTCTGCATCAAATAGAACCCTGCTTAAATTGGAGGCCTCTATGTCCAACGACGGATGACCCTAATGATTTTAATGCACTCACTCCCAGACACTTCCTTATCGAACGACCTCTAAATACCATCCCTCAACCGGATTTAGTAAACATAAAGGTTGGACACCTACATCGTTGGCAGCGGGTACAAAAATTACATCAACTATTTTGGAAGAAGTGGCAGTCGGAGTACCTGTCATGATTGCAATAGCGTCCAAAGTGGTTAAAGATCGAAAATCAACCCAAGATCGGAGACTTAGTTTTGCAAAAAGGTGACAATTTACCACCAACAAATTGGAGTTTAGCGCGAGTAACAAACGCTCATCCAAGGACAGACAATTTAACCCGAGTCGTCACCTTGAAAACATCAAACGGAGAAGTCAAGCGCCCGATCACTAAAATATGTCTACTTCCATCCAACGACATATATAGCTAGGTAATTGCTTAACAAAGAGTAAAATCACCACGGGTCATACATTTCCATACGATGTAAAAACAAAACACACAAACAACAAGAAAAAAAAAATAAAAAACAACATACAATAAAGCACATCTCCGAAGGCAAACAGTTCTTAAAAGAAAAAGATGAAATTTATTTTTTTTTTGAATCATTTTATAACTACTATCTATAACAACAACTACACAGTTAAAACTCCAATCAACCGTACACAAATAAAACGAGAAAAAAATATTAATAATAAAAATAAATAAATAAATCGAGACATATTCGATTGCAAGTTTAAGAAACCTAAACAGAACACAAAATCGCATATCTTGGAAATCGCAGGCATTTACTCTCATGCTAAGGTCTCTCACAGCTCTTCCACTGTATCATAACCCATATTCGCATTGCATATTGCATGTCGCAATTTGAAACATAAATGGCGTCAAAGATGTAAACAAATATATAGAGTATCACTTTCAGTTCAGCTATACAAGTATGCACACATGTGTAGCCATTTCAGTCACAAACACTACGTTAAACGAGTTCGCCGAGAATCGAAACACACCAATGCATCGAAACGGGGCATCCTTTTATTATAATATAATATATGCACTTATTATAATATATTACTGGAGCTCCAGCGGTGGTCTCATCATTGGCGGAAGTTTTGCCTTCAGTGAAAAAGTTGACTACCTGCGCTTCTATGAGGTGATCGAACAATGGATGAACCTGCGTAATTGTTGCACTTTCTGGAAGAGTTGTCCCTGCTTGGTGGTCATGTGCGAGCTAGTAGGGTAAAGTCGTAGAACAATCCTTAAGAGTAACTGATACAAGACGATTCATTGCTTCCAGGGGTGACAGCCGGGCAAAGATAGTTAGTTTTTTTTATTTTTATTATTTTATTTTATTATTAGTACTATTGTTTTTTTAGATAAACAAAGTTGTTATTCTTTATTTTTACAACAAACTCATCACTTTCATCGATTTAAAAAAATTCTGAATTTGGAAATGGTATAATTAATTTCACATCAACGTTAGCATAGTTCTTGGGAATTGTAATTACTACGACTAACGATTGATTAAAATATTCTAATATATCCACTTTAATTAGCTTTGAGTTATAAAAATCAATATCAACGTTTTTTAATACCTCCGTAGTAAGTATGCTGGGAAGAAAGATATTATTCCTTGCAGCTGATAAGCTATCTTGAGTCTGTCTGTTCTACCTTATTTTCTAAATATCTTAGCTAAGAATTTCTCTACTCTAACATCGAACTTGTCGAGTTGCAGAGGCTGAGTAAGGACAATGAATCTCGAGAAGTTCTCCGGATGAGTCCCGAAACTAAGGGATACTCCCTCCCCCCTCCTTTCTTCTTCTCAACCTACCCATCTGCTCCTTTTACCCCTGGGCTGGATCAAGTTGTCATACGACCTGTATCGAGGATCAGCCTGTCTGAGGGCCCAATATTGTATTTCCAAAAATTGCTCAGTCGCGAACGGAATATCCGGAAACCTGGCGACCTCCGGATTAGTTAGTCTTATCTGTATACAGCGGATCTCTGTACAGATGGACCATCCTTTCGCCGCTACTCGTGGGATCTAACTACGGACAAAGTCTTAAAAAAAAAGCCGAGGTCGGTACTCCTTTAATACCGGGCGGTAGAACGGTGACTGCATCTACTACCGGCAAGGCTCCTACATTGTCGTGTGGAAATAAAACTGTTGTTTTATGTTCATGGTGGTATGTTTTATGGTGGTGCACTATCCTCTAAAGGCAAACGCAAAGAGCCTAAAACCAAATTTTCAAGGAGTGCTAAGACTGTGAAAAGCCATGGTCTTTATTGTTGCTATTACTAAAATCCTTGTTTCAAAGAAGGAATCAGGAGCTCAGCCTCAGCGGCTGGTTCCATCTACGACGCCGAAATGCTGTACGCATTATCATTGAGAGAAGATATCCCTTGTTTGAAGTTCAAATGAAATACTTTAAGTTTAGTTTAATTCTTTATCTTAATTCTTAATTCTATATCTTTCAAATTATATTATTGTTAATTAACCCTGTATAACAAACTATATCTGTCAATTATGAAATTATGTAAAATCTATTATTCGTATTTTTACCGCCAAATAGAGAACACAGTTTATAACGAACTCGGAACGCGGTTTTATTTAAATATATATATATACTCGTATATATAGTATAATCGAAAACCCAAGTTATAAGTGTGATTCCCATATCCTGTTTTATACCATTTAAACAGAATCAAAACTAATTCACCTGTGGTGTTAACACTCTGGTAGACCTAGAACCCGCATCTGGATCCCAGCTGAACCCTCCCCCTCAGAAAGCATTCTAGAGATCATCATGACTCATGACTGGAAAGTCGGAAAACTAGAAGAACTAAGTGGCTCTTTTGTTTATAAGGGGTTAGATACCCTTTTACTGGCAGAAAGGTAGAAGGAAGAGAAAGGAAAATTGTTTGTGTAGTGGTTTGAAACTCATGTGTATTTGGTTTCGGTATTAGTTCTCCAGGGGTGGGAGTCCGAATAGGACGGAGAGTCTTTTCTTAACTCAGAGTGATTCGAAGGTTATAATTCACACGTGTTTTTTGTGCTCGAAACTCTGCAAAAGCCAAATCTACGTATCAGTGTTATGCCTTCACACGCAGAATTTTTCTGTCTGAGTTCCAATTATACAAACGAAAAACTTGAAAACTTGTCATGGGTAGGATTCGAACCTTGACCCTCCGAGTGAGAAGCGCTTGCTAGTACCACTACACCACGGCCACCCCTTATAGATGCGTGTTAAGTGGGATCAATAAGGAATCCCTTAACCCTCTAGCGCAGGCTAAAGGCATGATTTGTTTTAGTTTCGACTCAATTCACCTAAGGGTTTATAAAAAGGATGAGCAGGAAGGTAATAAGCAAGCTCCTCCTCCTTTAACCGAAACTGCAAATTCAACCTAAGATCTTGGAGCGTTGATATCCTTTCCAGAAATAGATAGCGACGACTCCAATTTATCCGAGGCGACAACTAAGCTGTCGGTCTCCTCTTCTGACACTCTGTTGGAAATGGAAACCAATGGCGAACTAAAAACAGATCCTAACAGAGGCTACTCTGGTAAATTGTTGCAATGATACGATTTCTCCAGATTAATCTCCATCACTCAAAAAAGGCTTTAGCCGCTTTTATTCCGCGTCTTTTCAAAAACGCAGAAGACATTATCCAATCCAGGAACCATGGATTGCAGAAGGCGTGGTTCATCGACTTGGGACACCTGTATATGCTCCGTCCTATACAAGAGACAAAGGTAAGATTAGAATTTGTATATTAGTGAAACGTAGCCTCAATGCATTTTTACTTCTTAACTTCAGGGACCCCGACTTAACCGTTGCCAGACTGGATACTACAAAAGGCTTCTACTATCCGGTATCCTCACATCTACGCCACGATCATGTAGCGCCCTGGTGATAACCTAGAAAGGGTGGTACAGGAAGCTGGAAGGCTAAAAACTGGCCTCATCATCGGGTGTGGTGCATCACACTGTAGGAAGTGCGAGCTTGACATGAAATCAGGCTATGGCTGCTTCTTGTCCTCTCATCAATTTAAAGGCAAGAAAAAGCTGCACTGATGAACTTCAGCAGTGGGACCGTCTAGAAACGTTATCAGAAAAATGTTGAACCTAGCAAAAAGCACAGGAAAAGTGACTGACTGGGACTCATACTAAGAATCCCTCAAAATATATAAAAAAGAACTGGGGAAGGCAAAGCGACATTCCTGGAATCCTCTCTACAAATCCTGAGATGCCTAGTTGATTGAAAAAAAACAAGGGCTCTTAGACAATTCAAGTGCTGAATCACTCAACCTGCTACTAGACACCCACTTTCCAGGTAGCTCCTTATTCGCGGCCAGTAGCAACCAAAACAGGAGTACTGCAACTGTGACCAAATTCATGGTCTGATTATGTTGCAATTTTATACTGGATTATATAAGTATAATATTATTATTTATATTGTTTTAAATTTAAAATGATCTGAACAAATATTCGACATGTAAACAAAAGAAAATTTGTATTAAAAATGTTAAACTAAACACAAATTATTAGAATATTAGAATGTGAATAAGTTATATCATGCAATAAATATCATAACAAAAACGTCAGATAATTGTGTATATAAATAGCAAAAGATTCAAGAAAAAAAAAACTCATTTGCATAAAGGTCAGATGTTTTATTTCTACTCAGTTTATACTGCATTTTGACAGTATTTTTCACAATACAGTTTTTTGAACAGTTTATTTCTTTCAAAAGCAAGATTTAACTTATTTACCAAATTATCGTCTTATACATAGATTACAGGAGACTGCTTAGGGCGCTGCATGGCTTCAAATCATAAAAATCCGCTGATCCAGACGATGTAATACTTGCCGAAGTACAAGGGGCCGCAAATATTATCCTGCCTACTGACATGTAGAGAAGTCAATGTAGTTTTCATTCTCATTTTCATTCTCTGTTGTCCCAAAGGACCTGAGCCTATCATATTTCCTTCTGAAAACTATAGAACGACTGATTGATACCAGTACACGAGCTAAAATTGATCCAAGACTTCTGTCTACGGCGCAACATGCCTACTGTAAAAAAAAGTCGGTGGAAACGGCTCTGCCGTCACTGACTAGCCACATCGAATGTGAGAGAGAACGCAGTGGTCGCTTTCCTGGACATAGAGAGCGCGGTGTCCTTTTTCTACTTCTCTGGAACTTAGTGGTTAACGAACTGGTTATATACCGGGAAGCCGGTGGTAGCAGTGTGATTGCCTATGCGCATGACGTTGAAATAGCTGTCTCAGGTAAGCATCTTAATTCCATTAAATAAGTCCTTTAGTTAAATCTTAAGATATTGACCTATTGGACAGATCGCTGTGGATTGTGTGTAATCTCCCATTAAACTACTCTTGTCCTCTTTTCCAGGAAGTATAAGATTTAAATAATAGACCCTCCCATTGGAAACAAATTAGGCCATGCATAACCCACTGACTATACATCTCGGTCATAAGACCGATACGCACCTACGGGGTTGTTGTCTGGTGGACTGGCCCTCGACAAGTCAACTACAGCAAACTAAGCAGAGTTAAAAGAACAGCACGTCTATTCATAAGCCGTGCGCTTTATTTCTACTCCCTTCACGACGCTGGATATTCTGGTTCACTTGATACCCTTCGATATCTTCAGTAGGCAAGTAGCTGCGACTGTAGCAATTCGCCTTAAAGCGACGAATATTAGAGTGGCTAAATAAATTATTTGTTCACTGTGTATATTCTTAATATACTAGCAATCCTCACAGAGAATATCGATTACACTATACTCGAACTTTTTTTTGACAAAGAAGCTTCCCCTTAAGATGCTTCTGGGAGGGAGATGCTTTCACGGAGGACAAGTCAATTCACTTTTACACAGATGGATCTAAAACTGGTGGCGGTGTTTTCTTAGAAAAGCTAAATCTAAGCCTCTCTTTCCGTGTTCCAAATCACTGTAGCGTGTTCCAGGCGGAAATTTTGGCGATTAAAGAAGCTCTGTCCTGGCTGAAGAAAAACGTGATATCTGCAAAGCATATCCGCATATTTTCGGATAGTCCGGCCGCCACCAAGTCCCTGGACTCGGTCTTATTATATTCTAAAACCGCCCTTGAATGCCGACCATCTCTCATGGAGATGGCAGAGCAGTTCAACATTCACCTTTGTTGGGTGCCGGGCCACAGAGACATTCCAGGGAACTGCAGAGCCGATGAACTCGCCAAAATTGGAACCACTCTACCTATCCTACCGGACAAAGGTAGTATAGGTATACCAATCGCTACGTGCAAACTAACACTAAAGCAAGATGCCAATAGAAGAACAGACCTTAGGTGGACTGCTGGACAAACATGTCTAGCGACCAAACAGATCTGGCCAAGGCTGGATCTGAGACGATCTAAGTGTCTGATTCTTTTAGATAGGAAACATCTCAGCGCCATAATAGGTGTCATTACCGGACACTGCCTCATAGGCAAGCACGCAAGAAGGCTTGGCGCTTTTATTAACGATTTCTGTAGAAGCTGCATGGACGAGGAAGAGGAGGAGACAATCCCCCACCTACTCTGCACATGCCCAGCTCTCTCTCAGAGAAGGAAGCTTCATCTAGGAGCTTTCTTCTACAACGACCTAAACGATCTAGAAAAAATAGACGTTAACAGTCTCCTACGCTTTATTATAAGCTCAAACTGGTTCCAGTAGTAAGAAGATCATAGATCCACGTGGCATCACAATGGGCCAATAGGCCTAAGTGGTTTGGTATTTCCAACAGCCACTCTTACCTAACCTAACCTAACCTTCTGAGACAAATTACGTAGAAGTCTGATAACGGCTAGAGAAACGGTATGATCGAAAAAATCTTCTAGTGCAGTCTTTCATACAATCATTTTTGTCGCTTCCATCTGTGTCTGGCAACAATGTGCATAATTTAAAAAAACTCACAGATGGTGCTGATGAAGTCGTGCGTGGACTTAAAGCCCTCGGTTCTAATGAACGTGATCCGTGGTTAATCTATCTCATTCTCAATAAACTCGACGCAGAATCTAAGCAAGCCTGGGCTGAATCAATCGGTTCTCAGGATGAGTGTAAATTTGATGATTTGCTAAGATTTCTGGAATTCAGATGCAATGCACTGGAATCGTGCCAATCGCTTTCGCGGCTTAGTGTTTCACGGAGTAAGACCCAAGGACAAGTTCGTGCGCATTTCGTTGAATCATCATCGCCTTCGCAATCGTGTCCCCATTGTAAAGGAAATCATATCTTGCCGCAATGTGAACAATTTGTGGCCTTAAATGTGATTCTTATAGATGCGCGTTAATTGTGATCAATAAGGAACCCCTTAATCCTCTGGCGCAGACGAAAGGCATGATTCGGTTTGGATTCGAGTCCATTCATTTAAGGTTGTACAAAAAGGATGAGCTGGATGCTGATAAGCAACCTCCTCCTCCTTTAATACCTGACATCACAACCTCGGATCTTGGAGCGTCGATATCCTTTCCAGAATTGGATAGCGACGACTCCAATCTGTCCGAGGTGACTATCAAGCCGCCAGTCTCCTCTTCTGACACACTGTCGGAAATGGAAACCGATGACGAAGCAATTAGTGGTCCTACACGATCAGAGATAGAAGATGAGCTCTTGGGCACATCTTCAGAATCGGAGGACCTCAATAACACCGTGGTGGAGGCTACTCTGGAAGACGGTTGCAATGATACGGTTTCTCCAGATTAATCTCCACCACTCAAAAAAGGCTTCGGCCGCACTCATTCTGAGTCTTTCTAAAAACGCAGAAGACATAATCCTAATCCAGGTACCATGGATTGTAGAATGCGTGGTTCGTGGGCTTAGGACACCCACATACGCTCCGCTCTATACAAGACACAAAGGTAAGATTAGAACTTGTATATTAGTGAAACGTAGCCTTAATGTATTTCTACTTCCCAACCTCAATGACCCCGAGCTAACCGTTGCCAGACTAGAGACTGCCGAAGGCTCTTACTGGCTCGCATTGGCTTACCTTGGCCACGACCAAGTGGGCCCTCTCCCTGGTGATAACCTAGCTCTGTCCTGGCTGAAGAAAAACGTGATATCTGCAAAGCATATCCGCATATTTTCGGATAGTCCGGCCGCCACCAAGTCCCTGGACTCGGTCTTATTATATTCTAAAACCGCCCTTGAATGCCGACCATCTCTCATGGAGATGGCAGAGCAGTTCAACATTCACCTTTGTTGGGTGCCGGGCCACAGAGACATTCCAGGGAACTGCAGAGCCGATGAACTCGCCAAAATTGGAACCACTCTACCTATCCTACCGGACAAAGGTAGTATAGGTATACCAATCGCTACGTGCAAACTAACACTAAAGCAAGATGCCAATAGAAGAACAGACCTTAGGTGGACTGCTGGACAAACATGTCTAGCGACCAAACAGATCTGGCCAAGGCTGGATCTGAGACGATCTAAGTGTCTGATTCTTTTAGATAGGAAACATCTCAGCGCCATAATAGGTGTCATTACCGGACACTGCCTCATAGGCAAGCACGCAAGAAGGCTTGGCGCTTTTATTAACGATTTCTGTAGAAGCTGCATGGACGAGGAAGAGGAGGAGACAATCCCCCACCTACTCTGCACATGCCCAGCTCTCTCTCAGAGAAGGAAGCTTCATCTAGGAGCTTTCTTCTACAACGACTTAAACGATCTAGAAAAAATAGACGTTAACAGTCTCCTACGCTTTATTATAAGCTCAAACTGGTTCCAGTAGTAAGAAGATCATAGATCCACGTGGCATCACAATGGGCCAATAGGCCTAAGTGGTTTGGTATTTCCAACAGCCACTCTTACCTAACCTAACCTAACCTTCTGAGACAAATTACGTAGAAGTCTGATAACGGCTAGAGAAACGGTATGATCGAAAAAATCTTCTAGTGCAGTCTTTCATACAATCATTTTTGTCGCTTCCATCTGTGTCTGGCAACAATGTGCATAATTTAAAAAAACTCACAGATGGTGCTGATGAAGTCGTGCGTGGACTTAAAGCCCTCGGTTCTAATGAACGTGATCCGTGGTTAATCTATCTCATTCTCAATAAACTCGACGCAGAATCTAAGCAAGCCTGGGCTGAATCAATCGGTTCTCAGGATGAGTGTAAATTTGATGATTTGCTAAGATTTCTGGAATTCAGATGCAATGCACTGGAATCGTGCCAATCGCTTTCGCGGCTTAGTGTTTCACGGAGTAAGACCCAAGGACAAGTTCGTGCGCATTTCGTTGAATCATCATCGCCTTCGCAATCGTGTCCCCATTGTAAAGGAAATCATATCTTGCCGCAATGTGAACAATTTGTGGCCTTAAATGTGATTCTTATAGATGCGCGTTAATTGTGATCAATAAGGAACCCCTTAATCCTCTGGCGCAGACGAAAGGCATGATTCGGTTTGGATTCGAGTCCATTCATTTAAGGTTGTACAAAAAGGATGAGCTGGATGCTGATAAGCAACCTCCTCCTCCTTTAATACCTGACATCACAACCTCGGATCTTGGAGCGTCGATATCCTTTCCAGAATTGGATAGCGACGACTCCAATCTGTCCGAGGTGACTATCAAGCCGCCAGTCTCCTCTTCTGACACACTGTCGGAAATGGAAACCGATGACGAAGCAATTAGTGGTCCTACACGATCAGAGATAGAAGATGAGCTCTTGGGCACATCTTCAGAATCGGAGGACCTCAATAACACCGTGGTGGAGGCTACTCTGGAAGACGGTTGCAATGATACGGTTTCTCCAGATTAATCTCCACCACTCAAAAAAGGCTTCGGCCGCACTCATTCTGAGTCTTTCTAAAAACGCAGAAGACATAATCCTAATCCAGGTACCATGGATTGTAGAATGCGTGGTTCGTGGGCTTAGGACACCCACATACGCTCCGCTCTATACAAGACACAAAGGTAAGATTAGAACTTGTATATTAGTGAAACGTAGCCTTAATGTATTTCTACTTCCCAACCTCAATGACCCCGAGCTAACCGTTGCCAGACTAGAGACTGCCGAAGGCTCTTACTGGCTCGCATTGGCTTACCTTGGCCACGACCAAGTGGGCCCTCTCCCTGGTGATAACCTAGCTCTGTCCTGGCTGAAGAAAAACGTGATATCTGCAAAGCATATCCGCATATTTTCGGATAGTCCGGCCGCCACCAAGTCCCTGGACTCGGTCTTATTATATTCTAAAACCGCCCTTGAATGCCGACCATCTCTCATGGAGATGGCAGAGCAGTTCAACATTCACCTTTGTTGGGTGCCGGGCCACAGAGACATTCCAGGGAACTGCAGAGCCGATGAACTCGCCAAAATTGGAACCACTCTACCTATCCTACCGGACAAAGGTAGTATAGGTATACCAATCGCTACGTGCAAACTAACACTAAAGCAAGATGCCAATAGAAGAACAGACCTTAGGTGGACTGCTGGACAAACATGTCTAGCGACCAAACAGATCTGGCCAAGGCTGGATCTGAGACGATCTAAGTGTCTGATTCTTTTAGATAGGAAACATCTCAGCGCCATAATAGGTGTCATTACCGGACACTGCCTCATAGGCAAGCACGCAAGAAGGCTTGGCGCTTTTATTAACGATTTCTGTAGAAGCTGCATGGACGAGGAAGAGGAGGAGACAATCCCCCACCTACTCTGCACATGCCCAGCTCTCTCTCAGAGAAGGAAGCTTCATCTAGGAGCTTTCTTCTACAACGACCTAAACGATCTAGAAAAAATAGACGTTAACAGTCTCCTACGCTTTATTATAAGCTCAAACTGGTTCCAGTAGTAAGAAGATCATAGATCCACGTGGCATCACAATGGGCCAATAGGCCTAAGTGGTTTGGTATTTCCAACAGCCACTCTTACCTAACCTAACCTAACCTTCTGAGACAAATTACGTAGAAGTCTGATAACGGCTAGAGAAACGGTATGATCGAAAAAATCTTCTAGTGCAGTCTTTCATACAATCATTTTTGTCGCTTCCATCTGTGTCTGGCAACAATGTGCATAATTTAAAAAAACTCACAGATGGTGCTGATGAAGTCGTGCGTGGACTTAAAGCCCTCGGTTCTAATGAACGTGATCCGTGGTTAATCTATCTCATTCTCAATAAACTCGACGCAGAATCTAAGCAAGCCTGGGCTGAATCAATCGGTTCTCAGGATGAGTGTAAATTTGATGATTTGCTAAGATTTCTGGAATTCAGATGCAATGCACTGGAATCGTGCCAATCGCTTTCGCGGCTTAGTGTTTCACGGAGTAAGACCCAAGGACAAGTTCGTGCGCATTTCGTTGAATCATCATCGCCTTCGCAATCGTGTCCCCATTGTAAAGGAAATCATATCTTGCCGCAATGTGAACAATTTGTGGCCTTAAATGTGATTCTTATAGATGCGCGTTAATTGTGATCAATAAGGAACCCCTTAATCCTCTGGCGCAGACGAAAGGCATGATTCGGTTTGGATTCGAGTCCATTCATTTAAGGTTGTACAAAAAGGATGAGCTGGATGCTGATAAGCAACCTCCTCCTCCTTTAATACCTGACATCACAACCTCGGATCTTGGAGCGTCGATATCCTTTCCAGAATTGGATAGCGACGACTCCAATCTGTCCGAGGTGACTATCAAGCCGCCAGTCTCCTCTTCTGACACACTGTCGGAAATGGAAACCGATGACGAAGCAATTAGTGGTCCTACACGATCAGAGATAGAAGATGAGCTCTTGGGCACATCTTCAGAATCGGAGGACCTCAATAACACCGTGGTGGAGGCTACTCTGGAAGACGGTTGCAATGATACGGTTTCTCCAGATTAATCTCCACCACTCAAAAAAGGCTTCGGCCGCACTCATTCTGAGTCTTTCTAAAAACGCAGAAGACATAATCCTAATCCAGGTACCATGGATTGTAGAATGCGTGGTTCGTGGGCTTAGGACACCCACATACGCTCCGCTCTATACAAGACACAAAGGTAAGATTAGAACTTGTATATTAGTGAAACGTAGCCTTAATGTATTTCTACTTCCCAACCTCAATGACCCCGAGCTAACCGTTGCCAGACTAGAGACTGCCGAAGGCTCTTACTGGCTCGCATTGGCTTACCTTGGCCACGACCAAGTGGGCCCTCTCCCTGGTGATAACCTAGCTCTGTCCTGGCTGAAGAAAAACGTGATATCTGCAAAGCATATCCGCATATTTTCGGATAGTCCGGCCGCCACCAAGTCCCTGGACTCGGTCTTATTATATTCTAAAACCGCCCTTGAATGCCGACCATCTCTCATGGAGATGGCAGAGCAGTTCAACATTCACCTTTGTTGGGTGCCGGGCCACAGAGACATTCCAGGGAACTGCAGAGCCGATGAACTCGCCAAAATTGGAACCACTCTACCTATCCTACCGGACAAAGGTAGTATAGGTATACCAATCGCTACGTGCAAACTAACACTAAAGCAAGATGCCAATAGAAGAACAGACCTTAGGTGGACTGCTGGACAAACATGTCTAGCGACCAAACAGATCTGGCCAAGGCTGGATCTGAGACGATCTAAGTGTCTGATTCTTTTAGATAGGAAACATCTCAGCGCCATAATAGGTGTCATTACCGGACACTGCCTCATAGGCAAGCACGCAAGAAGGCTTGGCGCTTTTATTAACGATTTCTGTAGAAGCTGCATGGACGAGGAAGAGGAGGAGACAATCCCCCACCTACTCTGCACATGCCCAGCTCTCTCTCAGAGAAGGAAGCTTCATCTAGGAGCTTTCTTCTACAACGACTTAAACGATCTAGAAAAAATAGACGTTAACAGTCTCCTACGCTTTATTATAAGCTCAAACTGGTTCCAGTAGTAAGAAGATCATAGATCCACGTGGCATCACAATGGGCCAATAGGCCTAAGTGGTTTGGTATTTCCAACAGCCACTCTTACCTAACCTAACCTAACCTTCTGAGACAAATTACGTAGAAGTCTGATAACGGCTAGAGAAACGGTATGATCGAAAAAATCTTCTAGTGCAGTCTTTCATACAATCATTTTTGTCGCTTCCATCTGTGTCTGGCAACAATGTGCATAATTTAAAAAAACTCACAGATGGTGCTGATGAAGTCGTGCGTGGACTTAAAGCCCTCGGTTCTAATGAACGTGATCCGTGGTTAATCTATCTCATTCTCAATAAACTCGACGCAGAATCTAAGCAAGCCTGGGCTGAATCAATCGGTTCTCAGGATGAGTGTAAATTTGATGATTTGCTAAGATTTCTGGAATTCAGATGCAATGCACTGGAATCGTGCCAATCGCTTTCGCGGCTTAGTGTTTCACGGAGTAAGACCCAAGGACAAGTTCGTGCGCATTTCGTTGAATCATCATCGCCTTCGCAATCGTGTCCCCATTGTAAAGGAAATCATATCTTGCCGCAATGTGAACAATTTGTGGCCTTAAATGTGATTCTTATAGATGCGCGTTAATTGTGATCAATAAGGAACCCCTTAATCCTCTGGCGCAGACGAAAGGCATGATTCGGTTTGGATTCGAGTCCATTCATTTAAGGTTGTACAAAAAGGATGAGCTGGATGCTGATAAGCAACCTCCTCCTCCTTTAATACCTGACATCACAACCTCGGATCTTGGAGCGTCGATATCCTTTCCAGAATTGGATAGCGACGACTCCAATCTGTCCGAGGTGACTATCAAGCCGCCAGTCTCCTCTTCTGACACACTGTCGGAAATGGAAACCGATGACGAAGCAATTAGTGGTCCTACACGATCAGAGATAGAAGATGAGCTCTTGGGCACATCTTCAGAATCGGAGGACCTCAATAACACCGTGGTGGAGGCTACTCTGGAAGACGGTTGCAATGATACGGTTTCTCCAGATTAATCTCCACCACTCAAAAAAGGCTTCGGCCGCACTCATTCTGAGTCTTTCTAAAAACGCAGAAGACATAATCCTAATCCAGGTACCATGGATTGTAGAATGCGTGGTTCGTGGGCTTAGGACACCCACATACGCTCCGCTCTATACAAGACACAAAGGTAAGATTAGAACTTGTATATTAGTGAAACGTAGCCTTAATGTATTTCTACTTCCCAACCTCAATGACCCCGAGCTAACCGTTGCCAGACTAGAGACTGCCGAAGGCTCTTACTGGCTCGCATTGGCTTACCTTGGCCACGACCAAGTGGGCCCTCTCCCTGGTGATAACCTAGAAAGGGTGGTACTGGAAGCTGGAAGGCAAAAAACTGGCCTCATAATCGCGACGCTAACGCACATCATACGGTATGGGGCAGTACCGACATCAATGATAGAGGTGAGTCACTTTTAGACTATATTTTAAGTATTAACCTCTTAATTTGCAATATTGGCAATGAGCCCACTTTTATAACAAAAAACCGACAAGAAGTGTTAGATATTACTCTTGTCTCCGACAGCATCACCCAAAGGCTAACAAACTGGATGGTATCGTCTGAACACTCCTTTTTAGACCATAGATACATCCAGTTCAGTCCGAGTGATGCTCCTCCCCGCCAACCAACTTTCCGGAACTACCGGAAAACTGATTGGACAAAATACAGAGGAATACTTTCGAAAACGATATCCTCTGAACTATCAAGTCCCTCGCGTGACACCAATGAGCTCGACATGAAAGTCAGGGAATTTAGGCCGCTTCCTGCCCTCTTATTCAAACAAGAGGCAAGAAAAAGCCACATTGGTGGACATCGGCACTGGGACTGCTCAGAAACGCCTGCAGAAAACTTTTCAACGCAGCAAAAAGCACAAGAAAAGTGACCGACTGGGACTCATATAAAGAATCCCTCAAATTAGACAAAAAAGAACTGAGGAAGGCAAAGCGACAATCCTAGAGGTCATTCTGCGACAAAATTACAGAAACCTCTGAGGCATCGCGGCTAAGAAAAATCCTCTCCACAAATCCTATGATGCCCAGCTGTTTGAAAAAAACCGATGGCTCTTGGACAACCTCAAGTGATGAATCACTCAACCTGCTTCTGGACACCCACTTTCCAGGTAGCTCCCAACTCGCGGCCAGTAGCAGCCCAAACAGGCCTACAGCAACCGTGACCAAAATTCATAGTCTGATTACGGGAGACAAATTGCTCTGGGCGCTGAATGGCTTCAAACCATACAAGTCTGCTGGACCAGCAGTCCGGACCGGACGGTATTATACCTGCCGAGCTACAGAGATCCTCAGATATTATTCTACCAGTGTTGGAAAATATTATGAGGAGCTGTGTAGAACTTATCCACATTCCACTGTTATGGAGAGAAGTGAATGTAGTACTCATTCCCAAAGCTGGAAAATATTCTCATGTAGTCCCAAAGGACCTCAGACCTATAAATCTATCATCATTCCTTCTGAAAACTTTAGAACGACTGATTGATATCCATATTCGAGCTAAAGTTGATCCAAGACTTCTGTCTACCGCTCAACATGCCTACTGTAAAGGAAAGTCGGTGGAAACGGCTTTGCACTCTCTGACTAGCCACATCGAACGATCCCTACAATATAAGGAGTACACAATGGTTGCTTTCCTAGACATAGAGGGCGCCTTTAACAACGTCAACATATCCGCAATCACGACTGCGCTGCCAAGTCTGCAGGTAGACGACTCACTTGGGGAGCTGATTAGTCTAATGCTAAAAAGCAGGATAATCAACTCCAAACTGGATGAGATTTCTGCTAAAAGATATGTCAGTAGGGGTACGCCGCAAAGCGGTGTCCTCTCTCCCCTTCTCTGGAACTTAGTAGTTAACGAACTACTGATATACCTGGAAGCGGGTGGTAGCAGAGTGATTGCCTATGCGGATGACGTTGCCATCTAAATACCATTAAAGAACTCCTCCAAGTAAATCTCAACAGATTAACTCGCTGGGCAGATCGTTGTGGATTGGGAATAAACCCCCATAAAACTGATCTTGTCCTCTTTTCTAGGAAATATAAAATTCCAATCATAGACCCTCCTTCAATAAACGGTACCAGTTTAGTTTTCTCCGATACAGCAAAATATCTGGGTCTCATTTTTGACAGGAAACTAAAATGGAAACCTAACATTCAAGAAAGAGTCAATAAAGCTACAATAGCTTTATTCTCTTGCAAGAAAGCCATTGGGAACAAATGGGGCCTTCAACCTCGCATAACCCACTAGCCAGTGGGTCATAAGACCGATACTTACTTACGGGGTGGTTGTCTGGTGGACGGCCTAGGAGAATGCAGTCAACCGCATTAAACTAAGCAGAGTTCAAAGAACAGCATGTCTATGCACAAGCGGAGCCTTGCGGTCTACCCCCTCTGCGGCATTAGATATTCTGCTTCACTTGACACCTCTCGACATTTTTAGCAAGCAAGTAGCTGCGACTGCGACTAAACAGTGGACAAATAATTCATCTGGCCACGCCAATATTCTTAATACATTAGGAATCCTCACAGAGAACACCGATTACACCATAACTGAACTTTGGTTTGACAAAAACTTCCATGTAAGCTTCCCCTCTAGATCATTCTGGGAGGAGGATGCTTTCATGGAGGACAAGTCAATCCATCTCTACACAGATGGATCTAAAACCGATAGCGGAGTTGGTGGCGGTGTTTTCTCAGATAAGCTAAATCTAAGCCTCTCTTTCCGCCTTCCAAATCACTGTAGCGTGTTCCAGATGGAAATTTTGGGGGTTAAAGAAGCTCTGTCCTGGCTGTGGAAAGACGTGATATCTCCAAAGCATATCCGCATCTTTTTGGATATTCAGTTCGCTATCAAGTCCCTGGACTCAGTCTCATTAAATTCTAAAACGAACCTCCCTGGACTACCTAATATCTCTTAGGGTGATGGCAGAGTAGTTCTATCTTCATCTATGTTGGGTGCCGGGGTGCGAGACATTCCAGACAATTGTAGGCCCGACAACCTCGCCAAAATTTGAACCGCTCTACCTATTTTACCGGAAAAGAGTAACATCGATATACCAATCGCCACGTGCAAATTAATATTAAAGCCTGTTGGATCAACAGTGGCCAAAGCTAGATCTGAATCGCTCTAAGACTTTGATCATTCTAAATAGAAAACACCTCAGCGCTATCATAGGTCCATAAAGTTCATGTTTTATAGGCAAGCATGCAAGAAGGATTGGCGCCTCTACAAACGATTTCTGTAGTAGCTGCATGTACTAGGAAGGGGAAGAGACAATCCTCCACCTACTCTGCACATGCCCAGCTCTCTCCTAAAGAAGAAAACTTCACTTAGGAACTTTCTGCTACAACGACTTAAGTAATCTAAAGAGTATAGGCGTTAACAGTCTCCTATGCTTCATCATAAGCTCAAATTGGTTCCAAGAGTAGGAGAATCATAGATCCAAGTGCCATCACAATGAGCCAATAGGCCTAAGTGAGTTGGTCTTTCTAGCAGCTTCTTTAATCTAACCTAACCTAACCTAGCTGAAGCATTTGATCTAAATATAAAGAATGTCTTCTGAAGGCATCATCTCCTTTTGAAATAGTATTAAACAATCTAAGTTTCTTGTTTCTATCTTTTTCAATGGCACCGTTAAGTATACCAAATATATCGAAAAGTGCTTGTTAATTGTATTTTACTCGTAATTCGAAATTATATTTTGACTGTTTTTCTGGTTCATTTTTATGTGTTGTTATATTTTCTGTCCATCTTTGTCATCCATTTTTTAAAATAACCATTTTTGTGCAACTCCAACAATGTTTAGAAGACCTCTATCCTGCCTTCTCTGTCGTGGGATTACAGACCTTACTGTGGCCTTCATATCAAGAGTTACTGTTTCCAACAAATCCCGGTTATCTATTTTTGAGTTTTTGAAGATGTCCTCTATCTATGCGAGAATGTGGTTTATATCATTTACATTTATCACGTGGAGAAGAGTGTTGGTTGGTTGACTGCATATTTCTACTTCTCGAACTTTGACTATATATGGTGACCAGATAGCAATGATATTTTTTCCAATTGTTATGTTTCAGCAGCTGTCAAAGTTACCAATGACATCCAAGTGTCAAAATATTCAGTAAGATTTGCCATTTCATCATGCATCGTTTACCAATTCACGGTCATGCCATTAGGACTATGTAACCCAGAGAATGTGTCAGCTAATGGACAAAGTCATTCCCCATCGGTTGAAGTAGATTCATATATCCTCGGATATCTCGATGACCAGTTAGTTTGTTCTCCAGACTTTGAATCCTATGCCAAACTACTATCCGAAGTGGCGAGGTGTTTAAAGGAAGCATCTGGAATACATCGTTGGCAATGGCCATCTTAAAATAGACCCGGATAAGGTGTAGGTGGCAACTCCGTCGGTATCTAGGAATGACGGAGTGATATAGACGGTTTATTACGAATTTCGCCAGACTATCCCCGCCTATGACGGACAGCCTTAAGAAAGAACAGACTTTCACTTTGAAATGTTTTTTTTATTTGACTTGTTTCGACGAATGATTTCTGAAAAATAGTATTCAAAGAATTTTTGGATTACTCTCGAAGAAATGAATATTTTGCAAATATCGAACAACTCAATTGTTTTTATATGATAGTTCCAAACACTAGTGTCATTTAACGCGGCATATTGAACGGTTTCCACAAGGTAATCAACTTCGACTACGAGTTCATTGGGGGTATTGAGCGGTAAGCTAGCCTCAACTTTCTCTTCAATTTCTTCCTTCCTTCTCCCAGTTAATACAGCCAGTTAGTCTTTTTAGTTCCTTTTCTTTAAAATAAAATTTTAATCACTATCAAAATGACCGGAGAATGGTTAGGAGAAAGGGAAAAGTTTTCATCCACTTTTGTGGTAGATATTAATTTTGAAACGAAGGAATCGATAAGATCGGGTACTTCCGTGGTATCAGTCGGGCAGAATGTCGGTTTGCCCGTCGAAAGGAAGTGCCCTTTGCGATTAGAAAGAGACAGGAAGCCAGAATTTGGAAATTAAGAGAGATCATACGATCGGATGAGGATACCGTTGGCATAACGATTTAGAAGCTTGAGTTTCTCTATGTTTACAAAATGCAGGCAAAAGTATACGGTAGCTGAACCAAGAGAAGCGAAAATTTTGAAAATTCCATAAAACTTTTGGAAATGAGGCAAGAAAAAAAAGAAAAAAAAAATAACAGAAAGAAAAAAGAGAAATTTAGTAATTGCGTAAAGGTGTGATAAGTACAATAGTAGAGGCAGGAAAAAAAAGGAAAAACTAAACAGCAGAAAAACAAGAAATTAAAAAAGGAAAAGTACGGTGAGTTTTTTTCTTATCCCTTTAATTATAAATTAAATTTCTATGGCAAATATTTTTTTCATGTGAAAATAAAAGGCGGCCTCCGACCCAGATATAAGTTGTCGTCGCCGATATATAGATTTACTACTACAAAAAAAGAATTTAGTATTTAAATAATAAAAATAATTGTGCCAGATGAAGAAATATATTCTTAAACAAAATTCATACCTTCGATCAAACTTCCCGAAGCCATCAGTTCAGAAATGCTTTCTTCGCTTGGCAGAAGTCGATAGATAGTAGTCGGCGACTCCAGCGCAATTATCCCAGTCTCACAAGCAAAACAATGCAGTGAAAGTCTCCCAGCGGAAGTAGCCAGTGGTAAGGAAGTGAAAGATCAAGTCGCAATCCAAATGATTAGGACAGAGCCAATAGACGGTTGGGGTATAGACGAGATCCGTTCATCTCAATAGGTGTACAATGATATCGAACCAATACTGGCCTGAGAGGAACACAAAAAAAAACCAAGCTGGCAGCAGATATCAGACCGGAGCCAAACTCTGAATACTGGGCACAGTGGGACTCGCTTTGTGTTCAAGATGGTTTGCTGAAAAGAAAATGGGAAAGTGCTGATGGGACAGCATCTCGTATGCAGCTAATCATGCCACGATCCAGAGTCAGTCAAGTACTCCATGAAATACATAACGGAATCTCAGGAGGCCATTTGGGAATAAAGAAGGCATTGGAAAAGGTAAGGAAACGTTTCTATTGGCTAAGCGCTAAACAAGACTTCGAGAATTGGCGCAAAAAGTGCATAAGGTGTGCGACTATACAAATGCAACATTATAATGTCGGAGCACCATTAGAATGAATAGCCATCGACATCGCTGGGCCGTTTCCCGAAACCTTCAATGGCAACTGATGCACCCTCGTGGTCATGGATTACTTCAGTAAGTGGCAGGAAGTGTTTGCTGTCCCAAATCTAGGGGGAAAGTTTGAATCAAAAGTCTTCCAGGAAGTGTGCCAATATTTGGGAATAAGGACAACGCCATTACACCCACAATCTGATGGAATGGTCGAGCGATTCAATCGGACCTTGAATGAACATCTATCTCAGGTCGTCAGCAACTGCCAGCGGGATTGGGATCAATACATAGCCCTCTTCTTAATGGCTTACCGAAACGCGGTCCATAGTTCAATAGGGCACACACCATCCGAGATCTTATTTGGTCAAACAGTTCGGTTGCCAAGTGAATCAAAATTCGGATCCCCACCTACGGAGCCCAAAGAGGTGAACGACTACGTGGATGACTTTCGCAGCATGATTTGTAAATTGCATGAAAACACCAGGGAAAAGATGAAGCTAGCGAGCAGCCGCATGATGACTAAGTACGACATCAAGACGAAATCTTCGGGCTTCAACGAAGGAGATCTGGTCTGGTTATATAATCCTCAGCGTAAGAAAGACAAATCACCAAAATTGAAACAGGACTGGGAAGGTCCATACAATTTGATAACCCGCATTAATGACGTTGTCTACCGGATTCAGCGTGGGGATCGAGGAAAATTGAAGGTGGTCAATTTAGATAGAATGTGTCATTTCAATGGAATGATGAATGACGAAGTTCTTCGGGACGAACAACTGTAGGGTGGGAGCAGTGTGATAACCATTTAAATGTAAGCAGCGTCATCTAGATTTACATAGCATAAGACTTTGATACTCGAAGAGCAGAAGATTTCTATACTTGCATAACAAAGACTCAAACATTGGTGAATGGTGAATGGAGAATGGAATCGAATTTTCCAGCAAAATGGAAATTGTGTGGGAAGCTGGATGACGAGGATTGTTCTCGAAATATGTCATTCGAGTATAAATATTAGGGTCCAAGAGATATGGAAGCCAGTTCATCAGTTGAACTGGAAGTATTAATTAGGAGAAGTGATTAAGTGGTTTAAGTAAAAGATAAGAAAAGTATAAGCGGTTGAGAAATTGGATTGTATTGAGATAAACGATTAAATTGTGAATTGGAACTGTATTCAATAAAGTTATTTGTATTGAAAAGAATAAGTTCTATCATTTGTATCCACACAAACATTTTACAGTATGTACAGGTATCCGCATTAATCGTAAAAAATTAAGTTTTCTTAAAAAAAAAAAAGGAAATATTGTGGATAAAAGTAAAACCACATTAGATCATAGTATGTGTATTGTGCTATCTATTTTTGATTATTTTTGAGAGGCACTTGCGCCTAGAGATTTGTTAGTTTCTTTCTAATTTGCAGGAATAAGTAAGGTTTGTAGATCCGGAACTTGATGACTTGACCCGGTGACAGCGTCCAACACCCGGTTAGGGGAAGTCAAGAAAACCGCCATGAGACTTCACGATGGGGAGCGATTGGCATCGCTGAATCGACATCAGCCAGCGATACCCAATATGGGAACAACATCAAAGGCATGATATATGTTGTTTTTTGTAGTAGCACCGTTGAGTGTGTTAACAAGGATTACCTCATCCGGCGAGTTGAGTCGCCCATCGCAAGCATGCCGCGCCCCCACACTCGGCTATCCCTTCCCTTTCCACTTCCGATTCCCTCCAAATATCAATATCCACTATCCATTTCTTCATTTCGTTAGTGCTGTTTGTTTCGGTATCCTGAAATCCTATCCACATTCTACACATTTTCTTCTACTCTAGTTTCCTTCCTATCCTCCCCTATAATCATAACTATTACACGGATTATCATGACATTAAGGAGACGAACTTTTACATGCGCTTTCGGGACAGATCAACAAGCTAAAATCACAGTGCCAACATAAAGTTACAAATCTAGAATTTCTATGTTTGAATTTGAATATAAGATCGTTAAGAGCGAACTGGAGTTTATTTGTATGCAGTATTAATAAGATAATTCAGTATATAAAAATTATTGTATTGGTTGAAACAAATATTAATGATGAGGAAAACGGTGTTTCTCAGCTAGATGGTTTTATTCCTAAATTCTTAAATAGACAAAATCGAGCCGGTGGTAGAATTGCTTTGTATGTTAGGAAGGAAATAGTGTTTGGAAAAATTAAATGTAATACAAGGCACTATGAAAGCATACAAATACAAGCTAAATTAAACGGGAATGAAATGACTGTTGAAGACATTTTTCGACCGCCGAATGTAAACGAAGACAACTTCATAGAAGAATTAGAAAATCAGATAAATTCTTTGCATGCAGCTTAGGCGGTCTGCATATGCTCTTTACCATATGAGCAACTATGCATCTTTCACTCTTGTGAAGCAATTTTACTTCGCCTTAGTGGAGTCTATACTTCAGTATGGAATAACAGCTTGTGGTCATACAGCGCAGTATAGAATAATGGAGCTTCAAAGGGAGCAGAACAGAATATTCAAAATTCAATTATGAGCTAAGTACGGTAACAGGTATGTTGAAATTTACAATACTCCAAGTAAAGATTTGAATCTGCTAACTGTCCACAAATTTTTATTTTGATACGTACTATGACCAACGGTTTAGACATCTAATCGATCATAACGTCAACACAAGACAAAGAGCGGAAGGTCGTCTTAAAGTACTGACGATTCGTAACTCATATGGAAGACTACAGCTTTCCTATGTGGTTCCAATTATCTTCAACCAACTTTTACGTCCTCTATGGAATATCTAGTCGATACACATAGGAAAAAGAAGCTTGAAGAGTTATGTCTTATTGAACAGTTCTAACTTGTAATAAATGTATAGAATGTACTAAAACCATGTCCTCATGTAAAAACAACTTTTAAGAACTAAACTGTGAATATGTAAAATATTCTTGAATAATCTTCTGCAGAAAAGCCTTTAAGGTTTCGAAGATTCGTATTGTCAATGATATGATATTAATATGTAATTTTGTAAAAAAATATATATTGTAAAGAGGACTGACATTTTACATGGACACTCCTCTACCACTTCAAGATTCTATCCAGCTTTGAGGGGATAACTCCATGAAAATGTATAAATCTAATTTAATTTTTATGTCTTCTGTAAAATTTATTATGGGACAATAATCTAAACTAAACTAAACTAATATAAGAACATATATTGGAATCGGAAGGCGTTTAATCGCAATATGATACATATAATGATATTGTTAGTGTAAAGGTAAACAAAGAGTAAATAAAAGATCTCTACACGTGTTGTTGACCGGTCCGTTAAGATTTTGTGTTGTTTCCATTAATGTTAAATTAATGACGCGGCAATAGTATAGTTGATTGAAGGGAGGGGAAGTAAGTCGATCGGAATACATAAAGCGGAATATTGTCATTCACGTGAACTGTAGGTCAGACAACAAGTGAGATATCTTACCATATTTAGAAATAGTATGTGTGAAAATTAATTTAGGGTCACCGTCTAGTAGTAAACATGGTGTTTATTCTTAGTTGGTACTGCTTGCTTGTTTTTTCGCAAATCTATCCCGATAAACAAATAAAGAATGTCACCCAATACCTATTAAGAGAAACTAAATTAACTATTAAGGCCACAAGATCAATCTAAATTTGATATAAAGGGTGTTTCGTTTTAGATCTATACAAATTCAATATGAAATAAAACACTTGAAGCCAATGTTAATGTTTATGATATTAGCTTTGTTTAATATGATATCGGGCATATGCGCCCAACGGTTAACTCGAATGAAGCGCAATCGTGAAGTCCAATTTTCGACAACTTTATGAGCAACTGAGGCAGTATATCAGCAAAAACACGGCGAATGTTGACTTGCAAATCGTCCAACGTCTCCGGTTTATCGGCATAGACTAGTGATTTCACATACCCCAAAGAAAGTAATCTAAAGGTGTGAGATCACAGGAGCGTGGAGGCCAGTTCACAGGTCCATTACGTGAAATTATGCGCTCAGAAAATGTTTCCTGCAATAAATGAATGGTGTCGCGCTCAGTGTGGCATGTTGCGCCATCTTGTTGAAATCAAAGCTCTGTCAGATCAATGCCATTCTACTGAGGAACGAAAAAGTCAGAAATCATGTTTCTATAGCGCTCTCCATTGACGGAAACATTCTGACCGGCATCGTCCTCAAAGAAATTTGAGCCGATGATTCCACCAGCCCATAAAGTACACCAAAGTGTGTTTCAATGATTGCAAGGGCGTCTCGACAAAGACTTCTGGGTTTTCTCCACTCCAAATTCGGAAATTTGCTTATTTAAATATCTTTTTAACCAAAAATGGACCTTATCCGAGAACAGAATTTTGCGTTAATAATGAGGATCAAACTGAATCAGGTTTTCGGCCCACTCACCGACCCTACGACACCTATAATGGTCACTCGGTTTGAATTCTTGTACAAACTGGATCTTATAAGCTTTAAAGCCAAGATCTTTCTGAAAAATCTTCCAAAAAATGGATGGGCATAGCTTCAATTGCTGTGCACAATGGTGAATCGACTCATTCGGATTCTCCTCAACACTGCGCCTCGCAATGGCAATAGCTTCTTCTGTTCGCATTGTTTGCTATCTTTGGGGATGCGTATTATCCACTAGAGTTTGTGTTCCGAATAACTTGCCCAGATGGACGATTATGTCGTCCGTAAAATGAACGTAGCGCACAATAATTTTGGCGAACCGAAAGATGTCTTCAAAATAAGTCTGCATAATTTGCAAGTGTTGTTCTGACGATAATCTATTCGCCGTAAAATGGCAAAATGTGCTAACTACAAATCAACTTTCAACTGTTAAAGTGACAATCTGTGGAAATAGTGTTCCCAGTTTAAAAACCAAAATTCTAAAAAAACACACTTTATAATATCATCTCATTGAAGAAATTGAAAAGGCACAGAATATAAAGACCTCCTTTTCCCTGAGCAGATGAATTATCGTAGGACGAGCAGAAATTTTGGTTCCAGAGCTCGATGGTTTTCACGGACAATTAATATTTAGAAAAGGTATGGCTATATAAAAAGCGGCACTTATATTAATTTACAGAAGTGTTCGACGCCAACGCCATATATTGGGTTGGCAAAAAAGTAATTTTGGTTTTTAAATGTGGAACAAAACTTTTTTCTTTTTATATATACAAAGAATAAATTCTAGTGAATCATATAGATCTAAGGGTGCAAGGTCAGGGCCGTGTGGTGCATGTGACATAATTTCTCAATTGTGATGTGTGTGGTCTAGCGTTGTCATGGTGAAAAACGATTCCCTTACGATTTGCCAATTCTGCCGTTTTTCTTGGATAACTTCCTCCGGTTTATTAGATGTTGGCAGTAAACATCTGAATTGATCGTTTGGTTTCTTGAAATCAACTCAAAATATACGACAAATTTAAAATTCCACCAGATTGCCAAGATGACCTTCTTTTGATGCAGTTCAGCTTTCGATATTGTTTATGCCTGTTCATCACGCTTAGTCCATCATGGTTTTCGATTGTCTTATTTCAGTATTTTTATTACAATATAACAACGACCTTTATAATAGACCGTTCAGATCTTTAATCTATAAATGTGATACAATTAATAAGTGATTTAGCACGGCCTTGACCAACATGAGCTTCGTATTTACTGGTGTGAAGCCTTGAGTTTGGGAGAGATTTCTAAAATATCCGCATATTTTTCCTACAACTGAGCAAAAGTGATCGTCCCAGGTTAATTTTGTATTGAACCAAATACCAAGATTTTTGGCTTTGTTTTCAAATTCGATAGGTTCATTACCAAGGTATACTGAAGGAACGTTGATAAGAGATAAGAGATTTCTATTTATGAGAAGACAATTCGTTTTTCTTGGGTTAAGCTACAGAAAGTTTTCATCTGCGTAGCAATGAATACGTTTTAGGTCATCATTAAATTTCAAAGTAGCATGATTAATAAGATCATTCTCAAAGCTTAAATAGAGTTGGATATGCTTAGCAAACATGTGAAAGTTTGAACTTTTAATGCTTTTGGGAAGATCGTTAATAAAAATTGCGAAAAGTAGGGGGCACAAAATGGATCCTTGTGAAACACAAATTGAAATTGCAATATAATCTGACAAAGCATTGCTTACATGAACTGCTTGTTTTCTTTCAACCAGATAGGACCGTATGAGATTGGCGGCTGATGCAGAGAAATTATAGAAGTTTATCAATTTTGATATAAGTAGTTCATGATCAACGGTGTCAAAGGCCTTAGAAAATCTAGGAGAGCGATAAGGGTGATTTGTTTCTTGTCTATTGCAACTCTCATGTCGTCGGATACTTTTAGAAGAGCTGATGTGCAGCAGTGGCGCTTCCGAAATCCAGACTGGTAGGCGCAAAGAACCTGTTCTTGTTGAAGAAAATTTGATATTTCATAGTGTATAACTTTTTCAAATATTTTTGAAAAATATGGAAGTATAGCGATAGGTCTATATTCAGTTGACGAGTTGCCTACTGCTTTCCTTTTTGGGATTGGTATAACCTTAGCTTGCTTCCAAGTACATGGAAAAGTGGATCTTGTTATTATATTATTGAAAATATATGTCAAAACCGGAAGTATATAGGGTAATATTAATTTAATAAAAGTCGGGTGGATGTTATGACACCAACTGCCTTAGATTTAATTTTTAGTACAGATCTAGCAACGTCGATTTGTTCCACTAGGCCAAATTCAAATAAGCTAGCGTGTGGCGGTTGGATATTGTTTCCATTTGGGCGCAACATCGCTTGAACTTTTGCGAATTCTTTGTTTAGTTCGTTAGGATCGACCTGGTCTACCATGGACTTCAAGTTACTACCTACACCTAATTCTCGTAAGTTTGTCCAAAGTGTTTTGGTTGGAAGTTTATGATCGAAGTGCTTAGCATAATAGCGACGTTTGACTTATTTAATCTTCGAGTTAGCTATGTTATGTAACAACCGATAACTGTCATAATATTCGGGAATCCGAAATCGTTTCTATTTTTTGAATTCAGCATTACGCTTGTCTCTTAGCTCGAAAATTTCAGAGGTAAACCACTTGATGTTATTATATTTGACAGCTTTCCTTTTTAGAGGAACATGTTTATCGAAGAGCTGTAAAACTTCGTAATGGAGAAATTCAACTTCGGCATCGACCAATGTTTCAAAAAATTCGTTATGCCAATCAAGGCAAAGAAGGTCTTGTTCAAGTTGCTCCACATTTAGATTTTTAAAGTCCCTGAATGTATAAACCGATTGTTTGTTACTGGTGACTAGATTAAAAGTGGCAAAGATGAGGTCATGTTTAGAAAAAACAAGATCAGAAATTTGGGTACAGAACATTTCCTGACAGTCACTGGTAATAAAGATATCCAAGAGTGTACTGTTGGAACCAGTAAAGTGCGTTGGAATGGTTGAATTTACAACATCAAGACCAAGTATCTTAATGGAATCAATAAAAAGTGACGATCTCATATATTCAAGAATATTACAATTAAAATCACCACACACAATAGTTCGCAAGTATAATTGCTGGGCAGTCTGAATTGGTTTTGGTTTTAGTGCGAAAAATTTCCTTTGGCACTGGTGTTGGTCAATCGACATACAATCGACAGAGTTACAATGCAGTGACAACACGATGGAGATGTTCGTTTTCGTTTTCTGGAACACCACGCAAAATAGCATCAGTAGATAACTTTTGGCGTTCCAAATCATCTTAGAGAACGAACATCACTTTGTAGCTGGTTACAATAAATAGACTCTGATGTCTGTTCGAGTACTTCGATACGTACTGTGAGGACTGCAACGGATAGGTTGACATCCTCAAAGCGATTGTTAAAGTCAGTGACAGCCTTTTCAAACGTTTAAAGCAGATTGTTATGAGTCTCAATGATCGTAGATTTGAGCTGTTGCTTATAGCAATCGTAGACGATCCGTTTTTCATAACCAGTAGTGGTTCGTTTAAAAAAAATTAATTTCATTATGTTTGAGATGCATTTCGTAAATATTTATTCTCTGTGTTAATTGAAATTATGGAAGGAGCATAATTTCGAACCCAGATATCGAACTAAATAAATCAAGTAAGATTAGAACTTTGCATGTACGAGTATAACCTTGTGTATATAGAGTACATATGCTCTGTACTTTAATAACTAAAATGAATTATGCATCGATAACAACTTAATTGCATGCATGTTTGCTTTATATGTTAGTAAACAATATGATTCGTGCTGAAAGGAAAACAAAAAAGTTAACTATGTTGGAGGTTGTAAAAAATAAAAAGGTAATTTATATATAATACAAGCAATTTGAAGTTTTATTGAACCTGAGCTAAAGGTTCTGTGATCAGAATTCCCCAAAGGATTAAATAACGGCGGCAAAGAAGATTCTTGTTCTAGTGAAGAATATGTACTAAATTTAACTGAATATTCGAATTGAAAACTTTTAATGTTTCCGTTATCACTTTATCATTTTTATTTTTTTTATTTAAAATTGTAACAGCATTTACATTTGGTGGTTCACTGTCCTCTATTGTGTTCTGTTCAATGTATTTTTCTTCATCATCGTTGTTATTATTCTCCCAAAATGAAAAATGTAGCAGGCTAAAACAGTTTTACCTGCAATAGAGGACTGCATATGGAGATGATTTAAATAAGGAAACTTTTTCTTCAATATTCGTAAAAAAATACAATTTTTGAAAATGCTAGGAACTAGTACACTTCACATACCGAAATCTGGCCAGCGTATACTAACAGCATAGAAAGACCGGTTCGACCCCTAAACCAATATTGCAGTAAATGCATGCTTTCCTTATATATTGGCACACTGCACTTCATTTTCCTTGGTGCATCGATGTTGTCCATCGTACCGTCAACGTATCCAGCTACACAAAGGAATCCTTCTTGAGAAAAAAAATTGTCTAGATAATTCCAAAAGAATTTTCAGCCAATGATATTTGCAAGCAACTCATCAATTATTGCGTCCGTAACTCGGTGTGCTACTCTGCAGACAATTTTTGCACAATTTTGCAAAGATTATTTGTTGAGTCAAACGAAATGGAAGAATTATTTGCGAGCTGACAAAACTTTGCACTTTGCAAATTTGTATTTGTTGAAATGAATTTTGTAAAGAGGGAAAATTTTCAGCTTTTCCAAAGAATTTGCGTTTGGTGAAATGAAAAGTGCAAAATGAAAAACGGTTGGTGAAATAAAACCCTGATCATATATTTTCTGAAGTGTGGGCAAAAATCGGAAATCTTGGATTCATTATATGGCGGAGGCAACACAAGAAACTGCAGCAAATACAGATTGATAAAGTTTACGTCACAGACTACTAAAAATATGTTGGCATGCCACAGAAAGACGACAGGGCGATATTAATGAACTCTATGGTAGTCAACGCAACTTTTTGGTAGGCAGTTATAGATCTCCACATCAACTTGAAAAAAGCGTTCGATAGACTTCCCAAAGATCTTACTCGGATGACGCGTCCTATCATGAGCAATAAGGCAAGACCACTTCAGGCAATTCTTTTTCTTTGAATAAAGGCAGTAGAAGATGACCGGCTAGCAATCACCTGCTAGCACTAACCGTTCTGCCCTTACTGCTGTCGCCAAAATTTCATCTGTATGCTGCGAGCCTAATAATTCAAGCCTAGGAGCCACTCTCACTACAATACGTGATGATACTGAATCTATATCTTTAAAGGATATTTATAAGAAAATTTCAGAACTTAAGAAAGTTAACACCGAACTTCTAGCACACAACAGCAAGAAAATAAAAGCTTTGTGAAACAAATGGATTTACTGCAGCATAAACTAAATTATCTTGAGGAAGAACAAAGTAAAAACACTGTTGAAATTATTGGTTTACTTGATGTAAAGAAAGCCAATGAATTAGACGAAGCTCTTACATATTTACCTGCTGGCCTTGACCTAAAATAAGTGAAGATCAGATCGACGACATATGTATTAAAAAAGTAAAGAGCACTAAGTCAAAATTCCTTTTCATACAGCTAAAACAACTTTATAAAATTGCAGTCCTTTGCCGTCAGCCGGAAAAAGAGAGGTTTACATAGTTATAAGTAAGTTTATACAATGATTTACTTCCTATCATATATTTTAAAATGCTTCATTAAGTACTTTCTGTCGGTATGTCAATACTGTTTTTATTAAGTTGATAGGGTATTCCAGTTTTGACCATGAAGAATTGAAAAAGTTTCATTGGGCGAAAGAACGTGGTTTCCCCAATGTATTCTTCTGATACCTAGTAATATTTTGCAGGCTGTGATGATGTGGTGGACGTCTTCAATTGCATTCGTTACACAAGAAACGCTCCGCCTCCTCATTCCGATTGAGTTGGTCTGTAGTTCAATTGTAATAGCTCCCCCTTGCCTTAAATTTTTTGGAAATTGTATCTACACAGTATTCATCATTAAAATAATTTGTGTTGCCTAAGTCGTATTCTAATGTACGATATGAAAGCCTATTTAGAGCTTTTCTTTCAAATATGGCTCAGGTAGAGAGTTCAACTTTCATCAGTAGTTTTCGTAGATTTTCTTTTCACGAGAAGGTGTCGTTTTCCGAAAGTAGGATATCACGCTCGTTGCCTAACCAGGACTATTCGGAGAAAAACTGCAATTTGCGACGCATGTGATGCATGGCTACGAAAGGCGATGGTCTGCAAGTGAGATCACTTTTAAAATGTACATACATAAGATGTAGCCTCAGTGTATGAATATACATGTAGTGGTGGGAGTCCAATTTCTAGGTGTAGCACATAGTTTGGTTTATTTTCCGGTAATCTGAATAATTTCTTTAAGAAATATCTGAGCAATTTTCCTACTTCTTTATATTGGAAAATGTCTCACACTTGTGCTGCATAACACATAGTTGATCTCACCACAGCTTTATAGATTTTCTATTTTGAGCTAAGAGATTCCTTTATAAAATATGCACTTCCAGTTGTAGTTTCTGGCTTTCTTTGCTTTTTAAATTTTTCTTTCAAATGTTTTTTAAAAGCCACTTGAGATGTTATTGTAAGTCCTAGTTACTTATACTGTTTTACGTTCTCCAAAAATTCCGTTTTCCACATCCATTTTTCAGTGATGCCTATTCCATCTGAAACTTCATACTTGTTGTTTCCGTTTATCAACAACTTCACATAGTAAGTGAAAAGTCTCTTCTGCAGGCGAGGAGACGGTAACTAGTATCATATATGTCAAGTTTTGCTGTCTTAATACCAAGTTGAAATTGATGAAGAAAAAGAAAGCAAATAAAAGCGCTTAACAGCTGGTATCTTTGGCAATAACAACTGCAACAACTTTATTTATATAAATAAAAGTTTTTCGTTCAATGTAAGAGAACTGAGGATATATGTTTTAAAACAGCACTTATCCAGACTGTCCCTAAAAAAGGCGAATCTTCCGTTCTCTCCTCCTACAGACCCATTGCGTTTACGTTCTTCTTCCCAAAGTCATGGACACGCTGATAAATCGTCAGCTCATGAAATATCACGAAACAAGAAAACTTCTTAATGAAGTCCGTAGCAATAGCTCCACCGGTGATTTGATGGCATGTCTCACCGAAAAGTGGAACCAAAGCGTACATCAATTTGGAGAAATCAAGATATTTGCACTTGATACTTCGAAGGCATTTAAATAACTTTGGCATCAGGCTCTTTTGTCGAAAAGGCATGCTTTTGGAATCGATGACTTTGTTCTTCAATGGATTATAAATTACCTTTCGGAACGTTCAATTCAAGTTGTCTTGGATGGTTTTAAGTCTGATATTCATAAAATAAGTGCTGGTGTGCCCCAGAGCTCCCTTGTGTCTCCAAAACTCTTTTTAATTTTCATCAACGATCTCTCTGCTTCTTCTAATCCAATTTATACCTTTGCTGATGACAGTACTCTCTTCTTTTCATATTCGTTCCCGGACTCACGTCCCTGCTCATCGGCTGTAGAACGGGACCGCCAGCCTATGTTAGGTTCATTAAATTCTAATATTAACATCATAACTAATTGGGGAATCATTAACAGAGTAGAATTTAATGATTCCAAAACGCAATGCTGTCTACTGTCGTTAAAGCAAAATTTGAATACCCAGCCAATATCCATGAATGGCACTTGCATCGCTGAAACCGAAAAACTTTTCATTCTCGGTATTTGTGTCAACGACAACTTAAGTTGGAATGACCACATATACGATGTCGCCAAAAATGCTGCGAAATGTCTAGGTTTTCTCAAGCGATGTAAGAAATATTTCACCCCCTCTGACCTAGCTTCAATTTACAAGGCGTTTACCCGCCTAAAACTAGAGTATAATGCACACATCTTGCCAGGTGCCCCTAAGACCTCTTTGCACTTGCTAGATAGGATGCAAAATCGTTCGATGAACCTCATAGGTGATGTCAATATTACACAGTCATTCGACACCCTCGAACACCGACATAACGTCTCCTGTGTCACCTTGTTGCATAGTTATTTCCACAACCAGTGCTCCACTGAGATTGCCAGTAACATTCCGCTCCGTCAAACTTTTAACCGTAACACCCATATCGCTATGAATGCTCATCAGTACAAGCCCACTTTCGGACTAACTCTAAAATATAGTGATTCTTTCCTAAGCCTTTCAACTCGGTTATGAAATGCCCTGCCAAGCTCTTTATTTCCTTGCCAGTATAACTTGCAAACATTTAAAACCAAGGCATATCTGCATCTCTATTTTTTCCCTCCTTAACTTCGTTTCGCCCGCGCTATGTGCAAACATCTTAATGGTACATAAAACACCTTGTGTGCGTGCCAAGTATAAAAAAAATAACACTGTAGCGGCACCTAAGTAAATAAGTAAAACTGTGAATGTAATTTTGTTTTAAATATTCATATAGCAACAATTTTATTTTAACATGTGCACAGAAACCTGGTATCCTTTTCACTAGAAAAGTATATCTTAGTAAACTCCACAAAATATTTAATTTTTTTTGTAAACATCCTCGCCACACTGAAAGCATCCGTTCTCACCAGATCACCAAAATTAAACAGAGTTGGACCCAGTACGTACTTAGGTGGAATACCGCATGGAAACTTGATACAATGGACCAGTTTAATGTCTGAGTGCTGCCAGTCCGAAAAAGACATTAACTATAACATTATAGTTATAAAAAAATAGAAAATGCATATAATATATGATAATATATAGATATTATATGTTGTATATTTTTATGTAACTCAGAAACTTACTTCATTTTAAATATACTCAACATATTATCAAAATTGATACTTTCAGATATCGAGTCTCTAAATTTTTTTCCAATGAGAAGCAAGAAAAACTACTTTTAATGTCACTACTGGTGAAAAAGGTATAGACCCACAATTAGGAGTAACCTTTACAATTGAAAATCCATATTGATTTGCCCAACCATAGGTCAGTTTCATCGCATTTGATTTTATCGCAGTGAAAAGAATTGGTGTACGAGGACTAATACGACTTCGAATTTAATTTAACTCAAATTTTTCTCTTAAACGAACAAAATAAATTAGTTTGAATGTGGTGAACAGTTTACAGACTTTGCTAATAATGTCCAGTAACTTTGAGATAAATTTAATAATAGCAATAATTTTTTTTAAGTAAACCAACATTTTCGGTCTATTTGAAACGTTTTCCAACTTAACGCTAAAAGCTTGATTAATAGCAATTCAAAATTGTTTAAAAAAATATCAATTATTGCCTACATTAAACATTAAACTTGAAAGATTTTCAATGAAATATTTGTGTTTCAGCAAAAAATAGTTTAATATATTTTAACAAAAATAGGATTTTTAATTATTGGGAAAACTTATTGAGTGGTATTTAAGATTTTAATAAAAAATCCTTATGATTGGATCATTTTGGAATCTGTGCAGAGCGTGTCCATCAATGCCTTTAGACAAGGTGAGTATACTTACATATATGCACCAGTATATATATATATATATATATATACATATATATATACATATATATATTTATTTCTTTATATAAGCCTTAAGATTCGAAATTATGATGGTTACAATTACATTAAATGAAATGAAAAATCGATAAACGACAGTAACACATTTTGATAGATGCATATGTACGAGTACATATGCTTAACATTGCACGTAATTATAAATATCATCGAGAGCATATGAAAAATCAAAAAACAACAAATCAAACTAAATACATGTGTAAAATAAATTATAAATTATAGGAATATATACATAACTACACTGATATTTATGGTTAGTGGTTAAATCAGCTTCAATTTATCGGAGGCATTACAGTAGAAAACCAGGAGGCAAAGTCATTACATATTTTTTTCGATAACCACTATTGAAGTTCGTTCAATGATTTTTATGCTGCTTACTAGGTTATGTTGAAAATCAATGACTTTTTCTTGCTCATTTAAAATCAATATTTTATATAATCAATATAAGATTGAATTGAAATAGTGCATCAGTGCATATGTTGGTAGGCTCTATCTTCATTCTTCTTAGAAAAAAACAGTATACTACTGCTATTTTTTATGTGTAATTATTAATTATTTTTTAATTATTAATTATTAATATGCAAAACTTGCAAAATTTGTCTGCGGGACACATTTAGGTGTAAATACATCGAACTCTTACTATTTTCTAGTAATAATAAAAAGGATTCATATTGGGGATTAATTTATTTAGCCTTATACTTGAAAAACTTGCACATGTAAAGATTTTGTATGGTGAATTTATAGGTAACATTATAGTGCACCAAAATAATAAAAAAGAAAAAATACTAGCACGCTTTTCCGAGATAAATGCGATTTTCCCAAAAATTTATAACTAAATAATTGCTGGTACTTCTTTGAAAGAAGTTTTGTAAACACTGTAGCTCAGTGGGTGTTCAACATGAACTCTGATTCATTGGTTCTTATTCCCAAAATATCTGCATCCCAAACCGGAACACCCTGTATATATATAATATTGCAGCTTGTAAAGTAATGAAAAAGAGCTGCTCTTAAATATTAAACATTGATGTGATATCTTTACTTTTATGATATTGAAATATTTTAAGCTTGTTATATTTTTAAAAGATGTAATATTCTTATGTGAACAACTGAATTTAAATAAATTATATATATGAATATTGTCTGTCAAATAGAGCGTTTCATTAAAGGTAATGCCAACAAACTTTCCTATTTGAACATAGTTATATTTCAACCTGATCTCGGCAGCTCAGTGGTATTTAATTTTGTTGTATGAATTTGAAGCAAATCATCGTTTATCTTTGTTGTGGCCTCAGATAGTTCTGAAAGTGTACTACTTCTGAATGACTAGTACGTCATCGGAAAACATTTGAATGAAGGATAATTAATATAAATAATTAAGAGAGAGGACCAAAAATTGAGTCTTGTTGTACTCCGAGAACCGAGAACAGAGAACTGGGAATAGACCTTCCTTCGATGACCCCACATCGATGTATTTCTATTAAGGAGGACTAAAAAAACTTGATTGTAGTTGACGGAAAACTACACTTTTCTCTGAATCTCTATCTGTCCTAAGACGGCTTTCTCAAATAGCTTTGAAGAAAGAAGCGGTAGAATTTCAATTGGTCTATAATCAACGGACACGGCGTTGCATTTCTTTGAAACTAGAATTATTTTTTTTAATCGACTAAGATAGAGTTAAGCTATGGCATTTGATTTTGCAGATAGCAGGGCATCATCAGTATATTTACGGGATTTTATGCTTTTGTTTACCTACACGTTCCTATCGGAAGCCTCTGGATTATCATAGGTTGCACGGTAATTCTTCTTATATTGTTTTATTTTGTGCACGACTAGATTCCTAAGCGTGGAGTATGTATCGTATGTAATCGTATGTATCTCATGAATCCGCATAAAGGGTCAATTCGCTAGCACATGCCTAATATAACATAAGGAAAGAAGCAGTCTGCAGAGATAAAGAAGAAAATCCTGTAGTGGAGTCACAGTCGGTACTGAGAATATGGAAAAACTTTTCCTGCAGACTAGCATAGAATAGACCATTCAACTTAGACGATGATAGAAAAAACTTACGTCCACCTGACCACAACAAAGTAAGTATAGCAATATCTATTCAGTATTCAAAGCTGCTGGAAATGACTTTGTGGAGGGCATGCACCAATTCATTTCTCAGATCTGGGCAGAAGAGTGTATGCCTGATGAATGGAATCTCAGCACCGTATGTCCGATCCAAAGCAACAGAGATCCCTTAAACTGCGCCAAGTATAGAGGTATAAGTCTCCTCAGCATCGGATATCAGATCTTATCTGTCATATTGTGTTAACGTCTGAAACCATTCGCCAACAACTTGTTTACTCCATATCAGCGCGGTTCCAGACCAGGAAAATTTACAATGACCGAGTCTTCACACTCAAAAACTCAAGAAGTCCAAATCGATTCTCATCATTTCTTCATCAATTTCAAGGCCGTGCATGACAGCATTTATAGAAAAAAGTTATACATAGCAATGTCTAGATTTGCCATCCCTGCCAAAGTCATTCGTCTGTGCAGAATGATGATTGAGAACGCTCGCTGCTTTGTTAAGGTCGACAATAACTTAACGGAGACCTTTGATGTCAAAAAAGGTTTCAGACAAGGCGACGCGCTGTCACGTGACTTCATTAACATTATACATTTAAGAATTGTGCGGAACTCACAAGTGAACTGGAGGCATAATCTTGTAAAGGTCTGTGCAACTATTGGCGTGCGCCGTGATATTGACATAATTGGGAGAACTCAGCGGGCTGTCGCTGATGCGTTCTCTAGTATTAAAACGGAAGCTACTAAAATTGCTTTAGCGGTAAATGAGGTCAAAACCAAGTATATGCTGTCAACAAGAACATTGACGAATTGTCACAACCTATAGCTATAATTTCGAGGTAGTAAAGACCTTGTCTACCTTGGATCTGCTATGAATTCTGCCAACAACACCTCATCAGAAGTAAAACGAAGAATGACTCTTGCCAAGTGCTGATTCTTTGCGCACTTGAGTAGTGAGGCTCTATCCGGAAAAACTAAGGAGACTCTCCATATATAAGACCTTGACCATTCCAGTCGCTCTATGTTCTATGTGGAGTTAAACTGTTGCTGCTAATATCAGCTTCCGGAATAAGAGAAGAAGAAAGATAATTCGAGTCCTACTTTATGGCGCAGAAGCATGAACCCTATCGAAGGTGGATGAAGATATCCTCACTATATCCGAACTATACGAGCTGTACAACTACATCGCCCTTGTCAGAAAACTGCGCGTCAGTCGTCCTAGATGACTAGGACATGTAGAGCGAATGGACACTAATGCTTCTGCCTGCAGAGTCTTCAAATCTAATCCGTCGATAAATGAGATCGATCTGTTTCTTAAATACATACATGTTGGTTATGAATGTTTTAGTATTTTGGAACTACCTTTTGAGGTTTTTTGTGATGTCTGTAAACAAACATCTTCTTTGATGAACTATAAAAACAGCAGCGCTCGCCAGCAAGTAAATCGAGAGAAACTATTGAAAACCAATTGGGGTGATAATTATGAAATTTATGTTAAAACGCACGAAGATATGACGACTGTGCTTATTATCTTTGGAGTTTGTGAGAAATTTGGCTTTGTAATTAGATACCATAACACTTGTTTTAGTTATTTCATTCGTGCACCCATAGGCCAAATATAACTGACTGTTTTTCTATATTTGCGGCCAACATCGCTCAAATCCACAATGATAGATTCGACAGTGAAGGGAATATTAAGTATGTGGGATCAAATGAAGTTTGGATTTGGATAAGTGGTAGGAAAAACAATTTTTTTTTCAAGAAACTCCGAGTTTAAGGTATACATAGAAGTGGCAAAATGGATCACTTGAATAAAAATGTTTATAGGTACTTTAATCCTTCAGGTTGGGTCAGATTTAGGTTTCTGCTGTGCTGTAATAATGAGTTTTTTTGGTGCGCTGTTCAACTGCGATGTAACACAAGGCATTTGAAAGCAGGAGAGTGTAGTTTTGTAAGTGGTGGAACACCTTCCGGTTTCTGAGTCAGCAGAAGCCGAGAACAATATAGCAAAACTCTAAATATTACAGTTTGAACCATCTCAATAAGAATGGATGTATTGTATGCGGCATCCAATTTTGTAGCAGCTGGTTGCTTAACTATCTTTCTTCTTGATAATAATCATGAATGGCAACGAGTTTGCTTCAATATTTCACAAATCATCTTATAATAGTCATCTGGGAATGCATTAATGCATTATGTGGAACAAGTTATCTTGAATTATCAGAATATAATAACATGTATAAAATTATATTGTTTAAAAAAAGGAGAACGTTACATTTTTTAATTATCTTTCCTATATCGAAACAAAGAACAAGTGAATTGTTCTCTTTGTATGTTACTTTGAGTAAAATTTCTCAGTTTTTTGTAGAAGGACTACATTCGTTTTTTTGGATTCAATTCTGGCTGAAACAATTTCTGATCACATTAAGAATCGACTTCATATTTTTACAATAACAGAAGTTCTTTTTCCAAGGCGTCAGACCAGAGTCCATCGACAGTCAGCACACGAGGTCACCAAAGACCTCGATGGGTTATTCCACGATAAATCGCCGAAGCTATATGGGGAGCTCTGAACGACATCCCTCCGATTTGGGTGAAAAGTGGTAGAAATACTCATTGGAGTGGTATGAATCATAAGGCAAACAAACTTTTGCAGAATTCGATATAGTTTGTGTGTAACGGAACTTCAAAGATTGGCAAAAAATCAAAATTTATGCTTTCTCTTATATTTAAAAAAAATCATAACTTTGGCTCTGCTCATCAGAATTGGATAAAATATACCTTGTTGAATCCAGGAAAAGGTGAACTTTCAAAGATTTGGAATAATTTTTATTTTCAAGGACGAAGGATATCCTATTTAATTATATCCTTGAATAACTCAAAAATGGTATTTTGTTTTGTTTTATTTTTTTTTATATATTTTAGAGAGAGATTCGTCCTCTATTTCCATTTCAAATTTCAAGTTGGAATCTCTATGAGTTCAGCCAAAATAATGTTTTATAGGCGGCTAAATCAAAAAACGAAATATTTATTACGTTACTCCTCTTATCATCCTCACATATAACCCGAGTGCACATACATAAGTACATAGCTGTTTTTTTTTTTAGAAAAAAAAAACATCACTGTGCTTGTTTTATTTCTTCATGGCTAGTAAATACACATTTCCCGTTTTTGAGGATTTTTGAAGTTAGGCTTAATTTATTTGCACTCACTTATGTCAATCTGTCGTGAGCTCGAGATTGTTCGTAATAAGAGTTGTGAGTAATATAAATTTATAATGAGTGCTTTTGTGTGGAAAACGTGCTCCAATACTCTGGATTCACCACCTCATCAACCCAGTGCTCATGATTTGCGGCCTGTACGACCATGGATGGTTACGATGCAACCAAAATTGAACACAAAGTTGGTAATCTGCTCTTCGTGTAGGATAAAATTGAGTCAGATCCGAAATTCTGATACAACGCCATCATTGCTAGAGGTTGAAGATCAAATTGAAGTAGATGAAATGTATTTCGATAAAGACATTGCATTCAATTTAATTAATGAATGCATATCTTCTCCAATAATACATTCGACAAGAAAAGACTTAGTGACTTAAAATATATGCAGTCAAAATTGAAAAATCTATGTTGAAAATTGCAGAGAATGTTTTCTCTGTTACTATTGATAATGATGAAGATAGTTCCAGAGAGGAAGAATATTTCGTGGGGAAAATAAAAGAAAATTTCCATAAAACTACAAGCAAAGACACCAAACTTGTTTTGTTGTCTTTATTTTCAAGAGAATGGAGCATCGACAAAATTATAGAAGGGTTTCCAGGATCAACAAGCTATATGATCAAGAAATCTAGAAAACTTCAAGAAGATCAAAGCGTTCCATCAACTTACGGGAAAAGCTTAGATGCTGACATCAAGGAATTGGTTTTTACTGTGAAAACGACATTAGTCATTTAATGCCAGGAAAAAAAGACTACGTATCTATAAAGGTAACGAAAAATTTATTTTCTCAGGTTCAAAAATAAGACGTTTTACTTTTTTGTTAGATTGAAAATCAGAAAAAAACATATTCAAAAATGCCTGACTCTGGCTAACCTTAGGAAGATATATTATAAGTTCAAAAAAGTTCAAAATAATGTTAAGATTTGATTTTCCAAATTCGCGTCGTTAAGACAAAAGAACTGCATTTTGGCTGGGGCATCAGGAACTCATTACGTGTGCACCATCCATCAAAATATCAAACTCAGGTTTGAGGGTAACAATATATCAAGGCTGATAGAAAACGAAGGTAAGCATCTCAATGACAGCCTTAGCTTAGCTTTGATAATTTGTAACATTCCTGATATAAATTGTTACTGGGGCAGGTGCCTTCATTGCCCAAACTATTCTAAATTAAGGAGAATCTTTGACACTACTTTTAGTAATCACTTCATAGAAGACGTAACATACTATCAGTGGACCCACACAGACCGATCAAAATTGCAAGTGAGAATTGAAAACTCTGAGGATTTCATTCAGAGCTTTTTGAAACGGCTTGGTGTTTTAATTCGTCATGTTTTTGTAACTGATCCACAAAACAGGTACATAACGGAAGTCAAAACTCTCTTAACGAAAATGGACATACTTGTTTTATTGGACTTTTCCGAAAATTATGGTTTTGTTGTGCAAGATGCAGTGCAGAGATACCACTGGACTAACGAACAGGTGACGATTCACACTTTCGCAATATATTACCGGAACCAATGGATGATATTGTAAAATGTTTGTGTGGGTACAAATGATAGAACTTATTCTTTTCAATACAAATCCCTTTATTCAGTACAGTTACAATTCACTATTTAATTCTTTCTCTCAGTACAATTCAATTTCTCAACCACTTATACTTTTCTTATCTTTTACTTAAACCACTTAATCACTTCTTCTAATTAACACTTCAAATTCAACTTTGGAACTGATTTGCATACCTTTGGGATGCTGGTATTTATACTCGAATGACATACTTCGAGAACAATCCACGTCATCCAGCGTTCCATACAAGTTCCAATTTGCTAGAAAATTCGATTCTACTCTCCTCGACTGTTTTTGCTAATCCAGTATCGAAACCTTCTAGTCTCCGAGTTTCGACATTTTCTGCTAGATGTCGCTGCTCACATTTGAGTGGTTATCACATTGCTCCCTCCCTACAGTTGTTCGTCCCGAACAACTTCGTCATTCAGCATCCCGTTGAAATGACACATTCTATCCAAATGGACCACTTTAAATTTTCCTCGATCCCCACGCTGGATCCGGTAGACAACGTCATTAATGCGGGTTATCACCTTGTATGGACCTTCCCAGTCCTGTTGCAATTTTGGTGATTTGCCTTTCTTACGCTGAGGATTATACAGCCAAACCAGATCTCCTTCGTTGAAACCGGAAGATTTCGCCTTGATATCGTACCTAGTTTTCATGCGGCTGCTTGCTAGCTTCATCTTTTCTCTGGTGTCTTCATGCAATTTACGAATCCTGCTGCGTAAGTCATTCACGTACTCGTTCACCTCTTTGGGCTCCGTCGGTGGGGATCCGAATTTTGCTTCACTTGGCAACCGAATCGTTTGACCAAATAAGATCTCGGATGGTGTGTGCCCTGTTGAGCTATGGACCGCGTTTCGGTAGGCCATTAAGAAGAGGGGTATGTGTCGATCCCAATCCCGCTGGCAGTTGCTGACAACCTTAGATAGATGCTCATTCAAGGTCCGATTGAATCGCTCGACCATTCCATCAGATTGAGGGTGTAGTGGCGTTGTCCTTGTCTTTCTTATTCCCAAATATTGGCATATTTCCTGGAAGACTTTTGATTCAAAGTTTCGCCCTTGATCAGAGTGCAGCTCCATTGGGACCCCAAATCTGCTCACCCAGTTGTTGACTATCTGTTCGGCTACGGTCTTAGCCTCTTGATTTGGGATGGCAAACACTTCCGGCCACTTACTGAAGTAATCCATGACTACGAGAGTATATCGGTTTCCATTAAAGGTTTCGGGAAACGGCCCAGCGATGTCGATGGCTATTCGTTCGAAAGGTGCTCCGACATTGTATTGTTGCATTTGTCCATGTGGCTTTACTTTTGGGCCCTTGGTAGCCGCACATCTTATGCACTTTTTGCACCAATTCTCGACATCTTGTTTAGCGCTTAGCCAATAGAAACGTTCCCTTACCTTTTCCAACGTCTTATTTATTCCCAAATGGCCTCCTGAGATTCCGTCATGTATTTCATGTAGTATTTGGCTGACTCTGGACCGTGGCACTATTAGCTGCATACGGGATGTTGTCCCATCTGCACTTTCCCATTTCCTCTTCAGCAATCCATCTTGCACAAAAAGCGAGTCCCACTGTGCCCAGTATGCCTTCAGAGTTTGGCTCCGATCTGATATCTGCTGCCAGCTTGGTCTTTCCTCGTGTTCTTTCCAGGCCAATATTGGTTCGATGTCATTGTCTGCCTGTTGGGAGGAACGGATTTCGTCTATACTCCAACCCTCTATTGGCTCAGTCCTGATCGTTTGGATAGTTGCCTGTTGTTTCGCTTCTTTACCATTGACTACTTCTGCTGGGAGGCTTTGGTTGCATTGTTTTACCTGTGAGACTGGGATAATTACCCTGGAGTCGTCGACTCCTGCTACAGACTTCTGCCCCGCGAAGTAAGCATTTCCTAACTGATGGCTTCTGGAAATTTGACCGGTTTCTTGGTAGCCGTTTCTGCCGGTTTTTCTTTCTATTTGCCTGTAGCCCCAGTGCAGGCAGCCTTCTCGTCGTACCGGTTCTTTACAATGCCCTTGCAAATGTCCTACTTTATCGCAGTTCCAGCAGCGCATCCTTCGTCTCTCCCGTGGGATATTTCGTTGCATGGTAGTTGGTCTTGAGCAGGAGCATTCACCAGATACTATTTCCCTTACGAAATGCATTCCTTTGGAAGCCTGATTAGATGCTTCCATCGCCAGAGCGAGGGCAAGTGCTTCAGCAAGGGTTCTTTTCCCGGCCATTCTTACTGCTGATTGTAGCTTCAAATCTGCAATTCCCCTGATGAATGCGTCCTTTGCCATTTCGTCGATTATTTCTTGGCCTGCGGTGGGATATGACAAATGTGCCAGTCTACTCACGTCTGCTTGGAGCTGTTGCAGTGTTTCTCCTCGTTGCTGCATACGGCCTTGCAATTGAACCTTGTAAACTTCCCGCATGTGGCTATCCCCAAACCGTTTCTCGATAGCCTGCACTAAAGCCATATAGTCTCTATTCTTTTCGATATCGATTGTTTGTAACAATTCTGCCGCAGGACCACGTAAGGCCATCGCTAGGGCAAAGCACTTCTCCTTATTGTCCCATTCGTTTGCACAGGCAGCCATTTCAAACTGCTTCTTATAAGTAGACCATGAGGTCTGGCCATCGAATGAGGGAGGCTTCAACTCTTTTCTCCTTGGACCGCTTAAAGAACATTCTCGCAGTTTCTGTTTTCGCACTGTGTCGAGCTCTTTTGCCAGTTGCTGAACTTTGCTGTCCATTTCTTCGAATTTTTCGCCAACATTCTTCTCTATTGTATCAAATTTGTCATCAACGTTCTTCTCTATTCTATCAAATTTGTCATCAACGTTCTTCTCTATTCTTTCAAATTTGTCATCGATTTCTTCGAATTTTTGCTGGAGAGTGTTATTTTGTTCCTCCAGTTTTTGTTCTAGACTATTCTTTTGTTCATCCAACTTTTGTTCGAGACTATTCTTTTGTTCATCCAGCTTTTGCTCGAGACTATTCTTTTGTTCTTCCATTTTCTGTTGAAGACCGTGCAGATTGTAGGTTTGTTCGTTGAATTTTTGTTCAATGCTGCTCTTCTGCTCGTTTAGATTTTTCTTTTGTTCGTCCATTTTTTCTTCCAGACTGTTCTTCTGTTCTTCCATATTTTTCTTTTGTTCGTCCATTTTTAATAAGAGGAGTTGCATCATCGCAGCCATGTCATTGCCGGTATTTGTCTGTTCATCCTCGTCAACATCAAAGGAATATGCATCAGGATCATGGCCCTCGTTGTTCAAAGCCTCCTGAAGTCGGAGCACCAGGTCACTTTTTCCTCCACTGGCGCTGAGGCTTCTCTTGTTCAACTCGGATTTGAGTTGGACGAGGGTCAACTGCAATAGTTTTCGACCCATTCTAGCTTTTTCAAATAGTCAGAAAACACTTTTTTTTTTTTTTTTTTTTTTTTTTTTTTTTTTTTTTTTTTTACACACAATAAGTCCTATCCCACTTCTGACACCAATGTAAAATGTTTGTGTGGGTACAAATGATAGAACTTATTCTTTTCAATACAAATCCCTTTATTCAGTACAGTTACAATTCACTATTTAATTCTTTCTCTCAGTACAATTCAATTTCTCAACCACTTATACTTTTCTTATCTTTTACTTAAACCACTTAATCACTTCTTCTAATTAACACTTCAAATTCAACTTTGGAACTGATTTGCATACCTTTGGGATGCTGGTATTTATACTCGAATGACATACTTCGAGAACAATCCACGTCATCCAGCGTTCCATACAAGTTCCAATTTGCTAGAAAATTCGATTCTACTCTCCTCGACTGTCTTTGCTAATCCAGTATCGAAACCTTCTAGTCTCCGAGTTTCGACATTTTCTGCTAGATGTCGCTGCTCACATTTGAGTGGTTATCACAATATTAAAAATGAAATTTTTTTTGTAATCAGTGACTGCTTAAAGCATGACACTATTTCAGCGCCGTCTTCCTGCAAAAGAAATGCTAACATTTTAAGAAAATTATTTATTTTTCCGATGGATCTGCTGCGCAGTACAAAAACAAAAAGATTTTTTTTAATTTAACATTGCATGAACTGGATTTTGGAGTGAATGCTGAATGTAACTTATTTGCGATCTCTCATAGTAAGAGCGCATGCGATGGCCTTGGTGGTACAATAAAAAGACTGGCTGCCAGAGCTAGCCTACAAAGACCGTATAGGGAACACATAACAACTCCCTTACAGTTATATAACTGGGCAACTGAAAATATAAAGAATATGGATTTCTCCTACGTGACCACACAGGATTCTAATGAAGAAAAATTATTGATGGAATCGGTATTTTCTAATTTAAGAATTGTGCCGGAAACAAGAAAACTTCATCATATTTCATCTGTTTCACAAGGAGTAATTTAAGGATTAATTCCTTTTCAGCGGAAGAATATGTATATAAGAGAATAATAAATGAGATTATAAATAATGATTTATTTTAGTTTTTAAGGCCTTGGGATATAAAGGCCCCAGTGTGACTTTTTTTTAAATGAAAATATTTATTACAGAATATTTAGCGGCCTATAAAACATTATTTTGGCCGAACTCATAGAGATCCCAAGTTGAAACTTGAAATGGAAATAGAGGACGAATCCTTCTATAATATATAAAAAAAAAAAAAAAAAACAAAATACCATTTTTTGAGTTATTTAAGGATATATGTAAAAAGGATATTCTGGAATATCCTTCGTCCTTGAAGATAAAAATTATTCCTAATCTTTGAAAGTTCAAAGTTTTCCTGAATTCAACAAGGTATATTTTATCAAATTCTGACGAGCAGAGCCAAAGTTATGATTTTTTTAAATATTGTAATATGTTTGTGTGGGTACAAATGATAGAACTTATTCTTTTCAATACAAATCCCTTTATTCAGTACAGTTACAATTCACTTTTTAATTCTTTCTCCCAGTACAATTCAATTTCTAAACCACTTATACTTTTCTTATCTTTTACTTAAACCACTTAATCACTTCTCCTAATTAACACTTCAAATTACACTTTAGAACTGATTTGCATACCTTTGGGATGCTGGTATTTATACTCGAATGACATACTTCGAGAACAATCCTCGCCATCCAGCGTCCCATACAATTTCCAATTTGCTAGAAAATTCGATTCTACTCTCCAGTTGCTAATCTAGTATCGAAACCTTCGAGTCTTCGAGTTTCGACATTTTCTGCTAGATGTCGCTGCTCACATTTGAGTGGTTATCACATTGCTCCCTCCCTACAGTTGTTCGTCCCGAACAACTTCGTCATTCAGCATCCCGTTGAAATGACACATTCTATCCAAATGGACCACTTTAAATTTTCCTCGATCCCCACGCTGGATCCGGTAGACAACGTCATTAATGCGGGTTATCACCTTGTATGGACCTTCCCAGTCCTGTTGCAATTTTGGTGATTTGCCTTTCTTACGCTGAGGATTATACAGCCAAACCAGATCTCCTTCGTTGAAACCGGAAGATTTCGCCTTGATATCGTACCTAGTTTTCATGCGGCTGCTTGCTAGCTTCATCTTTTCTCTGGTGTCTTCATGCAATTTACGAATCCTGCTGCGTAAGTCATTCACGTACTCGTTCACCTCTTTGGGCTCCGTCGGTGGGGATCCGAATTTTGCTTCACTTGGCAACCGAATCGTTTGACCAAATAAGATCTCGGATGGTGTGTGCCCTGTTGAGCTATGGACCGCGTTTCGGTAGGCCATTAAGAAGAGGGGTATGTGTCGATCCCAATCCCGCTGGCAGTTGCTGACAACCTTAGATAGATGCTCATTCAAGGTCCGATTGAATCGCTCGACCATTCCATCAGATTGAGGGTGTAGTGGCGTTGTCCTTGTCTTTCTTATTCCCAAATATTGGCATATTTCCTGGAAGACTTTTGATTCAAAGTTTCGCCCTTGATCAGAGTGCAGCTCCATTGGGACCCCAAATCTGCTCACCCAGTTGTTGACTATCTGTTCGGCTACGGTCTTAGCCTCTTGATTTGGGATGGCAAACACTTCCGGCCACTTACTGAAGTAATCCATGACTACGAGAGTATATCGGTTTCCATTAAAGGTTTCGGGAAACGGCCCAGCGATGTCGATGGCTATTCGTTCGAAAGGTGCTCCGACATTGTATTGTTGCATTTGTCCATGTGGCTTTACTTTTGGGCCCTTGGTAGCCGCACATCTTATGCACTTTTAGCACCAATTCTCGACATCTTGTTTAGCGCTTAGCCAATAGAAACGTTCCCTTACCTTTTCCAACGTCTTATTTATTCCCAAATGGCCTCCTGAGATTCCGTCATGTATTTCATGTAGTATTTGGCTGACTCTGGACCGTGGCACTATTAGCTGCATACGGGATGTTGTCCCATCTGCACTTTCCCATTTCCTCTTCAGCAATCCATCTTGCACAAAAAGCGAGTCCCACTGTGCCCAGTATGCCTTCAGAGTTTGGCTCCGATCTGATATCTGCTGCCAGCTTGGTCTTTCCTCGTGTTCCTTCCAGGCCAATATTGGTTCGATGTCATTGTCTGCCTGTTGGGAGGAACGGATATTGGATAGTTGCCTGTTCTTTCGCTTCTTTACGGTTGCAGTGTTCGCATTTTACCCCGCACGGTCGACGAGAGAGAGCATCAGCATTTGAGTGGAGTGTTCCCTTGCGGTGTTGCACTTCAAAGTCGTAGCCCTGCAACTGCTCGATCCATCTTGCAACTTGGCCTTCAGAGTTCTTAAATTGGAGTAGCCATTTCAGAGCTGCGTGGAGAATGAACTTTTGTCCGTAGAGGTACTTATGGAAATGCTTCGTAGCCAGAATTAAAGCCAGAAGCTCGCGCCGGGTTACACAGTAGTTCCGTTCAGGTCTGGAGAGTACTTTACTGTAATATGCGACCACTTTCTCTTGACCATCATGAACCTGGGAAATCACAGCTCCGACCCCAACATTGCTAGCGTCTGCATCCACGATGAACATTTTTCCGGGCGTCGGGTAACCCAAGATGGGAGCATTGCACAGCTGTCGCTTCAGTTCTTGAAATGCTTTTTCGCATTCTCCAGACCACCTGAACTGTCGGCCTTTTTCTGTAAGTTGATGCAGGCTCTTCGCAATGCCAGCAAAATCCTTTACGAACCTTCTGTAATACGTGGCGAGTCCCAAGAAGCTTCTCAGTTGGTGTTTATCTTTTGGAGAAGGCCAACTTTTCACGGCTTCGATTTTGTCAGGATCCGTTCTTACTCCTTCCGCTGATATAATGTGACCCAGATATTTTACTTCCGGACGAAACAAGGCGCACTTTTCCGGGTTGAGCTTTAAATGAGCACTTCGTAGCCTCTCAAACACTTCTTTTAGATTTTCGCGGTGCTCCTCGTACGTCTTACCTATGACGATAACGTCGTCCAAATATACTAGGCAGGTTTTCCAGGTGAGTCCTTGCAATGTTCGTTCCATTAGTCGCTCGAAGGTGGCCGGAGCGTTGCACAGTCCAAACGGCATCACTGCAAACTGCCAAAGACCGCTTCCTGTAGTGAAGGCAGTTTTCTCACGATCCGCACGATTTATCTCTACCTGCCAGTAACCGCTCTTCAAGTCAAGTGTTGAAAACCATTTCGCTCCAGAAAGCATATCCAAAGTGTCATCGATTCTCGGAAGTGGGTAGCTGTCCTTTTTAGTGACATCATTGAGACGTCGGTAGTCTACACAAAATCTCGTGCTGCCACCTTTCTTCTTCACGAGGACCACTGGAGATGCCCACGGACTTTGCGATTCTTCAATCACTCCCTCAGTTTTCATCTTCGACATCATTTCGGCAACTTCTGTTTGCTTTGCCAATGGAAGACGCCTTGCAGGTTGACGGATTGGTCGAGCGTCTCCGGTGTCAATGTGGTGTTGAACAATGTGCGTACGTCCATATTCTCCGTCTTGTGTAGCAAATATATCAGCGTACTCATCGATTAGTTTTTCTGCCAGGATTCGCTGATCTTCGTCCAGATTACAGAGGCTGAGAATTTTGTTCTTGATTTTTATGCTCTGAACTGCTGTGACCGGTTTTGCACCCTTTTTTTCCGTTGTAGTCGATATAGCCTCAACAGGTACACATTTTCCCACTATCTCCCCCTTTTTCACCTTTACACTGAATGTCTTTGGATTTAGAATCCTTACAGGGACCATGTTGTTCTTTGGCTCCACTAAGGTCTTTCCCACCATGAAGTCTCTTTTCTTTTCTGGCTCCATCAAATAGAATCGGTGGCTACCAGGACCACCTTCCACTTTTGCCCACAAAATTGCTTCTGACGAAGGCTCTAGACTCTGATTGCTGCAGATGACGACATTTGAGACTGTGGTATTGGCGTTTCCGTATATCATTGGTATCTCCATGTTTCCGTATTTCAGGGTTTGTGCCCCCAAGTCGACTACAAGTCCATGTTCTCTCATGAAGTCTGTACCAATGATGCACTCGTCACATATGTCAGCTACCAGAAACGCGTGAGTGAATGTTATTCCGGCCAGTTGGATTTTTATGCGGACTTCGCCATATACCGTAATCGTTGCTCCTGTAGCTGTTCGCAAGCTGCAGCTGCTAGTGTTATGCAGCCAAGACTTCTGCACAAGATTCCTCCTGATGATTGAGGCCGTGGCACCGGTGTCTATTGTTGCCATCCATTTTTCTTTTCCACTGACTACTTCTACTAGAAGGCTTTCGCTGCGTCGTTTTGCCAGCGAGACTTGGATGATGGTCCTGGGGCCGTCGACTCCTGCTACCAACTTCTGCCCCGCGAAGTTGGTGCTTAAGCATTTCCCGACTGATGACTTCGGGAAGGTTGACCGGCTTCTTGATAGCTGTTTCTGCGAGTTTCTTCCTCTATTTGCTTGAAGGTGTCCTATTTTATTGCAATTCCAGCAGCGCATTATTCGTCTATCCCGTCGAGTATCTCGTTCCTCGGCACTAATTCTTGTGCAGGAACATTCGACAGATGCTACTTCCCTGACGAAATGTGTTCCCCTGGAAGCCTGATTGGCTGCTTCCATCGCCAGAGCGAAGGCAAGTGCTTCAGCAAGGGTTCTTTTCCCGGCCATCCTTACTGCTGACTGTAGCTTCGAATCTGCAATTCCCCTGATAAATGCATCTTTTGCCATTTCGTCGATAATTTCCTGGCCTGCGGTGGGGTATGACAGATGTGCAAGTCTACTCACGTCTGCTTGGAGCTGCTGCAGTGTTTCTCCTCTTTGCTGCGTTCGGCTTTGCAATTGGACCTTGTAGACCTCCTGCATGTGGCTGTCCCCAAACCGTTTCTCGATAGCCTGCACTAAAGTCTCATAATCTTTATGCTTTTCGATGTCTACTGTTTGCAACAATTCTGCTGCAGGACCGTGCAAGGCCATTGTTAGGGCAAAGCACTTTTCCTCATTGTCCCAGTCGTTTGCACAGGCAGCCATTTCAAACTGCTTCTTATAGGTAGACCATAAGGTCTGGCCATCGAATGAGGGAGGCTTTAACTCTTTTCTCCTTGGACCGCTTAAAGAACATTCTCGCAGTTTCTGTTTTCGCACTGTGTCGAGCTCTTTTGCCAGTTGCTGAACTTTGCTGTCCATTTCTTCGAATTTTTCGCCAACATTCTTCTCTATTGTATCAAATTTGTCATCAACGTTCTTCTCTATTCTATCAAATTTGTCATCAACGTTCTTCTCTATTCTTTCAAACTTGTCATCGATTTCTTCGAATTTTTGCTGGAGAATGTTCTTTTGTTCTTCCAGATTATTCTTTTGTTCATCCATTTTCTGTTGAAGACCGTGCAGATTGTTGGTTTGTTCGTTGAATTTTTGTTCAATGCTGCTCTTCTGCTCGTCCATTTTTTGTTCCAGACTGTTCTGGAGAATGTTCTTCTGTTCGTCCATTTTTTGTTCCAGACTGTTCTTCTGTTCTTCCAGATTTTTCTTTTGTTGGTCGAGACTGTTCTTCTGTTCGTCCATTTTTTTGTTTTGTTCGTCCATTTTTTTGTTTTGTTCGTCCATTTTTAATAAGAGGAGTTGCATCATTGCAGCCATGTCATTGCCGGTACTTGTCTGTTCATCCTCGTCAACATCAAAGGAATATGCATCAGGATCATGTCCCTCGTTGTTCAAAGCCTCCTGAAGACGGAGCACCAGGTCACTTTTTCCTCCACTGGCGCTGAGGCTTCTCTTGTTCAACTCGGATTTGAGTTGGACGAGGGTCAACTGCAATAGTTTTCGACCCATTCTAGCTTCTTCAAATAGTCAGAAAACACTTTTTTTTTTTTTTTTTTTTTTACACACAATAAGTCCTATCCCACTTCTGACACCAATGTAATATGTTTGTGTGGGTACAAATGATAGAACTTATTCTTTTCAATACAAATCCCTTTATTCAGTACAGTTACAATTCACTTTTTAATTCTTTCTCCCAGTACAATTCAATTTCTAAACCACTTATACTTTTCTTATCTTTTACTTAAACCACTTAATCACTTCTCCTAATTAACACTTCAAATTACACTTTAGAACTGATTTGCATACCTTTGGGATGCTGGTATTTATACTCGAATGACATACTTCGAGAACAATCCTCGCCATCCAGCGTCCCATACAATTTCCAATTTGCTAGAAAATTCGATTCTACTCTCCAGTTGCTAATCCAGTATCGAAACCTTCGAGTCTTCGAGTTTCGACATTTTCTGCTAGATGTCGCTGCTCACATTTGAGTGGTTATCACAATATAAAAGAAAGCATAACTTTTGATATTTTACCAGTTTTTGAAGTTCCGTTACACGCAAACTATATCGAATTCTGCAAAACTTTTTTTGCCTTGTGATTCGTACCACTCCAGTGAGTATTTCCACTACTTTTCAGCCAAATTGGAGGGATGTCGTTCAGAACGTCGGTCGATCCTTCATGGAATGACCCTAATGCGAGTTAGAGTCTGGTAAAAGCATCTGCGGCGTATTGACCTAAAAGAACGCAATGGGAACTATCGATTTTTTTAAAGCAATTTTAATGTAATGGGTTCGAAAAAGATTCCAGAGCGAAAAATATAGAGGGGGGTAATTATACTAAACTATACACAATGTTCAGCTGTGCTCAGTACGATATTTACTGAGCAAGAGCAACACTTGATTATCAGCGGTAAACATAAAACCCAAACTAACTGCCATATAACATATCTGAAATATAGCAAAAAAGTCATGAAAATAAATGAGAGGGTTGCAGACAGTCGACAACATAATGTTATTAAATTAGACTGCAGTCAATGCAGCATTATGGGAGGAAGGTTGACATATGACGTGATTCAAAGTTTTCCGGGAGATGGCGAAGAAACAAGGTAATGCTGCAAAAAATCCGTATATCGTCTTTATTGATTTGGAAAAAGTGTTAGAAAAAGTTTGCAGAGACGTGGATGGTGCTTTCAAAATGTACGACAGAAGCTTATATGAATGATACGTGATATGTATGACAACCTTAAAATTAAAGTAAGATGTACAACGAGAATAAGCGGAGAAGTTAAGTTAGAGTACAATAATGCAGTTCACAAAGTCCGTTAGTTCGGCGCTGGTTATTTTGTTTAACCGTGTTGCATTTAGTTGAAAATGAGTCTACTGTAAGACTACAACGGTTGTTAAATTAAAATGTACTGTCTTAAAAACTGTGTACAAAAATTGTGTAGAGAAAAATAACTTTAAAAATAAAACAAACTGCTTCAACGTTATAAAATTGATGATTTATTTTGTGTAAAAATGTCTTCCTTTTATGTTAATTTTTGAAATATGTAATTTTATCTCATGAGAGATTTATCATAAGTATGTTTGTTTACATATTTAAGTGCACAATATTCTATGTTTTTATTTTAAATTTTATTGAGCAATTTTTAATTTAAACATTTATCAGTAACATTCTCCCGCCGATCATCTGCTACAACTTCATCGAAGGCTCACATGAAAGGAAACCAAATTAATAAATTTTGCAAAAAGGACAGACAACACAAAACACTTTGAGACACAAACGTGAAAAGAGCATCCCTATACTTAAATGGCTAAACGCGTATGCTGTTCACTGATCAGTTGTGTGCAAATAATAATGGCAGCCGTGGTGGTTTGTTTGTTTAGATTCAGTTTTTAGTGCGGGAATTTGTTTAATTTATAACGTTTGTGTTTAAAATTCAGGTGAGTTATGTTTATTTATCTTTTTTTTTGTTTATTATTATGTATACTGATCATGTGTGAAGTGTTGCGCATTGGGATTCGTACGCAATTTACCGGTGCAATTTGGTTTTTTGTGTGGATTAATGTTTGTGTTTTTTTTGTGATTCCTTTTTTCTTTATTTTTATTGTATTTAGTTTATAATTACTGTGTGTGAAATGTGTATTTTTATTGGTGATGTGCGTGATTCTTGTGGTTAAATATATTTTTCTGTTTTATATTTATATAGGGTCCGCCAAAAATTTTTTTTTTTGAAAATGCTATAAAAAAAAACTACTGAATATTTTCTCAAATTTCTTTTTTATTTGAAAGTACAATCCTTCCGGTTAATAATGGAAAATAATTTCATTCAAACGGCTGCCTCGGCTGGCCATGCAGTAGCTTACACGATCGGTCCAATTTTTAAGCACATTATCGATTGTGTGCAGCTGTATTTCACCAATGGCTTCACGAATATTGTCCTTTAAAGCATCAATTGTTTCTGGCTTGTCGGCGTAACACTTATCTTTTACGGTACCCCACAAATAATAGTCCAACGGTGTCAAATCGCAGCTCCGAGGTGGCCAAACGACATCAGCTAAGCGGCTGATAATGCGATTTTCAAAAACAGGGCGCAAAACATCGAGTGTAGCTTCGGCTGTGTGGCACGTAGCGCCGTCCTGTTGAAACCAAATGTTGCCAATATCCTCCTCTTCAATTTTTGTGAACAAAAATTCTTTCAACATGGCCCGCTAACGATCGCCATTGTCTGTAACGGCCAAAAAAAAAAGAAAAATGGCCCAATTATGCCTCTGGACCAAAATCCGCACCAACCAGTGACTCGTTTTGGGTGTATCGGCTTTTCAATGTATGCGTGCGACTTTTCTGTGCCCCAAATGCGACAATTTTGTTTATTTACATACCCGCCAAGATCAAAATGATGTTAATCTGAAAAGATGATTTTTTTTGGCAAAATCGGCATCTTCTCTAAGTCGATCGCAGGCCCACGTTCCCAGCGTTGTTCAAGCGTATGCATAACCATATTCGTTCAGCTGAAGGATAAAACTAATTACCTGTCAAATCAGATATGAGCTAAGTGTTACCATTCACGAAATAAGCACTAGTTGAAAAAAAAGACGTTAGATGGCGGACCCTATATAAATCTTTTTTGGAATTGTGTTTGATTGATTGCTATGTGTTGTGTGTATGTGGTATGTATGGATGTGTAGCGCAAGAATAATTATGGCGGGTGATATATGTTTATATGTGAATACGTTGATGCGAGACGAGTTATGATGTAATTTTATTGTGATTTTATGGATTTAAGAAGATTTATTTAGTTTAATTGTTAAAATTTTTAGCTAATCGTAGTATATTGAATGCTTAATGGACTGTATGTGTGTGGTTTATTTATAAGACGAGTGTTTGGACTATGTGATGAGATGATTTGTAGCTGTGGTTTATGTTTTGAGTTGATAAGTGATGGCATGAGATATTTATTGTGTGTTATTGTATGAGAGATTTTTATTTTGTTTGTTTACCTTTGCCCTGAGAGTTGTGTGATTTTATTTTTTTTTTGTAATTATTTAGTAAGTGTTTAAATTATTTCCTGTTCTTGTGTGGCTTTATTTAAATAATTTGCTGTTCTTATGTGGTTTTGTCCGTGGGCAGATAGCATAGTTTTGTGATAGGCCTTTTCATTGTGTATGTCTTTGTTTTCAGTGTGACGGCTCCAACGTGCCCATCGTTTCCTGGATGCAACTCAGTTATTCGCGCGAGCATCCACGGTGTCGCTGGCAACCGTTCGTCTTTAAGGAGAACCAGATCGCCTACCTTGGGTTCTTCTTCTGACCTCGTCAATTTCGGGCGCTGTTGTAGACGCGCTAAATATTCACTGCTCCATTTCTGCCAGAAGCTTCTGTTAGAGTTTGAACCCTTTTCCATCTTTCGATGGTGTTGATGTTTTTTGTCGATGTGTTCTCACTAGGAATCGCGTTTAGTGTTTCGTCGATTAGAAAGTGCGCGGGAGTGATCACCTCTAAGTTTTCTGGGTTGTCGGAGAGAGAACACAGAGGCCTTGAATTTAGGCATGCTTCTATTTGCGTAAGAAGCGTGGTGAATTCTTCGAATGTTAACTTCCGGTCTCCTCCAACTCTTTTTAAGTGGTGCTTAATAGCTTTCACTCCTGCCTCCCATAGTCCACCGATCTGTGGGGAAGCTGGGGGAATGAAGTTCCACTTCGTACCTTGGTTGGTTAGGGTGTCTGCGATTTTTTTCCATTCGTTCTTCGCGTCTTTCATCCATTTTTTCAGCTCCGTATTAGCCCCGACGAAGTTTGTGCCACAATCACTAAATATTTCACTACAGATGCTTTTTCGTGCCGTGAAACGTCTAAAGGCTGCTAGAAAGGCGGCTTATGTAGTGAGATCACTCACTGCCTCTCAATGAATTGCCTTTGTTGCGAGCCATACACAAATTGCAAAGTAGCATTTTAGTGTTTTTGCACCTTTTCCCTTCCACGTTTTCATGTCGATTGGTCCAGCATAGTCGACCCCTGTGTTCGTAAATGGTCTTGCTATCCGAACCCCTGCTGCTGGTAAACTCGCCATAAGTTGCGTCATTGCTTTGGCTTTGTGTTTGAAATACTTGACGCATTAGTGAATGGTGTGCTTTACACACTGCTTTATTTTGATGATCCAATACCTTGTCCGAATATATGCTTTCATTTGCTGGATACTACCGAGTTGCGTTTTTTCATGTGCGTCTTCCAATAGAGTTTTGGTGAGATGGTGGTTCGACTTTAGGATAATTGGGTGTTTTTGGTTATATGTTAAGTTGAAGCCTTCCTCCCACGCGAAGAATTCCATCTGCGTCTATGAAGGGATTCAATGACTTAAGTGCCGATGTTGCCTTTGGATTGTTCAATTCTTCTGTTTGCAAAGGGCCAGATTTTTTGCAACCTGATCTGCAGATAGATAAATCGATAAGATAAGATGGAGATAAATCGTTGGCAATATGCCAACACGCGTAATATCGTGTGCAGTCTGGAGAACTTGTTGATAATTTGCCCTACTATGATTTGTTGTGTCTGTGTTTGTGTTGTGGCGACATGAGTTTTTATTGTTCGCCTTTCCTCTTCCGTGTTGATGTTTGTTGGATGCTCTGGGACTGGGAAGTTCCATTGGTCTCTCAAGAAGGATAAGCCACTCCACCATAATTCACTGCCCCTTAGCTCCGATAGCAAAAGTCCACGCGACGCCAGATCAGCTAGGTTATCTTTTGTTGGTATGTGCCTTCACATCTGCGAATCTGTCAGTCATTTGATCTCGGAAACTCTGTTGCTGACGAACGTAGTCCAGATGGAAGATGGAGCCCGAATCCGGGCAAGTGTTATGGTGGAATCTGACCACGCATACCAATGCTGACGTGGTACGTTGACGACCTTTGCTGTGGGATCCATCAATGTCGCCATCAGAACTACTCCACAGAGTTCGAGACGGGGAAGGCTCACTGTTTTTAGTGGAGCTACTTTGGCATTTGACATCAGAAGATGCATATGTGTGTCATCTCGTTCATCCCATACACGAACATACACTGCTGCTCAATACGCCTTGATTGATGCGTCGCTGAAACCGTGCAGCTCGATGATTCTACAGCTTCTGTGACTGTGGATCCACCTAGGTGTCTGTAATATCTCCAGTACTAGAACATCGTTACGTAGAGTCTTTCGTTGGATTTGTATGTTCTCAGGCACTGGTTGGTCCCGTTCTGTTCCTCTTCCCCACAGTTGTTGCATAATTAATTTGGCTTTGATCACGCATAGCGATCAAAGGAAAGGCTATAGCTGAGAGGATGGTTCTTTTCTTCATTTCTTCTATACCTACATGGGTTACCTGAAATGAGAAGCAATCCTTAGCTGGAAACCATTTTATGTCCAAGGTTTTGACATGCACTGATGATACAAATGGAAATTAGTAATCCTTTTCGCGGTCTTGTGGTGGTATGTCTTCAAGTAAGGCTCTTGTGTTCCTTGTCCACTTTCTTAACATGAACCCGGCGGAGGAAAGTAGTTTACGGACTTCTTCTCAATTGGTTCGAGCACCCTCAACAGTGTCATCTCCACTAATTAGGTCGTCGACATACATTTCTTCAAGAAACGTCTGTGATCCGATCGGATAGTTGGCCATTTCGTCTTTGGCTGCCTTTTGCAGGATCCTTATGGCTACTAGGTATGAAACGCTTGCGGTGCAAGCCTAAAGATTTTTAATTGGCCACTGGAATTCCTCCAAAAGATCACTTGGTAATAACAAAGATCTGACGGTACATTTTTTCGATATCCGCCGTGAAGATGTGTTCATATCTTCTCCATCCTAAAATGATATTTATTATATTTCTTTGTAATATGGGACCTACCAGTCCCATTATACGACTATATTATACGACTCGTAGTTTAGTTGTGGAGCTGGCTGCCTTAAAAATAACATGATGTGGTAAAAAATAGTGGTGTGGTGTGGTGAAGGTAAGCTTCCTCTCAACATGTACCTGTTCCATATGGTTGAGTGTTAAGTACTCTCTAATACACTCGGTGTAGCTTTCTTTTAGTTCTGTATCTCTCTGGAAACGTCTTTCAAGATATGAAAATCGTCGTAAAGCTTCGTCCTTACTTGACCAGAAAGCTGAATGTCTCCCTATCTTGAAAGGTAATACCACTTCATAGCGACCGTCAGCTCATCTGGTGGTGTCTGCTAGAAAGTGACTTTCGCACGCGATGTCTTCCTTTGAGGCTTGAGCGGGAAACGGTAGCTCTTCGATTTCCCAGAACTTTCTTAAAGTCTTATTGATATTTACATTTTGAGTGAAGGTCCGCAGATTTAAAGGCGTCTCCGAGACCTTTCCCAAAATTACCCAACCTAGCAGAGTCTTTTGGGCTATTGGCATACCGGGCACGGTACTCCGAATGATGCATGGCATGATTATTTCTGCATAAACGTCGCAACCAAGCAGCAGGTCGATGGGTTCCGGAATATGGAACAAAGGATCTGCTAATTCCAGATTCTTTATGTGGCTACATTCATGCAGTTTTGTTCGTTGGGCCAGAAGAAGCCCAGTCAACGACTTGAAGGCGAGAGCCTTGCAAATTTGATTTCGACGTATTTGTTGGTAGTGCCGCTGCTGACCTTCCCCAACCCTGATATCTGCACGAACGTGTTTTGCCTTGGCAGCTTTAGCATTTGTGTAGCAGACCCTGAAATAAACGTAGCCTAGGAACCTGGGTCAATTAGTGCGCGAAGCTCAACGTACCTACCATTGGCTGATGATACCTTCACTACCGCCATTTCCAACAAAACCCTTGTATTATATTTGTATCTGTGTGAAGTGTGGAAAGTGTTTCGAACTTGTCCGGATCCACAGGGATGGTCTTCTTGTGTGGGATTAAAGGAGTTTGCGTTTGCGCTCATTAGCACCTCCTTGTGTTGTTTATTTATGTTGTGTTGTTGAAACTGTGGTATTGTTTCTGTGCCCCATGTTCCACCAGATGACGCACGAATACCAGCGGATAACAAGTAGGTGGCTTGTTTCATAAAATATTTATAATTGCTAATATCCTAAATATCTTTCACAGAAATATTTGATGACACTTTTTATTATGTGTTCCATCTTGAGTGAATGCAAAGAACTAGTTGAACTTAAATTTTGCTCTCTAGAAATCTCTTTGTGGTAAAGAAGTCGATCTACCGGCCGCAGAAATGGAACAATTGGCAACGTAACCATAAATGCTGTGGAAAAATTCTTATGTTTTCTGTTCTAAGTTATGTTCCACCCAATCGTACACTTTAGCGCTGTGAAAAGCATATGCATGTATAATATAATATTGAGAGTCTGTAAATGGCGCTTGTTCCGTATTAAAATGTATGAAATGTGTAAATATCTTCCCGATTTATTCGATCGAAGAAAAGGAAAAAACACTATTAGTACTTTAAACTTTGAAAATTCAAAATTTTATTGGTTTTTCGTACAAGCGACCTTACGGATTTATTTTACAATTTTGATTAATCTGTCTTCCGTTTTACTAGCCAAACTTTTCGCTGTTTGATTTCTAAAGTATATTTTCGCTGGGGTCCAAAGGGAGTTATGTAATACTAGAATTTCAACAGTGTTTCAAACACCTGCTTTCAAGCAATTTAACAATTTCATCTGAAAATTTTATAAAAAATAATAAAACAATTATAAAATAACAATTAACAATATGTTTGTGAACAGGAAGATTTAAATCTTAATAATGTTAATTTGGTTTTGTGATAAAGATATTAAGCTTTCTCATAAATTATATTTTCTCGACTTTATTTATGTACTACTCGTAAATTTGAAACAAATTAATTTTTGTTTTTATCTATAGCGATTGATTTCAAATTTCGGCAATTCCTTTTTTCCTATTAAATGAGTCCCTTAATCATAAAGAATTGTTTTTGAAAATGGATAGGTAGAATATATATATGTATATATGTTAACGATAGTAATAAAATGTAACCAAAATTTGTGGTTATAACATTTGAAACACTAACTTTGACAGTCGTTCATAGATCTCGATAGAGACCAGATGGTTTCGTCTTCTATTCAAGTGAAATAGCGAAAAATTAATAGAAGAACAATTAAAAACATTTTGGACAAGTGATTTGTGGGTGCAATAATAGTTGTGTCGGCCGGCAAAGCAGGGGTCGTGTGTTCATTTCCCGAAAAAATTACATCGAATTTTTATTTTTAAAAAAATTGAATCAATAGACAACTGCATAAAAATAAAGTGTGATCGATCGTGTGATGAATGGAAACAAGCGCTTCGCTATCCCAATAGCGGGGTCAGCATATGGTATGATATATCGTCTGATGATCAAACCGTTAAGCCAGTCCACTCAAAACCAATAACAATAACAGACATCGTTACAAAGAGGAGAAGGACGCTGAAGCCGACTTCGACTCCGAATCTCGATAAGAGCGCCATTTCAGCGTCATTGGAAATGCTGCATGGCAGAGTGAAAGAGAGGGCTTCGCTGATACCGGCAAGCGCAGCAATAAAGCAATTGAGGCAAGAGTCGGAAAATAACGACTGCCCGCATGTACCTGACAGAGGGGAAGGCCAATACTTTTTTTTTTATTATTTACGCGCGCCTAAGGGCGCCAGGGCGCGGGCGGAAAGTTAGAAGGAGGAGAAAGGAAAATTGGGTTTTTCGTAGTGGTTTGAAACTCAGGTGTGTTTGGTCTGATATTCGCTCTCTAGGGGTGGGAGTCCGAATAGGACGGAGAGTTTTGTCTCCACTCAGAGTGATTCGAAGGTTATAATTCACAGTATTTTTTTGTGCTTGAAACTCTACAACAGCCAAATCTACGTGTTAGTGTTATGCCTTCACACGCAGAATTTTTCTGTCTGAGTTCCAATTACACAAATGAGAAACTAGAAAAACTAGTCAATGGGTGTAGGATTCGAACCTTGACCCTCTGAGTGAGAAGCGATTGCTAGTACCACTACACCACGGCCACCCCAAACACATGGGAGTAGACAACTGTTTCGCATCCATAGCTGCATCGGAGTCAGATGACGAAGAGGAAGAGGTCGAAGTCCTGTAAAGTAGCATCAAACAGCTATAACAAAAAGTGCTGGGCATAAGAGCTAAGCAAGTGGCAAGCAGGGAGATGGAGAAGCAGCAACACCCCCAGAGACCTCAGCAGCAAGAAACCATAAACGCGGAGCTTCCACAAAAACAACAACAGAAACAACCGATGGAAAAACAAAAACTACAGACACCTGTACAAGAACTAGCAAGAACAAGAGCACAAACTCAACAAAAACATAAACAACAAACACAGCAACAACAAATCAACATTTTCAAATTGGAGTTAAAGGACACCATCGAACTGTGTAAGTCGGCCATAGGCTGTAATTTTTTTATAAAAAGATTAAGTGTAGATAGGCACGCGATCCACTGTAAGACAGTGGAGCGCTACTACAAAATTAAAAGTCTATTAAAGGATTCGACGACGGAGTTCTTCTCCTACACCCCGAAAGGGGAGAAGCTGCAAATAATGCTACTAAAGGGGTTAGAACCGTCGACTGATCCGGAGGAGCTCCTTGCACTGCTGAAAGAGAAGGAGTGCAAAGAGCTCAAATTCGTGGGGTCAATCCATTCGTCACGGCTAGAGCCAAAAGGGAGAAGCGGCAACTGCCGATTTTCCTGGTCCAGTTAAGACCCACCAGCAATCTGGATGGTCTAAGGGGTATCAAAGTCCTATACTACCAGGTTGTACATTGGGAGAAATTAAAGAGGAGCGAAAACATTTTACAATGTGTTCGCTGCCAAAGGTTCGGGCACGCCGCGTCGAACTGCGAAATGCAGCCTCGATGCGTGAAGTGCGGAAAGAACCACAAGTCCGAGGAGTGCGCTCTTGGTAAGGACGGAGCGTCTGAAAAAAGCCAACTCTCTTGCGCGTTATGTAGGAACACGGGACACACCGCAAATTATCGGGGTTGTCCCAAATTCCAGTATATCAAAAGAATAAATCTGGCCCGGCAGCAGAAAGTGGAAGTGAAACGTCCACCCGTGCATTTTCAAACTCCAGCCGTTACTCCCCATGTTACCTACGCGCAAATGGTGGCAGGTAGGGGAAATACGGTACAGCACACGAAGGTTGCTTCTCAGGCCCCAGCGCCCAGGGCACCGGAACCAGTACCTAACATGCTAGCTATCTTGCCCTCTATCCAGCGGCAGATGGCTCAGCTACAACGTCACTTAACTGAACAGACCGCGCGGGTGGATCAAGTATACGCGCTGCTGCCTGGCCTAACGCACCTTTTGCCGTAATGGGTACGTACGTGGCAGAGCAAACCTTGAAGGTCCTTGCTGTGAATGTGAATTCACTGATTAGGCTCGAACGACGAGCCGCATTATTTAAGTTGCTTAAAGACCAAGCCCCTGATGTGCTCTTGGTTAGCGAAACTAAGCTTACCAAGAGACACAAAATGAGGCACAAAAGATATAAAATAGTACGGAGAAACCGACCCAACTCCATTCAGGGAGGAGGCGTTGCGATTTTCGTACGAAAAGGTATACGTTTTAAAAGAGTATACAGTTGTGTAGTACGTAGGTTCCGGGTGCTGGAAGCATGCATCGTGTATATCCCTCTCCGTAGTGGAAAGCGGTTGTACATGGTGTCTGTCTATGCACCTAAGGCTACTGAATCCACTTTATTCATCTCAGAACTCGAGACACTTTTTCGATTCATGAGGCTGGAATTGGAAGAAAACTATTATATTATCGGCGGAGATTTCAACGCCGAACATAGTGATTGAGGAAATAATACACCACACACTAGAGGGAACCTATTTAATTGGGGGTTCAGCACAGTATAATGTATCCACTCGGGCTTAAGGCGTCAGAAAGTCCGTCGTTTCCCAGACACGGGTCTTATTTGGATCTCCTGCTGTTCGACTCACGAATATAACTGACTTGCACTAACCAACAAACTATAAACTGTCTACGCACTTTCGTGTATGAAAGTGACCATTTCGGTCTCAGCACCGAAATAACTGTTCCCAATGAAATTGCGGAATTAGACGAGTTTGTCCAAAGGCATTCTTACAATTATAGTAGTGTGCGTCGGAAACACTTCACCAGAACACTGACGAGAGAACTCTCCTCGAATTCGCTCTACCCACCGTCCAACAGAAATCTGTCAAACGAGGAGATTGACAGGTATCTAAATCTAATGGACGAGACAATTAAACCACAAAACGATACCTCGGTATCAAAACACTGATGACGAACACTTATTCCGCAAGGCAACTATTGACGCACCGCACCGACATAGAAGTAGGCTGCTGTCAAGACTAACAACTTTGTGCAGACAGTTTACTGACAGGCATAACCCGGAGATCATGACATTTTTTTTTTTTTTTTTTTATAATTTACGCGCGCCTAAGGGGTTAGATACCCTTTTACTGTTGCCAGGGCGCGGGCGGAAAGATAGAAGGAGGAGAAAGGAAAATTGTTTTTGTAGTGGTTTGAAACTCAGGTGTGTTTGGTTTCTATGTTTGCTCTCCAGGGGTGGGAGTCCGAATAGGACGGAGAGTTTTTCTTCACTCAGAGTGATTCGAGATATAATTCCCAGTATTTTTTTCATTGCTTGAAACTCTTATAACAGCCAAATCTACGTGTCAGTGTTATGCCTTCACACGCAGAATTTTTTTGTCTGAGTTCCAATTATACAATGAAAAACTGATTTTGCCATGGGCAGGATTCGAACCTGGACCCTCCGAGTGAGAAGCGTTTGCTACTACCACTACACCACGGCCACCCCTAATCTGAAAGTGTTGAGCCAGCCGCAAATTGTGCAGCTAGCAGATTGGCTTTGTCTAAAGTGAGCTGCAATGGCATTGTAGATGAGCGTTGGAATGGAGGATGAGGCAGAATTTCTGATGTTTTTGACAATCGACTACAAGCTTTTATTATCTTTGGGAAATTGTAGTATTTTTACCTCAACTTTTAGTCAAATTTAAATTTCACACGCTCATTTAAACTGTTTTCGGTTTCCCTCTGTTGGGGTGGTTTTGAAGGACCGAAAAAATATTTCTCTAACTCTGACAGCCTCTTTACAGATCGAGTCGTACCATACCTTTTCTTCTGGTTTGCTACTCTTCATCCGATGAGGGATAAAGGATCTCATTCCAAAGAGAATAGTATCTGTGATCATATCAGCAGCGGAATCCACGTCGTTATCGAGGAAACATAAAGACCAGTTAAAATTCCTAAAGAAGCTATTAAGTCTGCTCCAATTGGCTTTTTCGTATTGCCATACGGTTCTTATAGGGATCTTTTCTCTAACTGTGTGGACGGTATACGAGTAATTAGCTGACATAACACTGTGGTCCGACGAGCCTAGAGGGGAAAGCACTTCAACAGTGTACTTATCAGGGTGAGATATTAAAAGCAAGTCCAGGGTGTTGGCGGTATCGGTACCCGCGTGGGTGTTGTCTGTCCAGAATGTTAAAGCCACCCAGAATTGTGTATATTGAAATCTCCCGCAATAACGGTTTCAGTGTGAGGGTACAGGGATAGAATTCTTTGTATGGTGTCAGACAGCGCATCGAACTCGTTAAAGGTCGAATTGCTGACCAGTTTGGGGCTTCTATAAATAAGGCAATGGGTCGTTCACAGACCGTCGTGGAGTGAAAGCGTGATCCGGCCTTCATCGAGTAAAAAAGGAATAATAAAACCATATTACGTGAAAACCCGTATTTGACAACGTTTAGCAAGGGGTCGATCAGCCCAGTGGAAGTGGTGTTTGAACGAGAGCCAAAGTGGCGTGGGTTCGAGTCCCGACGGGGAATCGGACATTTTTTTTTTGTTTTGTTTTGTTTTATTAAATAAAACACGTGTAAAAAAGTGTGAACAAGGCAGATAAAATCCAGCGATGGATAAAAGTGAGCGGTCCGCTCCCCCAATAGCGGGATCAGTGGATACCGCTAAGACATCAGCCGACGAGACAATTTTTACGGGAAACTTGTCTCGTGAAACAAGGGCTAAGAGGAGGAGTAAGATAATTCCGAATCCCAACCCGGTTAAACGAATCGCCCTATCGGCTTCACCCGTGAAGATGCAGGTTGGTGTGAGGAAAGAGACCAAAACAACAGGGGAAAAGCGTAAAAAACACGGTAGTGACTCCGATGGTGCGGAAGGGCACAACTTCGGGTCAAATAATAGCTTCGCCTCTCTGATGGCTTCGGAATCAGAGGACGAAGAAGAAGAAGTTAATTCCCTTACCAGCAGCATTAAGCAGATGCAAGAACGAGTGCTGGTAATTAAAGCCAAGCAAATTGCGAGAAGGACGAGGAAACTGCAAGAGACCCAAAATTCTCAAGAACAACAACAGCAGTCAAATAAAAAACAGTCTGAAACACAGCAACAACAAAAACAAACACTGAGACAACAAAATATGTCTCAGCCAGAAAACAATACCACTGCGCAACAAAAGCAGAGTAAACAGAAAGTACAACCACAAAAAAACCAACAAAAACAGCAGAAGCAGCAGCAACAACAAAAACAGCAGCCACACCAGCAGCAAAAACAACATCAAGTACAACAACAACAGAAACAGCAGCAGAAATCAACTAAGCAAAGGGTGCCTCCAATTAATACATATAACATGGAATTGAAGGATACAATAGCGTTATGTAAGTTGGCCATAGGCAACAATTTCTTTATTAAAAAACTAAGTTCAGATAGGCACGCGATCCACTGCAATACAGTGGAGCGCTACCACAAAGTTAAAAGTTTACTGAAGGATACGACGACGGAGTTCTTCTCGTACACCCCGAAGGGGGAGAAGCTGCAAACAATGCTGCTGAGGGGGTTAGAACCGTCGTCTGATCCGGAGGAGCTCCTTGCACTGCTGAAAGAGAAAGAGTGCGAAGGGCTCAAATTCGTGGGGGTCAAGCCGTTTGTCACGGCTAGAGCCAAAAGGGAGAAGCGGCAACTGCCGATTTTCCTGGTCCAGTTAAGTCCCACCAGCAATCTGGATGCTCTAAGGAGTATTAAAATCCTAGACTACCAGGTTGTACATTGGGAGAAATTAAAGAGGAGCGAAAACATTTTACAATGTGTTCGCTGCCAAAGGTTCGGGCACGCCGCGTCGAACTGCGAAATGCAGCCTCGATGCGTGAAGTGCGGAAAGAACCACAAGTCCGAGGAGTGCGCTCTTGGTAAGGACGGAGCGTCTGAAAAAAGCCAACTCTCTTGCGCGTTATGTAGGAACACGGGACACACCGCAAATTATCGGGGTTGTCCCAAATTCCAGTATATCAAAAGAATAAATCTGGCCCGGCAGCAGAAAGTGGAAGTGAAACGTCCACCCGTGCATTTTCAAACTCCAGCCGTTACTCCCCATGTTACCTACGCGCAAATGGTGGCAGGTAGGGGAAATACGGTACAGCACACGAAGGTTGCTTCTCAGGCCCCAGCGCCCAGGGCACCGGAACCAGTACCTAACATGCTAGCTATCTTGCCCTCTATCCAGCGGCAGATGGCTCAGCTACAACGTCACTTAACTGAACAGACCGCGCGGGTGGATCAAGTATACGCGCTGCTGCCTGGCCTAACGCACCTTTTGCCGTAATGGGTACGTACGTGGCAGAGCAAACCTTGAAGGTCCTTGCTGTGAATGTGAATTCACTGATTAGGCTCGAACGACGAGCCGCATTATTTAAGTTGCTTAAAGACCAAGCCCCTGATGTGCTCTTGGTTAGCGAAACTAAGCTTACCAAGAGACACAAAATGAGGCACAAAAGATATAAAATAGTACGGAGAAACCGACCCAACTCCATTCAGGGAGGAGGCGTTGCGATTTTCGTACGAAAAGGTATACGTTTTAAAAGAGTATACAGTTGTGTAGTACGTAGGTTCCGGGTGCTGGAAGCATGCATCGTGTATATCCCTCTCCGTAGTGGAAAGCGGTTGTACATGGTGTCTGTCTATGCACCTAAGGCTACTGAATCCACTTTATTCATCTCAGAACTCGAGACACTTTTTCGATTCATGAGGCTGGAATTGGAAGAAAACTATTATATTATCGGCGGAGATTTCAACGCCGAACATAGTGATTGAGGAAATAATACACCACACACTAGAGGGAACCTATTTAATTGGGGGTTCAGCACAGTATAATGTATCCACTCGGGCTTAAGGCGTCAGAAAGTCCGTCGTTTCCCAGACACGGGTCTTATTTGGATCTCCTGCTGTTCGACTCACGAATATAACTGACTTGCACTAACCAACAAACTATAAACTGTCTACGCACTTTCGTGTATGAAAGTGACCATTTCGGTCTCAGCACCGAAATAACTGTTCCCAATGAAATTGCGGAATTAGACGAGTTTGTCCAAAGGCATTCTTACAATTATAGTAGTGTGCGTCGGAAACACTTCACCAGAACACTGACGAGAGAACTCTCCTCGAATTCGCTCTACCCACCGTCCAACAGAAATCTGTCAAACGAGGAGATTGACAGGTATCTAAATCTAATGGACGAGACAATTAAACCACAAAACGATACCTCGGTATCAAAACACTGATGACGAACACTTATTCCGCAAGGCAACTATTGACGCACCGCACCGACATAGAAGTAGGCTGCTGTCAAGACTAACAACTTTGTGCAGACAGTTTACTGACAGGCATAACCCGGAGATCATGACATTTTTTTTTTTTTTTTTTTATAATTTACGCGCGCCTAAGGGGTTAGATACCCTTTTACTGTTGCCAGGGCGCGGGCGGAAAGATAGAAGGAGGAGAAAGGAAAATTGTTTTTGTAGTGGTTTGAAACTCAGGTGTGTTTGGTTTCTATGTTTGCTCTCCAGGGGTGGGAGTCCGAATAGGACGGAGAGTTTTTCTTCACTCAGAGTGATTCGAGATATAATTCCCAGTATTTTTTTCATTGCTTGAAACTCTTATAACAAGCCAAATCTACGTGTCAGTGTTATGCCTTCACACGCAGAATTTTTTTGTCTGAGTTCCAATTATACAATGAAAAACTGATTTTGCCATGGGCAGGATTCGAACCTGGACCCTCCGAGTGAGAAGCGTTTGCTACTACCACTACACCACGGCCACCCCTAATCTGAAAGTGTTGAGCCAGCCGCAAATTGTGCAGCTAGCAGATTGGCTTTGTCTAAAGTGAGCTGCAATGGCATTGTAGATGAGCGTTGGAATGGAGGATGAGGCAGAATTTCTGATGTTTTTGACAATCGACTACAAGCTTTTATTATCTTTGGGAAATTGTAGTATTTTTACCTCAACTTTTAGTCAAATTTAAATTTCACACGCTCATTTAAACTGTTTTCGGTTTCCCTCTGTTGGGGTGGTTTTGAAGGACCGAAAAAATATTTCTCTAACTCTGACAGCCTCTTTACAGATCGAGTCGTACCATACCTTTTCTTCTGGTTTGCTACTCTTCATCCGATGAGGGATAAAGGATCTCATTCCAAAGAGAATAGTATCTGTGATCATATCAGCAGCGGAATCCACGTCGTTATCGAGGAAACATAAAGACCAGTTAAAATTCCTAAAGAAGCTATTAAGTCTGCTCCAATTGGCTTTTTCGTATTGCCATACGGTTCTTATAGGGATCTTTTCTCTAACTGTGTGGACGGTATACGAGTAATTAGCTGACATAACACTGTGGTCCGACGAGCCTAGAGGGGAAAGCACTTCAACAGTGTACTTATCAGGGTGAGATATTAAAAGCAAGTCCAGGGTGTTGGCGGTATCGGTACCCGCGTGGGTGTTGTCTGTCCAGAATGTTAAAGCCACCCAGAATTGTGTATATTGAAATCTCCCGCAATAACGGTTTCAGTGTGAGGGTACAGGGATAGAATTCTTTGTATGGTGTCAGACAGCGCATCGAACTCGTTAAAGGTCGAATTGCTGACCAGTTTGGGGCTTCTATAAATAAGGCAATGGGTCGTTCACAGACCGTCGTGGAGTGAAAGCGTGATCCGGCCTTCATCGAGTAAAAAAGGAATAATAAAACCATATTACGTGAAAACCCGTATTTGACAACGTTTAGCAAGGGGTCGATCAGCCCAGTGGAAGTGGTGTTTGAACGAGAGCCAAAGTGGCGTGGGTTCGAGTCCCGACGGGGAATCGGACATTTTTTTTTTGTTTTGTTTTGTTTTATTAAATAAAACACGTGTAAAAAAGTGTGAACAAGGCAGATAAAATCCAGCGATGGATAAAAGTGAGCGGTCCGCTCCCCCAATAGCGGGATCAGTGGATACCGCTAAGACATCAGCCGACGAGACAATTTTTACGGGAAACTTGTCTCGTGAAACAAGGGCTAAGAGGAGGAGTAAGATAATTCCGAATCCCAACCCGGTTAAACGAATCGCCCTATCGGCTTCACCCGTGAAGATGCAGGTTGGTGTGAGGAAAGAGACCAAAACAACAGGGGAAAAGCGTAAAAAACACGGTAGTGACTCCGATGGTGCGGAAGGGCACAACTTCGGGTCAAATAATAGCTTCGCCTCTCTGATGGCTTCGGAATCAGAGGACGAAGAAGAAGAAGTTAATTCCCTTACCAGCAGCATTAAGCAGATGCAAGAACGAGTGCTGGTAATTAAAGCCAAGCAAATTGCGAGAAGGACGAGGAAACTGCAAGAGACCCAAAATTCTCAAGAACAACAACAGCAGTCAAATAAAAAACAGTCTGAAACACAGCAACAACAAAAACAAACACTGAGACAACAAAATATGTCTCAGCCAGAAAACAATACCACTGCGCAACAAAAGCAGAGTAAACAGAAAGTACAACCACAAAAAAACCAACAAAAACAGCAGAAGCAGCAGCAACAACAAAAACAGCAGCCACACCAGCAGCAAAAACAACATCAAGTACAACAACAACAGAAACAGCAGCAGAAATCAACTAAGCAAAGGGTGCCTCCAATTAATACATATAACATGGAATTGAAGGATACAATAGCGTTATGTAAGTTGGCCATAGGCAACAATTTCTTTATTAAAAAACTAAGTTCAGATAGGCACGCGATCCACTGCAATACAGTGGAGCGCTACCACAAAGTTAAAAGTTTACTGAAGGATACGACGACGGAGTTCTTCTCGTACACCCCGAAGGGGGAGAAGCTGCAAACAATGCTGCTGAGGGGGTTAGAACCGTCGTCTGATCCGGAGGAGCTCCTTGCACTGCTGAAAGAGAAAGAGTGCGAAGGGCTCAAATTCGTGGGGGTCAAGCCGTTTGTCACGGCTAGAGCCAAAAGGGAGAAGCGGCAACTGCCGATTTTCCTGGTCCAGTTAAGTCCCACCAGCAATCTGGATGCTCTAAGGAGTATTAAAATCCTAGACTACCAGGTTGTACATTGGGAGAAATTAAAGAGGAGCGAAAACATTTTACAATGTGTTCGCTGCCAAAGGTTCGGGCACGCCGCGTCGAACTGCGAAATGCAGCCTCGATGCGTGAAGTGCGGAAAGAACCACAAGTCCGAAGAGTGCGCTCTTGGTATGGACGGAGCGTCTGAAAAAAGCCAACTCTCTTGCGCGTTATGTAGGAACACGGGACACACCGCAAATTATCGGGGTTGTCCCAAATTCCAGTATATCAAAAGAATAAATATGGCCCGGCAGCAGAAAGTGGAAGTGAAACGTCCACCCGTGCATTTGCAAACTCCAGCCGTTACTCCCCATGTTACTTACGCGCAAATGGCGGCAGGTAGGGGAAATACGGTACAGCAAACTAAGGTTGCTTCTCAGGCCCCAGCGCCCAGGGCACCGGAACCAGTACCTGACATGCTAGCTATCTTGCTTTCTATCCAGGGGCAGATGGCTCAGCTACAACGTCACTTAACTGAACAGACCGCGCGGGTGGATCAAGTATACGCGCTGCTGCCTGGCCTAACGCACCTTTTGCCGTAATGGGTACGTACGTGGCAGAGCAAACCTTGAAGGTCCTTGCTGTGAATGTGAATTCACTGATTAGGCTCGAACGACGAGCCGCACTATTTAAGTTGCTTAAAGACCAAGCCCCTGATGTGCTCTTGGTTAGCGAAACTAAGCTTACCAAGAGACACAAAATGAGGCACAAAAGATATAAAATAGTACGGAGAAACCGACCCAACTCCATTCAGGGAGGAGGCGTTGCGATTTTCGTACGAAAAGGTATACGTTTTAAAAGAGTATACAGTTGTGTAGTACGTAGGTTCCGGGTGCTGGAAGCATGCATCGTGTATATCCCTCTCCGTAGTGGAAAGCGGTTGTACATGGTGTCTGTCTATGCACCTAAGGCTACTGAATCCACTTTATTCATCTCAAAGCTCGAGACGCTTTTTCGATTTCTGAGGCTGGAATTGGAAGACAACTATTTTATTATCGGCGGAGATTTCAACGCCAAGCATAGCGATTGGGGAAATAATACACCAAATACTAGAGGGAACCTACTATTCAATTGGTGGGGTAAGCACAGTGTGATATATCGGCTCGGGCTTAAGGCGACGGATAGCCCGTCCTTTCCCAGACACGAGTCCTATTTGGATCTCCTGCTGTTCGACTCACGAATACAACTGACATCCACTAACCAACAAACTTCAAACTGTCTACGCACTTTCGTGTATGACAGTGACCATTGCGGCCTCAGCACCGAAATAACTGTTCCAAACGAAATTGCGGAATTGGATGAGTTTGTTCAAAGGCATTCCTACAATTATAGTAGGGTGCGTTGGACACACTTCACCAGAACACTGACTAGAGCACTCTCCTCGAATTCGCTCTACCCACCGTCCAACAGGAATCTGTCGAACGAGGAGATTGACATGTATTTAAGACTAATGGACGAGACAATCAAACGAACAATGGACAAAACGATACCTCGGTACCAACACACTGACGAAGGAGACCTATTCCGCAACGCAACTATTGACGCACTACACCGACATAAAAGTGGACTGCTGTCAAGACTAAAAACCTTGTACAGAGGGTTTACAGACAGACATAATCGCGTACAGATCAGGTCCAAAGATTGAGGTCATTAATATACTTTTGCAGCGTTACTTCGACAAAATTAAGCGATATTGCGATGACTGGAAGTTGAAAATCAACTTTCAGAAGTCGGAAACCATTCTGTTTAGGACGCCTTTGTCTGGGGCCTCTAGGGATACCAGAAAGAATTGGCGAAAGTTTTCGATCGTGGGGCAGCACGGGCAGCCACTTGCTGGTCGAAATGTAGTCAGATACCTTGGGATCTGGCTGGATCAATTTCTGTATTTTAACAAACATATAGATGTTGCTCTGGCCAGAGCCAGAGGTGCTTTTGCCCTTACAAAGAGACTGTTTTATAACAGCCAACTCGATGCGAGAGTGAAGGTTATCTGCTACATGGCCCTTATCAAGCCCATGCTTGTATTTGGGTGTCCCGTGTGATTTAACGTGAGAGCAAGTTTATTGGAAAAGATTCGGGTGTTTGTGAGGGCTTGTCTTAGGACTTGTCTTCGCTTATACAGCACACCAGAGTCTGAGTACATAAAATTCTATCCTAATGAGGTCTTATACAATAGGGCGAACCTAATAAGAGTGGACAATTTCATCATTAAATTAACTCGAAGGCACGTTGCAAGAGCAATGACCTCATCGAACAACCTGATCTCCGGGGCTTACTACCCCAATTATATGTATCACGAGAGAGTTCGCTTTGACGGCTTTATTCCTCCAGAAGCGTTCCTCTATCTAGATAGCAAAGGTCTGATCCAGGACAGATTGGCAGTGCCGCTTATCTTCCACGTTGCTCGAACAGCTGCGGACAGGCGACTCAACTACGACAGAGACGTCGCACATGGCAGTGCGGAGCGTCTCCGGTTCAGTAGGGTGGTAGGGAGTCGCGACATGAGGGATGTTGCTCAGCAGCACCAAAACTTTTGGTGGCTTGTTGAAGGGGAGGATGCTTCGTCGTCAAATTCCTTCAGTGATGTGTAACTTCATGTGAAGCAAAGTGGGCCAGCCTAATTTTTTTGTTAGCCATGGCCGGCTTACATAGTTTTAGGTAGGCTTAAGTTGGTTTTAAGAAAAAAAAATATATAAAAACCAAAAAAAAAAAAAAAAATAAAAACAAAAATATATATATGCATGTATTTATATATTATGTATATACATATTATGTATATATATATTTATGTATGTCTATGTTTGTGTTAGATTTAAGTAGGCTAAGTAGATTAAGATTTATTTTTAGGTAGTTTGTAGGCTTTTAGTTTTAAGTTTTATACAAAATTAAAAAATGTCCATTTACTAAGTTTTTACTTAAAATTTATTTTCTTAGTTTTAGTATTAATTAATGTTAAAATAGGAATAAAGGTAGACTGTAAGATTCGTCGAAAGACATAGTTTAAGTGTTAGGTTTAACTTAGAGTGCCCGCATGGGGCCAGTAAGTTAGAATAAGATTATTTGTAAGTAATTTAAGCTAATTTTTAAGCGTTTTTTGTTTAGCTTATTAAGAGTATATTAAGTTAAAAAAATAAAAATGCATAAAAACTGAACTGAACTGATAAATAAGGCAATAGTAGATAATTTGCTTACGGAGATGGAGTTTTAACCACATGAAGTTGAATTCCGGATTGGAACAAGGATTACATTGTGGTGGAATTTTGTAAGCAACAACACCACGCACGTAAATGGCGAGACCGCGGTGAGAGAAGAATAATGGCACTAGTTCATAGACAGCCAGCTTGAGATCAGCGTGATCTGAGGGGTGTGGGCGGGAATCAATCTATGTTTCGTCAACCTTTACTCTAAATTCGCTAGTCATTGCTAAAAAACAAACACCAAAAAGACAGACACAGACGATGCTAAGCAAGGCCGCGAAGTGAAAACTCGAACGTTGGTTTACCGAAATAAATTGTTGTACGTGTTATGCCCTGAGAATAATAAGAAACTGTGCACCAACCAAATTCACACTTACAACCCGCTATCCATCAGTTGTTACATGCACTTTGTCATTGTCATTGTCTTTGCCGTATTTATACGGCAACTGCGGTGACTGAGTGCAATGAGCAGCACTATGACAAGGGTCAGGAGATGTGGGATGCCCGCCTCCTTTTAATATACACAAGGGAACATGGTGGTCTATGCGATTGATATAAGACATGCCTCAAGTATTTTGATCGTTTGAACCTTCCTGGCAGCCTGGGGTGGCCGTGGTGTAGTGGTAGTAGCAAACACGTCTCACTCGGAGGGTCCAGGTTCGAATCCTGCCCATGGCAAGTCAGTTTTTCATTGTGTAATTGGAACTCAGACAGAAAAATTCTGCGTGTGAAGGCATAACACTGACACGTAGATTTGGCTGTTGTAGAGTTTCAAGCACAGAAAAAGAAAAATACTGTGATATACCTCGAATCACTCTGAGTGAAGAAAAAACTCTCCGTCCTATTCGGACTCCCACCCCTGGAGAGCAAACATAGAAACCAAACATACCTGAGTTTCAAACCACTACAAAAACAATTTTCCTTTCTCCTCCTTCTATCTTTCCGCCCGCGCCCTGGCAACAGTAAAAGGGTATCTAACCCCTTAAGCGCGCGTAAATTATACAAAAAAAAAAAAAAAATACTACCTTTTGCAGCCAATTTGCGAGTACGGATATCCGAAGCGCCACAACAAAGAAGAGCTACTGTAAAAAGATATAACGTAGAAAAGCTGCAATGGCAAGACCGCTAGAAGCTTCACGGAACGCATATACTGAAAGTCTCTTAACAACTCCTAAGTCGCCATCATCAAGTACCGAAGACGAGTGGTAACGCTACCAACGTACCATCAGGGATACCGAAATTGATGTGCTGGGTTTCATCTGACTACGATGATGTAGAGCTGAAGAAGGAAATGATGCACTAGAGTCACAGTTGGTGCTGAGAATATGGAAAAACTTTTTCTTTAGACTATATAACAGCGATGTAGCACATCATCCTGTCGCCAGGCAGAATAGACATTTCAACTTAGGCAAAGAAAGCCAAAACTTTCGTCCACGTGACCAAAAGGAAGTAAGAATAGTGTTCCGGCTATGTAGCAACAAGACTTCCTGTAATCCTTCCGTTTGTGGCGATTGATAGTCGGTTATGTCGGTGGTTAGAAATCCTAAATTTTATTGAAAAGTTTCAGTTTAACAATGTAATCGATAACTTTTTATTTTATTTTTTACTTACAAGTCTCTTTCATAAAGTTAGTATTTACTATATTTATTTTTTTTAAGCTTATGAAGCGAAAAATGTATTTACTTATGTATTTTTTATTTTATTTAATTTAGTTTTTGGGAGGCGAAAAGCACATGGCATATGTAAGCGTTCACGCGGAAAGGCGAATGTGAAACGGAAGAGAAATTTCGAATCCCCAATAAGATGGCGGTTTCTTGCGGTCGTGCTTGCCATATTTTACTGCTACCTTTGTAAATTCGATTTATTTTATACTATTCGTAAAAGGAAAACTCCCAGAAAAGTCTATTTTTACGGCCTCTAGATGCAAATGCTGGCAGACAGCTCGCGCGAAGGAAAATCAGGGAGGATAGAAAGAGAGGTATCGGTGAACGTTGGTTTTAAATGTTTGGAGGTTATAAAGACTAAGAAATAAATAAATAAGCTAGGCAGGGCATTCCATAAGCGAGTTGTGCGGTTTAGGAACGTATCACGATATTTTTGAGTACGTCCGAAAGTAGGCTTGGGGATATACTGATGAGCATTCTTAGCGAGTGTTACTGTTAAAAGTTGGAAGGGGCGGAATGCTACTGGCGATTTCTATGGAGCACTGATGGTGGAAATAGCGATAAAACAGAGTGGGACACGAGACATTACGTCGGTCTTCGAGGGGTGTCCATTGTTTGAGTGATATTAGTATCACTTATGAGTTTTATCGCACGGTTTTGAACCCCATCTTACAGGTGCAGAGATATTTTAAGCGCACCCGATGTGGGCATTGTAGTCCAATTTCTGGCGGATAAATTCCATATACATTGAGACCCAATTAGAGGGGGTGAAGTATTTCTTACATCGCTTGAGGAAACCTAGACATTTCGCAGTATTTTTGACGACACCGAATATATGGTCATTCCAACTTAGAGAATGGAAAGTTCATCTGTTTCGAAGATGCAAGTGCCATTCATGGATAATGGCTGGCTGTTTAAGTTTCGCTTTAACGACAACAGACAGCATTGTGTTTTGGAAGCATTATATTCTACTCTGTTGGTAGTTCCCCAATTAGTTAAGCTGTTAATATCAGAATCGATCTACAGCCGAAGAGCAGGGACTTGAGTCCGTGAACGAATATGAAAAGCAGAAAGTACTGTCATCAGCAAAGGAATGTATGAGATTACAAGCACCAGAAAAGAAATCGTTGATGAAAATTAAAAAGAGTGTCGGAGACAGAACCTAGCCCAGGGCTATACCAGCATTTATTTTGTGAATATCAGACTTGAAACCACACAAGGCAACATGAATTGAACGTTCCTAAAGGTAGTTTATAATCTATTGAAGAAGAGAGTCGTCGATTTCAAATGCACCCATTTTCGACAAAAGAGCCTGATGCCGAGCTCTGTCAAATGCCTTAGAAATATCAAGCGCAACTATCTTGCTTTCGCCAGATTAATATATGTTTTGGTTCCATTTACCGCTGCCATCAATTAGCCAGTGCACCTGTTGCTACGAAAAACGTGCTACCGGTCATTGAGAAGTTTTCGTGTTTCGAGACCTTGCTATTACACAAGTGCGAGAGTGGATTCGTTCCATTGATGATTCGACGCACTCAAGTGCAGGCGGAGACAAAGCACAATTGGGAGTGTTCAGCTGGCCACAAGGTGTGTAGCAAGCAGTATGTCCTTGTTCAAAGAGCTGACAGCCAGAATGTCATTGTAAATGAGCATTGGGATGGAGGGTGAGGCAGAATTTCTAATATTTTTGACGAACGTCCAACAGTTTTTCTGCATTGTGGACATTGTAGTATTTTTTGCCTCAGTTTTTGGTCGTATTGGAATTTCACACGCTTATTAAAAGACGTTGCAGTCATTTCTGAGTCGTTTAAACTTTTTTCTGTTCTCCCCTGATGGGTTGGTCTTGAAGGACCGAAAGAAATAACTCTGACAGCCTCTTTACAGTTCGAGTTGTACCACGCCTTTTCTTTTGGTTTGATACTCTTCATACGATGAGGGATAAGGGTTCTCATTCCAAAGAGAATGGTGCCTCTGATCATATCATCAGCGACATCCACGTCGTTATCGAGGGAATATAACGAATAGTTACGATTCCTAAAGAAGGCTCTTTTAGGAATCTTTTCTCTAACTCTGTGACGTAATGACGATTTCAGTATGAGGATACAGGTATACAATTCTTTTTATGGAGTCAGACATCGCATCGAGCTCATTAAAGGTCGAGTTGCTATCTGGTTTGGGGCTTCTTTAAATAAAGCAATCGTGGATAATTTGCTTACGGAGATGGAATTTTAACCACATGAAATTGAATTCCGGATTGGAACAAGAACTACTACATCACTACGCAAGTAACTGGCGAGACCGCAGTGAGAGAGGAATAATGGTACTAGTTCGTAGCCAGGTAGCTTAGGATCAGATTGGTCTGAGAGGTGTAGGCAGGGATCTACCTGTGTTTCACTAAGTGCCAAAACAGCTGGTCTGTATTTACAGGCTTGGACGTACGCAGAAAGCGGGCTAAAAAGTTCGCGTATATTGGCAATACCCACTCTAAATTCCCGAGTCATTATAAAAAGAAGACAAATCCAAAAAAAAACAGACACCGACGTTACTAGCCACAGCTGTGAAGTAGCAATCAGAGTTGGCTTACAGAATCAAATTGCTGTAGGTGCTAGGCTATAGGAAACAGCACACCAACAATATTCATACCCACAGCACGCTATCCATCAGTTGTTACATAGACTCAGTTGTTGCACGCGCTGTATGATAATGTCATACACAGCGGTGGCAGTGAGCGAGTGCAGCAACAATATGACCAGGGGTAGGAATGTTAGGATGCCGATACTGTGGATGTTGATTTCACTGCACTCGCGCGTTGTTGTTTTGTTTTTGTTGTTTTTTGGCCGCACAGGGAATGTTTTTTGGTTGCTTTGTTTTGTTTTTTTTTTGTTCAATAGCGCGTGGTTATTTTTTTGCCACATGTTTTTCCCTTCCACGCGATTAGCGAATTTCACAAATGCACTTGTGTGTGTGCACTCGTCGATGGTCGACTCTACACGCAGAATCCGACCAAAAAACTCGCTTGGTAAAAATGATTGTGTGTGATTCAGTGATAGTTTATGCGAATCTTGCACCTACTACTGCTGCCTGTAGCTCGAGGTGGAGAACTAACAAGGACGGTGCTATAATCATTTTCGCTCCAATAATAGGACACTCTACTAACAAATTGGCATTATTTCTTACATATGCCACAGCGGCAAATCCATTTCTGCCTGCATCTACAAAAAAATTTTGTTTTTCTTTTCCGTGTGTAGGTGTGAAAATCTTCATAGACACTATGAACCCGGTACTCATAGTGCCCGGTGCTTCTTGTCGACTACAACTAAGTTACCTTATCAAATAGTTTCCGTTTCAAATAATATTCGCGTGGGACAGGCAGCTTTCCAGCAAAAGCAGTTGCTAGTACCGCTATTATATGTGAATAGAACTTATCGCGCCAGATCGAACAGTAACGTTCTTTGTAATCGACGTACTTAGTTTATCTCGTCCAGAATTTGGAGTATTTTCTTATTGCAATGACCCTGAAGATGAATACGGAGTTTGCGAGCAAAGTTCATTATTTCGTCCTCGATGGTAACTATTCCTAAGTCTCTGTGGGTATAACTGTTTCTGATATATCTGAGAATATTTCGATTGCTTGGTTTAGTACAACCCCAAAGTTCTATAATCCGCTTTTACACGGCGTGTTTTGAAAGATTCAAATGAGTGCAAAAGAGAGGGATAATGAAACTAAAAATAGCCAATTAACCAAATTCCCACTGCATGTAGCTCCTTCTTCTTCCTTTTTCGCATTTGCTTCTGTACTTTTTGGCTGTTGTTACGAGCACAACATTTCAGAAAGGCGGATGAATTTAAATGGACCAAAGAATTAACAAGCGGGGTCATTTTCAATTATGAAACACTGAGCCCTAAAGATGTAATGAAAGAGAACTGTCAAATAACATAAAAACCAAATAATGGGAAACATGCTTCGTGTAAAAATGCGGATCACAGAAGGACAGTTCAAAAGAAAATAAGCAAAACATGCACATCAAACTCATGCGAAGTGTAAAAGCGGACATACCGTTCGTCCATTTTAGCACTTGCTTATAGATGAGCAGGTTGTTATGTATGCTTAACCTGGAATGTCTTCCAAATAGCCAATACATTTGTCTGAATTTATTCTCAAGTTCATCACGTTTCTTTTTAACATGCGGCTTCAATTTCAGTTTTACATCTAATGTCATTCTTAGATACTTTGCTTCACTTGCATATGGTATTTGTACCGAGTTAATGAAAATGGGAAGGTTGTTTATTTTCCGGTAAGTAAAATTAACATAAGTAGATTTGGTCTCGTTGAGAAGAATCCGCTAAATCTTTGTTCACTCGTAGATTTTATCCAAAGCCGTTTGTAGCTTTCCGGTAGCTAACTCGACTGAAGTATCTGTAGCTAGTATAGCCGTAACGTCTGGGAAAGTGGCTACTATGGTACCTGATTCTTCCGGTATGTCTCGAATACAGAGTCAAAACAATACCGGGCCAAGTACACTTCCTTGCGGAACTCCAGAAGCAATCTCTTTAAATTCCGAGTATTCTGTGCCATGTTTAACACGAAAAATTCTGTTTTCCAGGTACGATTCCAGAATCTTATGCAGCTCTCTCGGAAGAAATTGATTTAGCTTAAAATTCAAGCCTTCGTGCCATACCTTATCGAAGACTTGAGGCAAATCAAGAAAAACATATGGTTTTCCCCTCTAAGGCTTTCTCAATTTAATTCGTAATTCTATAAACCTGACCAATTGTGGAGTGCTTAGTTCTAAAACCGAATTTATGCTCAGGAATTAGACGTCTTTCTTCAATGATCGGTTGCAAGCGCTTCAATAGGAGTTTTTTCAAATATTTTGGACATAATCGGCAGAAGTGATATGGATCTGCAGGACTTTTTTCGTTTAGAGATTTGCCTGGCTTAGAGACCATTATAACATCGGCAACTTTCCATTGGCTTGGAACGTTTAGTAATCTTAGCACGGCATTTATAAGTTGGAGCAGTTTGATCAGGGCTTTCTTTGGCAACTCCTTGAGAATTTGACCAGTTATTAAATCATCCTCATGGGACTTGTTATTTTTAAATTTTTTAATTGCTTGGTTAAGTTCTCCTAGCGACACTGCTTTAATTCTAAAGTTGTCCGATGCCGTAAATATATAACTAGAACCTCCTGCTAACGCCTGCCCATCAAAAGGTTTAAACGCTTCTTCTAGGTGCTTGGCAAATAAATCCGCCTTCTCTTTATCTCCTTTATCTCCATTCGCCATTATTTTTTCTTATGGGAGGAAATTGCATTTGAGGCTTTTTGATTCCTTTCATGGCTTTCCAGTGGGAGTAATTTTACCTTCTTTCAGCAATCAGACCTTCGAGATATGTAGAAATATCCCGATTTTTGTAATCTCGTATTGCTTCCTCCAATTTGTTGCATAAGTGGTTCAAGTAAGTTGAACCACTGGAGCACGGGCACCACTTCATTCTTAACTAAGCGTATGCTTAGTGCCAAAATGACTGGTGAGTGATCTGAGGAGAGATCATAACTTTCCTCGATGTTTGTAGAGATTTTGGCCACTCCCTTTGTGGCAAAGAAGTTTACAAGCTCGGGTGTCTTTGTTATATCCGAAAGCCAATACCATATGTTGGTTTCCCTGTCGAGAAAAAGTCAACTCAGGATTGCATACCGGCTTCATAGAGTCGTCTGCCTTTCGTCGTTTTACATCATAAGCCCCAGAAGGTATGCTTCGAATTAAAATCACCACCAATTAGAAAATTCGGTCCAAGTGAATCAACCTTTAAAGTCATTCTTTTCTAGCGGATAATAGGAGGACAATAAATGGATACGATGTTGTATTGAAGGTGGTTGTTCGTGAACAAAATGTATAACTAATATACATATATTTTTAGTTAAAATAATTATTTCATTTTTGTATTAAAATTGTAATTCATGTTAAAACTGAGCTAAATTGATTGAAATTGTACTCTTATTTTATTAATAATAACCTATGAAACGTAACGTAAGATTACGTATTGTAAATTTAGTACAAATGTATGACAGTTGATAGTTAAAAATGGAAGTAATTTCCGGAGACTAATAAAACGATCTGTTTGCTGTAACCCTGGAAGAAGAACAAACGTCTTTCATTAAACCGCTTTTTTTTTGAATCCGATTAACCCCACACAGTAACCCAAAAAAACCCTACACGCCCCAACATTTGGTATTTTTCGAGCCGAATAAAGATTCCACAGAACATTAAACATTTAAAAAAGAAAAAAAAAATTATAAAATAGAAAAAAGTGCAAGTGCAAGAACAAAGTAAACAAAGTGCAAGTGCAAAGACATATATATATATAGATATATATAAAAAAATAAACTTACATACATTTACTCCCTCGCGGTCGATATCTTGCCCCTTGTCTTTCTCCTTTTTAAGACTTACAGACTCTTTCAGTGGTTGTGCAGAAATCGCATTTCTCGCGCCGTGCAAAAAATTAATTTCAACTTTAACCTCAGCTGTCACCAGCTGGGCAAAGCTAACCAAAGGTCGTAAGTTGCTGAAATAAAATATTAATTAATTAATACTATTTTAATAAACAACTTTATTTAATAAAATCGAATAAATACTTGATACATACATACATTGGTTTATAATTAATTAATTTTCAAATAAAAACCTTAAAATGTCAAAATTGTCATCGGGTGCAGATCAAAAAGGTGTTCTGGAGCAGATTCTTCGTGATCACTCCAATTTCAAAAAGACTGGAGCATCACGTCGTACAGCCAGCTATCTGTCAGGTCGTCTTCTTATTCTAGAAGGGAACTTCAAGAATGCGCTTGGTCTTCAAGCGAAGATTCGACGAGGAGGAAATGAAAAACGTCTGGAAGAAGAAAATTTTGATGAAATTTTTGAACTGCTTCAAGAAACATATTTCACTTACCGAGGTGAATTGGTCGACGCTATCGACAATGCCAAGTTAGCATCCAAGGACAACATTGTGGAAGGTGAATCCACAGGTACTTCTTGTAATGAGCTTTCATTACCCCAAATTCAACTACCACATTTTGAGGGCTCGTACACGAAGTGGCGGGCTTTTCACGATGTTTTTTTGTCTTTAGTTCACACAAATAAGAAGCTGGGTGAAATCCAAAAGCTTCACTATTTGAAGTCGTCTCTCATAGGTGAAGCTGCTCGTTTGTTGCAGCATTTAGGTTTGTATTCTGGCAATTATGACAAAGCATGGGAACTGCTTGTCGCCAGATACGACCACAAGCGAGTGTTGGTAAACGCTCATTTCCAACTTTTTTTTGAGCAGCAGCAGTTGACGAAGGAGACGGCAAGCAACATCAAGTCTCTACTGGACACGTTCCCAGGAATGTTTCCACGCTCTGGGAAACTTAGGATTGCCGGTTAGTTCTTGGGATGACATTTTAATATATATATTGGTTCAGAAATTACCTGCTTTTACTCAGCGTTTGTGGGAGGAGAAATTAGGTAGTTCGAAGGAGTTGCCAACACTTACACAATTCACAGAGTTCCTGGAAACACGTTTTCGAACCTTGGAAGCAGTTTGCATGCCAGGTATGTGGTAGAGGTCAGCACTCCCTTCGAACTTGTCAGAAGTTTATTGCCATGGAGATCTGTGAACGATCTAAGGCAGTGGACAGAATCGGGGTTTGCCGGAACTGTCTAGCATACAGTCACCGGACTAGTCAATGTCAAAGCAGTGTGCGCTGCTATTACTGCAAGCAAAAACACCACTCTCTGCTGCATGTTAACTGTGGAGGGTCGAATATTGAAAAGGTTAGTACTAACACTACTATAGGTACACAAACTTTCCACATAAAATCAAGGATTAACCAACCTGTCTCTCTTGGGGTAGATCAACCAAGTGTGCTTCTTGCCACAGCCGTTGCGAAAGTGAGGTCTTCAAAGGGCAATTATTATCATCTTAGGGCGCTAGTCGATCCTGGATCTGATGCAACGTTCATTACTGAATCCGCTGTCCAGTTATTAGGGCTTCATCAACGGCGAACATTCATTGAGGTATCTGGATTGGGCTTAAGGTTAGCTGATCCACAATTCGATAAGCCTGCAACTGTTGACATTCTCCTGGGAAGCGATGTTTATCCTGAATTTATTTTAGCATCCATTGTACGCGGTAATGATGTAATATCTCCAATTGCACAAGAATCAGAGCTAGGTTGGCTTCTCCTTGGGAAGACAATTTTGCGAGGTATAGAAACTGTCCACAGCTTTTTACAGGTTTTCGACATAGATACTCAGCTGCGAAGGTTCTGAGAACTGGAGGAGTTGCCATTCGATACTAAGGAGACTGCTGAAGACAAAGCATGTGAAGATAATTATCTCAAGACAACTGCAAGACTGGCTGATGGGCGATATGAGGTATCGCTGCCATTTAAAGACGGATGTAAACCTGGGTTTGGTGCCTCGAGGTTAGGTGCCTTACGTAGGTTTCATCAACTGGAAAGAAGATTCCAGGAAAACCCAACACTGCACAAGGAGTACTCTAAGTGCTTAAATGAATATAAGGAGCTTCAACAGATGACAGAGTTTGACGAAACGAATACCATACTGGATACACCACACCATTTCTTTATTCCTCACCATGCGGTATTCAAAGAGTCGAGCACAACTACGAAGCTTCGCGTTGTTTTTGACGCTGCAGCAAAATGTTCGGACGGATCCTCGTTGAATTCTTAATTTTAAAAATGACTGGACCTAAAATCCAAACAGATATTTTCAAATTAATTTTAAAGTGGCGATTACACTTTTGTGTAATCGGACGTCGAGAAAATGTATCGCCAAATTCGAGTTCCAATCGACGACTCAAATTACCAGCTTATATTTTGGAGTAATCATGCTACGGAGAAATTAAGGATTTTTAGACTTGAGACCGTAACTTTTGGCACGGCCAGTGCTCCATACTTGACTCAGCATTTTCCTCTGGGTGCCAAAGCCGTACGTGAAGAGATGTATGTTGATGACCTCATATCAGGAGCCGACTCAATCGAAGATGCCTAATTGAAGAGAAATGAAGCTAGAAGCGTTCTAAAGTCAGCTGGGTTCCATCTAAGGAAATGGACAAGCAATTCGGAAGATATTCTTCGTGATATTCCTGCGGATCAACGGAAAGTGGGATTTACATTACCAATCGAAGCGGTTGATGGAATAAAGGCGTTAGGAATTCTCCGGTTGCCAAAAGAAGATTCGTTTTCTTTTAAAACTTTCTTTTCAGAAGATAAAGTCGTGACAAAAAGAAGCATGCTATCTTCAATCGCAAAACTTTTTGACCCATTGGGTAGGATTGCTCCATGTATGATCAAGGCAAAAATCATGCTGCAGGAATTATGGTGTCAAGGAGTGACGTGGGATGAACTAATAACACAAGAGCTTCCGCAGATACAGGACATCAGGATTGCACGGTGGGTACATGTAGTGAGCAAACGAGGCACAAAAAAACTGCAACTACATGGGTTTTGTGATGCTTCAGAGAAAGCATATGGGGCGGCCGTCTACTTGCGTGTCGAAGATGAGGAAGGCAATGTCGACCAGCACTTGATGTTTGCCAAGACGAAAGTGGCATCACTCAAGCCAATTTGTCTACCAAGGCTTGAGCTCTGTTGAGCGGTTATGCTCGACTATACCAAGACGGCACTGGATCTGACGAATTTGAAGATACACGCGTGGATAGATTCTACGATTGCTCTCGCCTGGGTCACGTCACCGCCAAGCCGATGGAAAACCTTCGTTGCCAACCGTGTAGCAGAAACGCCTTACGAACTGCAGCTCTTGGAAACACATTCCGACCCAACACAACCCAGCTGACTTCGCCTCGAGGGGTATATTGCCATCAGCAATTAAACGAAACGAGTTGTGGTGGAAGGGCCCAAGTTTCCTACGAGAGAATTGGAACTTTGAAATTCCCATTTAACCCAAAAGTATTAACCCTGACTTGGAGCAATGAAAAGAGAACACGACCAACATTTTCCATGTCACGCAACAACTCGGTTGATACAATGAGGTCATCAATCTTATGCTTAAGCAATCTTCGTTAATAAGGCTTCGTCACATTCTAGCCGATTACATTCAGTTTGTGTTTAACTGCCGGGCAAAACCTGAAGCAAGGTATAAAGGTTCATTGAAGGTCAACGAAATTGACAAGGCTCTGAAATTGTTGATAAAAACCTCACAAAAACAAATGTTCCCTGAAATGGATGTTGCAAAAAAGGTATATCCTAAACGTACCTTAAACTTGAATCCCTTTATAGATGCTGACGACATTCTACGTGTTGGAGGGAGATTGCAGAACTCAAACTTGGACGACGAACAGAGACATCCATCTATTTTGGCACCAGATCATCATCTCACACACCTTATCATAAGAGATGCACACAGAAACACAATCCATGGTGGTGTTTCTCTAATGATGGCGTACATCCGCACAGCGTTCTGGATTTTTTCGTTAAGGAGAAAGGTGAAGAAGATGGTGCATGAGTGTATCACTTGTTTCCGTCACAAAGCGAAGTCAATGCAACAACTCATGGGGAACTTACCTGAGCCAAGAGTTCGCATGGCAAGGCCTTTCTCCAGATCGGGTGTAGACTTTGCAGGACCCTTTGACATCAAAACCTGGAAAGGACGAGGTGCAAAAACGTTAAAGGGATATTTTTCAATATTCATCTGCCTGGCTGTCAAGACAGTGCATTTGGAGGTCGTGTCAGACCTTACGACACAGGCGTTCTTAGCGGCTTTCAAACGATTTAAAGCTCGCCAAGGAATGTGAGCCGAACTGTACAGTGATCGTGGCACTAATTTTGTAGGGGCGGAAACGGAGTTAGGGAGGATCCTGCAAAAGGCGAAGGTTGACTGGGGGTCGGGTAATGAACAACTGACTCAGCTGCACACAAAGTGAACTTTTATTCCCCCTACACCTCCCAATTTCGGAGGGCTTTGGGAGGCAGGGGTGAAATCGGTAAAGCATCACCTCAGAAGAGCGGTCGGAGTAGAATCTCTGACATTTGAAGAACTGTCAACGTTGCTTACTCAGGTTGAAGCCTGCCTCAATTCCAGACCGTTGTGCCCAATGTCGGACGACATCGAAGACTTGGAAATGCTGACACCAGCACATTTTTTAATCGGCGAAAGACTCGTCGCAATTCCTCAAGGAGACACTGCCTTCGAGAGGGTAAGTTACCTTGAGCGATGGAAGCGGATCAGCTCAATGACCAACTATTTCTGGCGCAAGTGGAGTACGGAATACCTGTCCAGAATGCAACAGCGCCAAAAGTGGATAACACGGGAGCCGGGACCAAAATGCGGCGACTTAGTTCTCATTAAAGACGAGAGACTACCACCGTTGCAATGGCGACTCGGACGAAACATCGCTACACATCCCGGAAACGACGGACTAATTCGAGTGGTCACTTTGAAAACAAGTACCGGAGAACTTACATGATCAATTGGGAAAATCTGCTGTTTACCAAGCAACACTAAGGAAATGCAAAATACTCAAACAACACAAAACAAGGATTTCTATTACTAAAATAACCAATTTTTCTTTTATTCTTCCTTTATACCTAAACAACACAAGACAACATTTTAAACAACACAACACAACATTTAAACAACACAGCATAAAACTTATAAGACACACTCTTTAAATAAATTCATTTGAAAATTAAAAGCATTTATTTTCTTTTAACAGCAATTTATTATAATAAAGAGACACAAATAATTACAAATTAGTAATAATTACTTATCCTAGATTCCCTACACAACACAACACACATACAGTCCACTCTAAATCACACAAAATCAATCATTCCATCCAACGCTGCAGAGTTCCAAAATTCCAAAATGCCGACGGGAATTGGAGAATCAAAACCCTTACGGCACTTGAAATTTTTCACTGAACACTCAACGTTGTCCAATCAACACAACGCAACATTTTAACATTTATCCCTTTTTTAAAAACACTTCAACATAAAACACTCAAATGTAAAATAAATAACTTAAACTATCGTAAATAAACAAAATAAATAATAATAACAAATATGTAAATAACAAAAAACTGAATATGTCAAAAAAAAAACTTACTGAAGATGAATTGCAACAACAATTCAAAGGAAGGTAGATTCCTGGCTTTACACAAAAATGTAAATACCACACACACTCACTAAGAACGCTAATTCGGCCATCATCAAAACACTAATCGTTCGCGAAAATTTCGTCGCACAGCATCGCACTGCACAACCAAAAATTGCGTTCAGTTTTTTTTTTCAGTTTTAAATGCATTTTATTTACCTAATCATTAACTCTTACATACTAACAAAAAATGCTTAAATGCTAGCTTACAATTACTTAACAATCTTATACTAACTTACTGGCCCCACGCAGGCACTCTAAGCTACTCTAAATTCTTATAACTATGTCTTTCGACCTTATTTACATTTTCTTTACGGATATTTATTTTCTATACTTAAAGCTAAGAAAAAAAATTGTTAACAAAAACTTAGCATATGGAATTTTTTTTATTTTTTATAAAAAACTTAATATCTAACTTAAAATAAACCTTAGCCTACCTAACCTAAATGTACAATACACACATAAACACACATAGACATTATACACAATCATATACATATATCAGTATACACCTTTGTATACACTGATATATGTATATGTTTCTTAAGTGCTAACCTAAACCTATGTAAGCTGGCCACCGATATTCACAGAGCAAATAAATTGGTCAGCTCTGCCTCTTTAGTGAGGCTGCTCCGTAATTGATGGAAACGACGGCGAAACATCTTCCCCATCATTCAACCACCAGAAATGCTGGTGCTGCCGAACGACATCCCTCTTATCGCGATTCCCCACCGCCCTACTGAACCTGTGGCGATCCACACTGCCGTGTGCTTCGTCTCTGTTGTAGTTGAGTCGCCTGCCCCCAGCTGTCCGAGCGACATGGAAGATTAACGGCACCGCTGATCTATCCTGGATCAACCCTATCTGATCCAAGTAGAGGAATGCTTCCGGCGGAACGAAGTCGTCAGAGCGCACACTCTCGTGGTAAAGGTAATTGGGGTAGTAAGCCCCAGATATCAGGTTATTCGTCGAGGTCATTGCTCTTACAATGTGCCTTCGAGTCAGCTCAATTACGAAGTTGTCCACCCGTATTGGGTTCGCCCTGTTGTAAAGGACCTCATTAGGATAAAATTTCTTGTACTCCGACTCTGGTGTTCTGTACAAGCGAAGACACGCCCTAAGGCAAGCCCTCTCAAACACCCGAATCTTTTCCATTAAGCTTGCTCGTACATTGAACCACACGGGACAACCAAATACCAGCATGGGCCTGATAAGGGCCATGTAGCAGATTACCTTTACCCTCGCATCGAGTTGGCTGCTATAAAACAGTCTCTTTGTAAGGGCAAAAGCACCTTTAGCTCTGCCCAGAGCAGCGTCTACATTCTTGCCAAAAGACAGAAACTGATCTAGCCAGATTCCAAGGTATCTGACAACATTTCGACAGGCAAGAGGCTGTCCGTGTTGTCCAACGATAGAGAAATTTCGCCAATTTTTTCTGGTATTCCTAGAGGCTCCAGACAACGGCGTCCTAAAGAGAATAGTTTCCGACTTCTGAAAGTTGATTTTCAACTTCCAGTCATCGCAAAATCGTCTTTTCTTATCGAAGTCACTTTGCAAGAGAGTATTAATAACCTCGATTTTTGGACCTGTTCTGTACGCTACCAAATCGTCTGCGTACGTGATAGTATGGGGAAGTGAACCTATCAAGTCGCTTGTATAAATGTTAAATAGAATCGGCGAATTGACCGCGCCTTGCTGAAGACCATTTTTAATTTGAAATATTCCAACAGAAGTCACATCACCATTCTTCACGATGAACTGTCTGTTGGTTAGCATATTATAAAGAATGTACAAGAGAGGTTTACTGATCCCCAGCCTAGTCAGCTAATAGAAAAGACCCTCTAACCATACGGTGTCGAAGGCCTTCTCCAAGTCAACAAGGCAGGCACCAGTACATTGTTTTTTGCCATTATTCCATTGGATATCGGACACCATGTGAGATATCATGTCCCGCCTTAAAACCAACCAAATTGATTATCCGGAACTATATGTTTGTCCTCAACCCACCTAGAAAGAGCTCTATTGATTACCCTTTCAAACACCTTACTGATATTCGGAAGGAGACTTATCGACCGGAGATTGGTCGGATTGGATATATCCTTTCCCTTTTTGGGGATAGTTTGAACCACCAACGTTTTCCAATGCGCTGGATAATGTGCATTATTCATTGCATTATTAAACAGGGTGGTGTAAATGTCCACCGCTTCTAGAGGAAGATGTCGAAGCACGATGTTCGGAATACCATCGGTCCCCACTGATTTATTAGCCCTGATTGTGTCGAAGATCTCATGGAGTTCTTCCTTCGAAATGAATGAGGGTAGGTCACCGTCTCTGGCAATGACATTATTGGCCATATTTTCTTCGTTGAACCAGGTGAAACCAGAGCCCTCGGATCGCCAGTTCCCCATTTCATTTCGAATGCACAAGTCGTGCACCAAGACGCGATTGTCCAGGTTGTCCTGGAAAGTCGCCCCTATGGTCTCAACCTTCTCCTGTGGATCCTCGATCACAAAGAAGTCGTCATCGTCAGTGGCCTCATTTGGATCAATACCTGCTATTGTCAGTAACCGTTCGTTGTCTGTTGTCCGGGCTATTTTAAGACACTGAAGGTCGTTTTGATCTTTTCTCCGAAATAGTTTATTTATTTGCGGAAACATATTCGGGTTGCTGGTGTTTACAGCCCGAACTTTGTTGTTCCAATACAATCTTACAGAAATTCTGTAATTCTCTTTTATTAGCGTTTGAATATTTTTAATCGACGACTTCAGTGTCCTAATCTCCGGGTCTTGTCGGTCAGTTAACTGTCTGTACAAGTCTTTAAGTCTTGTCAGAAGTCTACTTTTCTGTCGGTGCAGTGCGTCAATAGTAGGATTGCGGAACAGGTCTTCGTTAGTCGTACGTCGATACCGCGGTATTGCAGTGTCCATAGTTTGTTTAATTGTCTCGTCCATTCGTTTTAGGTAATTGTCGATCTCCTCGTTTGACAAATTCCTATTGGACGGTGGGTGGAGCGTGTTCGAGGAGAGCGCTCTTGTCAATTATGGGGAGAAGCGTGCCCATCGAGTCTTACTGTAGTTGTAAGAATATCTTTGGACAAACTCCTCAAATTCCGCAATTTCATTGGGAACTGTAACTTCGGTGCTAAAACCGCAATGGTCACTGTCATACACGAATGTGCGCAGACAGTTTAATCATTGTAAATTCGTACCTGTCAGTCGTATACGTTCGTCGTACAGCAGTAGATCCAAATAAGACCCGCCTCTGGGAAATGACGGGTTATCCGTCGCTTTAAGACCGAGTCTGTACACGATATCGTGCTGACTGAGTAGTAGGTTCCCTCTAGTATTTGGCAAATTATTTCCCCAATCTCTATGTCTAGCGTTGAAATCCCCGCCGATTATAAAATAATTCTCCCCCGATTCCAGTCTCAGAAGTCGAAAAAGCGTGTCGAGCTCTGTAATGAATAGGGTGGATTGTGAAGCCTCAGGTGCATAAACAGAGGCCAGCCAAGTACAGCCGCTTTCCACTGCGGAGCGGTATGTAAATGACAACTGCTTCCAACACCCGGAATCTGCGCAACACGCCCTTGTACACTCTGTGAATTTTTATACCTTCTTTAATGAAGATCGCGACACCGCCTCCACGTTTGGATCTGGGCCGATTTCTTCTTCTAACAATATAATTATTGTACTCCAGTTTGTGCTTATCAGTTAGCTTGGTTTCGCTAGCGAAAAGCACATCTAGTATTTGGCAAATTATTTCCCCAATCTCTATGTCTAGCGTTGAAATCCCCGCCGATTATAAAATAATTCTCCGCCGATTCCAGTCTCAGAAGTCGAAAAAGCGTGTCAAGCTCTGTAATGAATAGGGTGGATTGTGAAGCCTCAGGTGCATAAACAGAGGCCAGCCAAGTACAGCCGCTTTCCACTGCGGAGCGGTATGTAAATGACAACTGCTTCCAACACCCGGAATCTGCGCAACACGCCCTTGTACACTCTGTGAATTTTTATACCTTCTTCAATGAAGATCGCGACACCGCCTCCACGTTTGGACCTGGGCCGATTTCTTCTTCTAACAATATAATTATTGTACTCCAGTTTGTGCTTATCAGTTAGCTTGGTTTCGCTAGCGAAAAGCACATCAGGAGTTTGGTCTTGTAGCAATTTAAACTTCGCGGCTCTTCGTTCGATCCTAATTAGTGAATTAACATTCACCGCAAGGACCTTCAAAGTTTGCTCCACCATGTGCGTACCCATTACGACAAGTGTTGCGTTAGGCCCGGCAGCAGCGAGTAGATCTGGTCCACCCGCTTGGCCTGTTCTTACACCTGCTTTTGAAGCTGAGCCATCTGCCCTTGGATTGCGAGCAAGATGGCTAGCGTGTTAGGTGCAGCTTCCGTTGTTCTCGGCGTTGGCGCCGGAGAAGCAACAGTCGCTTGCTATACCGTAGCCCCCCTACCTGACGCCATTTGGGCGTAGGAAATTTGGGACGTGACGGCTGGTGTTTGAAACCTAACAGGTGAACGTTTGACCTCCACCTTCTGCTGCCGAGCCAGTTTTGCTTTTTTAATGTCAGCGAACTTAGGACAACCCCGATAGTTTGCGTTGTGTCCCACGTTTCCACATAACACGAACGAGAGCTGCGACCTATCGGATGCTCCGTCAACACCCAGAGCACACTCCACGGAACTGTGGTTCTTTGCGCACTTCACGCTTCGAGGTTGCATTTGGCAGTTCGACGCGGCGTGCCCGAACCTCTGGCAGCGAACGCATTGTATAATGCAGCATAAGTAGAGAAGATGTGACCATTACTTTTAGCCAAATTTTTTGGAGAAGACAACAATAAGAACCACTTAAGATCCACAAACTGAACACGGTCACGTTTGGTGACGACCATGTGGTATTTGCTAATAAAAGTTGTAAACGTTATGCCGATGATAATTCCAGTAATTTCCAACTTGGCGCCTGTACCTACCTGCAAATTACGTCGCCATTCGTCAGTTTCTTCTTGTGCACTAAATCCGCTAACATTGACATCCTACTATATGTAGGTAGACAAAAACAATCACGTGTGTTTGAGTCCCAATACATCCCGAGCATTTCTTTTTTATTCAAGTCACAATAATAAATGTCTTTTAAACGTAGCATCTCATCTGACAAGTTACTTATCGCACCAATAAACTTTGTTGAATTATTATCTCGAATACAGCATGGTTATGATTGTTGATGGCTGTCTTTTTGGCTAGCGGCTCTCAGTCAAAGAAATAAGATTTGCAGAGATACCTAATGAGATCCTAATGAGATGCACTTTCTTTTGTCTAAAAGGTTAATTCCAAGTAGCTGCTTAATATTTAAATTAAAACCAACGCTCGATGGAAATAATGTTATATGACTGGCCTTACCTGAGGCCTATAATTTAACCGAAACATCACAGCTTTACTAAACTAATAGTTCAGCATTATCAGGAAATGTATCTACATCAACATAATGATGTCATCGTCTGCGAAATCCGCTCTAAGTTTTGGATACCAAGTATAGTTGGCTTGTTGACTTGTCAACTTTGAAAGAATGCTTAGACAGTTCAAGTGCCACCACCACCACTAATTACCTATTGATCGGCTGACACTATTATATACTTATATGCGACCCTGGAATATTTTAAGCCTCTGCAGGTAGCCAAAGATGGGATGCTTTATTTAAATATTGGTCTATTCGGGCCATCCACTTGTAGATAGCAAGGGGTCTATTAACTGATGCAGTAATTTTATATCTGAGAAATAGCATAAACCGCTAGCGTTTACTTAATGCACTACGATGTGATTGCGGGGCAAATTTTATTGGGACCAGCAAAAAAGAATGGGTAATCATCGAACGGGGTTTGGAAACAGAATGTACTCGTCGTGGTGTCGATTGGATCTTCAATCCAGCAGGAAATGAGTTAGCAGGAGGGGTGTGGGAGAGACTTATTAGATGCGTTAAAAAGGTTTTCGAATTTACACTTAAAGAGAAAGTGCCGCAAGTAGAGACTCTTCAAAGCCTTCTAAAGCTGATAATTTAATCAACTCAAGGTCACTTAGTCATTTACCGCTGGAAAGTATCAACGTCGAGTCACTCACACCCAAATCATTTTTTTCTGGTGTATCCAAGTATATCCAGATGCTAACAGTCGATGAAAATGTCTGCTTATACAAGCAGTGGCATATATAGACATTACATCATCTATAAGAAACGTTTTGGAAAAGGGGGGTATCGGAATGTCTTCCTACACTTCCGAGTTGAACTAAGAGGCAGATAAAGGTTAATTTGCTAAAAGTGAGGACTACGTTCTTATATGCGATACCAATGAAAGCACAGGTGAGTGGAATTGTGGTAAAGTAGTAATGGTGTTTCCAGCACCGGATGGTCAGCTCCGTTACGCTGAAGTCAAGACCACGGCAGGTATCCTGAGGAAACACTATATCGTTGGTGACTCACATGGTGCAGGATGTTGCTGCAAATTTAAATTGTTATACAAATTCAAATACTTAAATACTCTTAATGCTTTGGGATAGTTAAATTACTTTGAATTCAGAATTATTAATTATTAATCAAAAATTTGTCCTTTATTGTTTTTTTGTTATCTGCTGACTTCTGCGATTCTGTAGAAGTATCCTATTGGCCATAACCTATTAAATCACGTTTTTTAATCACTGGCCTCGCCACATTGAAAGCATCGGTTCCCAGGGACCCAATGAAATGCGGAACATTGTGCTTCGACATCTCCCACTAGAAGCGGTGAACATTTATACCACCCTGTTTAATAATGCAATGAATAATGCACATGTATAATGCATGTGATGTGGTACATCACATCCCCAAAAGGGATAAAGATATTTCCAATCCAGCGAATCTCCGCTCGATCTGTCTTCTTCCAAACATCAGTAAGGTGTTCGAAGAGGTGATCAAGAGAGTCCTGACGAATTGGGTTGAGGACAAACATATAGTTCCGCATAATCAATTCGGTTTCAAGTCGGGGCATGATATCATTCATGCTGTGTCGAAACTGGTTTCTGATATCCAATGGAACAAAGGTAAGAAAGAGTGCACTGGTGCCTGCCTGATAGACTTGGAGAAAGCCTTCGATACCATAAGATTAGAGGAGGGACTCCTTTCAAGCTGGAGAGGTTGGGCATTAGTAAACCACTGCTGTATATTCTCTTTGATATGCTCTCCAGTAAACAGTTCATCGTGAAGAATGGTGTAGTAACTTCTCCTGGAACATTTAAAATTAAAAACGGTCTGCAACAAGGTGCGGAAAATTCGCCGATCCTATTTAACTTTTACACAAGTGATCTGATAAGTTCACTTCACCATGCTATGGCGTACGTAGGCGACTCGCATACAGATCATGCCCAAAGATTGAGGTCATTAATATACTTTTTCAACGTGACTTCGACAAAATTAAGCGATTTTGCAATGACTGAAAGTTGAAAATCAACTGAAAATCAACTTTCAGAAGTCGGAAACCATTCTCTTTAGGACGCCGTTGTCTAGGGATACCAGAAAGAATTGGCGAAGGTTCTCGATTGTGGGACAGCGCGGGCAGCCTCTTTCTTGTCGAAATGTAGTCAGATACCTTGGGATCTGGCTAGATCAATATCTGTGTTTTAACAAACATTTGGATGTCCCATGTGGATCAACGTGAGAGCAAGTTTATTGGAAAAGATTCGGGTGTTTAAGAGGGCTTGTCTTAGGACTTGTCTTCGCTTATACAGAACACCAGAGTCTGAGTACATAAAATACTATCCCAATGAGGTGTTGCACAATAGGGCGAACCTAATAAGAGTGGGCAATTTCGTCATTTAGTTGACTCGAAGGCACGTTGCAAGAGCAATGACCTAATCGAACAATCTGATTTCCAGGACTTACTACCCCAATTATATATACCACGAGAGAGTTCGCTTTTATGTCTTTATTCCTCCAGACGTGTTCCTCTATTTAGATAGCAAAGGTCTGATCCAGGACAGATTAGCGGAGCAACTAATCTTAAACGTCGCTCGAACAGCTGCGGAGAGGCGACTCAATTACGACAGAGACGTCGCTCATGGCAGTGTTGAGCGTCTCCGGTTGTGGAGGGCGGATTCCGAAGGGGAGGATGCTTCGGCGTCAAACTCCTCCAGTGATAGATAGCTTTATCTGAAGCAAAGTGGATCAGCCTAATTTTTTTAGCCATGGCCGGCTTTCATAGTTTTAGGTAGTAATAAGTTAGTTTTAAGAAAAAAAAAATGTATAAAAATAAAAAAATTTAAATATATATATATATATATATATATACACACATATATTTATATATTTAGTATATATATTGTGTGTATATATATATATGTATGTATTCATAAGACGTAAGTAGGTTAAAATTTATTTTTAGGTTGGTTGTAGGTTTAGTTTTAATTTTTATATGTAAAAAAAAGTCCAGGCACTAAGTTTTTTAAATTCAAATTTATTTTCTTAGTTTTAGTTTTAATAAATATAAAAATAAAAATAAAATCGCTTCTCGGCCTTATGGCTAAGATCAAAGTGTAGTACCAAAAATTGCGTACGCGGAGAACAGTTATCGTACAAAATAATACCACAAATTGTACCGAGTTGTTGGGAAAATCATTACAATGAACTTTTATTTTTTTTCATTTCTCATTTCTTTTTTTCTTTTTTGCGCTGCAGACGAAATATCACTTTCGGGAAACAATAACAGACAATCGATGCATATAAATATATATACATGCACGTATATACGATTGTGTACTCGCGCCTATGTACACAATTCAAAACGAAATCGAATTGCACGAAGGAAGGGGAGCAGACAAGTAATATAAATAAAAACACTTACCTTTTTATTAACAATAAAAAAAAAACTAAAAAAGGGAAAACTAACGTAAACTAAAAAAAAAAAAACCGAACAACACACGCGATAAGAAATTGACCCAGTTTTGGTCAATGATCAGAACTAAATATTGCAAACCAAAGTCAATGACACATATCTTATCTCCCTTTGTGGCTCGCTTGTTATATCGTCGTCCTTGTCACCTACATGTAATGTTTAAAATTATTAATTTACACGATTTTATCTCATTTACATGTAGATAGTCACAGTCACATAACACACAACTTTTATGTCAAAAGAGGTACAGTAAGGTACAAGATCGAGGACACTGCGGACGAAAATCGTCCACCGGGCGGGAGCATGTTCGTGAACAAAATGTATAACTAATATACATATATTTTTAGTTAAAATAATTATTTCATTTTTATATTAAAATTGTAATTCATGTTAAAACTGAGTTAAATTGATTGAAATTGTACTCTTATTTTATTAATAATGTAACCTATGAAACGTAACGTAAGATTACGTATTGTAAATTTAGTACAAATGTATGACAGTTGATAGATAAAAATGGAAGTAATTTCCGGAGACTAATAAAACGATCTCTTTGCTGTAACCCTGGAAAAAGAACAAACGTCTTTCATTAAACCGCATTTTTTTTGAATCCGATTAACCCCACCCAGTAACCCACACAGTAACCCAAAAAAAACCCTACACACCCCAACATTCATACATATGTTTTAAGCGAGCTGAACTTAACTGCATTGCATCGATTTCAATTATCATATTTATAGAATGCTCAATACAATCTTTAGTGAACAGTGAGGATCCGCCTGTAGAATTTTCTGACGGATGGTATGCATGATAATGACAGTATCCCTTTAGTTCCACGCGAGGTCCTTGCCTCAGGTGAGTTTTAGAAATCAAGCAAATGTCAATGTTGGCTTTTCGTAAGAACACTTCCCTTTCGTCGACTTTACCACGACGGATTTTCTTTCTTTCACTGCCATTTTTGTTTTAGCAATATTTGGTTTATTTGAAGTTGTTTTTGGGTTTGGGCGTAAGGTTTTTTTAAGCGTATCGCGCCTTTTTTGAGTTCCTTCGCCACTTCATATCCGCAATAGTTTGCTGGGTGCTTTCCTCGGTAATTTATGCAAGACGTAGGAAGTTCTTTATTTAAGTTGCGCTCTTCTGAGAGATGTTTACCGGCACATTTTACGCAACGCGGCTCTTTTTGGCAGGAAGTCTGCGTATGATTAAAGCCTTGGCAGCGCTTACATTGCGGGGTCGATCTTGTGTTCTTACGCACAGGTTCGATTTTGACTACGATATTTAGAAAAGTTTTAATACTATAGATATCTTATTTATTTTCGGACTTATCGAAACTGTGGAAGTACCCGCTTAACCAAGCTGTCCTCGTCTTGCTTTGTTTTTTTCTTTTCTTTTTTAATAATATTTACGACGTCTAGAAATTTAAAGCTCTTTGCATGGAAGTCGCTTATAATGTCGTCTTTAGTGCACGAAGGGTGAAGTCCTCTCGCTTTTTAACTTGTTCTCGAAAGTGTACCATTGGATCTTCTCGGTGTTTAATTTGTCAGACAATGCTTGGTAGTCATAGGAGTCGTCGACATTAACTTTTCACATATTTTTGGGCAGTAATGTAACCTTATACTTGGATTTTAGCGTTTCTTTGAGAAAGCACTGGAGCTTATTATTGTCTAAAACACCAACAACGTTAATTGGAGGCGGAAGACGTAATTTTTTTGGGATTTGATTTTTTTGTGACTCTTGGCACTTATCTTGAATGACTTCGGGTGAAGAACCAGCTTTACGCTTCTTAGACGGTCTTTTCCTGGTGATCCAATTTGTTTCGCGTGTAAGCTCTTCTTCGTCCGTATGGTAATCGCGACTAGTTGAGCGAGGTGGGCGGCCTTCTCGGGATTCGTTTATATGCATTTTTCTCAGAGTCTTGTTTTTTTTCTCGGAGTAAATCTACTTCTTTTATGAGCTCTTGAAAAAGTAGCTCCATTTGCTTAAGCTTCATATGGAGTGTGTTGTTTTCCTTCTCCAGGCTTTTGCTACCCGCTGAGTCCATTTTTCGCGCGTTGGCGCTTCGGGCGGACTTCTTTCCCCGGAGACATTCGATCTTGGTGGTGGAGATCATGATACCCTTGAACTTTTAGAGAAGTGATCAAACGACTGCGGTAAATTCGTTGACAGTCGGATTGACAGTCATTTTATAAGTGAAGCAGTATGAGGATGTGCACCACCACATACCGAGAACCTGTTTGCGCCAACACTTCAGTTTATTTAAATTTATATAAAACATAGAATTTTTGAATTTCCCGCCTTAAATAAATATTGATCTGTATTTTTCATTATGTAAAACTTGAACGTTAATCCATACAGTAAACTTCCCACAAGAACAAACTCACCACACTCAATTTTCTTCCTTTCCTCTTTAATACAGTTTGTAAATTGAATCATTGCATTGTTAACTTCAAAGGCGAATCGTTCGTTATGGTTTAAAAGAAAAAGAATAAATATAATTTTATAACGTTTAACAAAGTGGCTTGTCTTTCAATTTAAAAGTTCAGTTGGAATTTTTTACATGGCGTCCGTGACAGGACTCTAGAGGTCAAAGTAAATAAAAATCAGTGAAAAATAAACTATAGACAATTGATAAAGACTTTGACATTATCAGTGAAAGTGCTCGGTTCCGCGTTCGGTGCATTCGGTTAAGAAACTGCATACTACAAAATATTTCATCTTTAGTACTGCATCAAGGGCAGCCTTCACAAATCCACATAACATTGGTGAGTCTGTATCGTTCATTTTAGATTTTATTGATATAGATATTGCGCCAATAAATAAATAAAAAAAAGTACTTAAGTGAGCCCCTATATCGTCAATATTCGCTGGTATTTCATTTGCACATTCACATTTGAAAATCCGATCCTGCAAAGTAAGATAGAAATCCTTAAAGATAAGCCGGAACATCCACACGTTATATGAGTATAATACTAGTATAGATTTAATTCATTTTTTATTCGTATCGTGGCACAGAGTCATCCCGAGGTCACACTTCAAAGAGTCATTTTCTCAAATCGCAAGTGTTATAACATACACACATATAACAAGAATTGAATTCGCCTTCTCCGCTTTCGTCGAGAAATTCGTCATAGACTCAAAAGGTCTGCTCCAAAAAAAAAAAAAACCTGAAATATTGCAAACGATCGATTGTCAAATAATCTACACTTAGGACTTTGGACTCTCAGCCAATTATAGTTGTGAAGAATTAGCGTCGCTTCGGAGATTACCAGATTTCGTCGTGGGCAAAATTCGCTGCAAAGCCTTTCAGGAGTTTGTGTGATCACGTTTCGCTTTACCATTTGTTGCTGCTAGCATTGTTCAGCTTAGCGATCGTCGCCTCGGTGTCAAGAGAAACAGTTCGCTTGAAAGCTTTAATTCTGGTTGTTGCATGATCACATTTTTTCTCAGCAACATATTGCATAGCTCTTCTTCGTGGGATTCAATTCGCCGATAAAAATTTGCTCTCTTGATAGTCAGTTATTCGCTAGAATCATTTAATCTTAACAATTGAACTGAGGATGCAGATTATTTATCCAAATAAATTATAGCTTATTATTGCAACAGCTTTTAATCGAAAAGCATTCCAGTTGCAATTGGTTCAGCGCTGGATATTAATTGTTGGTGACACATTGAATTGTTTCGCAACACTTTGAAGACTTACAATAAAAAATTTGGCTACAGTTCGAGTCAGCTATTTTACATAAACTTCATAAATACAATATTTGATCGTTATTCAATACAAAACATTCATTCGCGTCCAATTTAATTCTCATCATGTCGGTTCAAGAAACCTCAGAAACAAAATCTAAAACGTTAGAGACATTAAAGGTCAATCGTGCTTCAACAAAAGGAAGCATTTCCCGAATTAAAAACATAATTGAGACGAAGGCTGGTACTTTAGAGTTAACTGAATTGGAGTGTCGCTTAGGGATATTAGAATCCTACTTCAAGCAATGTCTGAGTTACCAAACACGAATAGAAGAAATAGTCCCTGCGGATAGTGGTCGTAGTGAGATAGAAGATTTATATTGTACAATAAAATCTAAAATTTTGTCGCTTATGGGAAATAATAGAAATAATAGTATTGCAGTTGCGGACACTTCTCTGACAGCTACTTTGACTCCATCTTCCCGCCTACCTCTGCAGAGGTTGCCAAGATTTTCTGGAAGCTATTCGGACTACAAAAACTTCATCGGAGTTTTTAAAAACCTTGTTCATAACGATAGTTCACTAGCACCTATTGAAAAATTTAATCATTTAATTTCCTGCTTAAGTGAAAAGGCTCTTGGAACAATAAAGGCATTTCAAATCACTGAGGAAAATTACCCTAAGGCATTTAAGCGGCTGGAAGAAAGACATGACAACAAGTGCTTGATCTTTTTAGAGCATATCTCAACTCTGTTCGATCTACCAAAAATGAAAGGTGTTTCGTCCTTGCCACTAAGAGACTTAGTAAATGATGTTTCTGCATTGCTAGATTCCCTTAAATCGTTGGGTAGTTATGAAGAGATCTGCAACTCAATTTTGATTCACATAGTTATGTCCAAAGTAGATACAGAAACCCACAACAAATGGAATGAGTCTCTGGATTATTCTACGCTGCCTAGTTGGGAACGTTGTTCAGAAGTCCTTAATACGCGTTGCCAGTTTTTAGAAAGTTAGGAATCGAAAATGGTAAATACAGTAGCTGGGAAGTTAGATCAAAACAATAAGCCGTTTCAAAAAAGATCGTCACGTGTCTCACTGTCTATGACAAAAACCATCTGTTTCTTATGCAAATCTTCGAATCACATAATTGTGGATTGTAATAAATATAAAAACTTACGTGCTTACGATAGATTTAAACACGCAAAGCGTTTGTCGCTCTGCATCAATTGTCTTAGCAAAGGCCATGGAGTAAATAGCTGTTCGGTCGAAAGATGCAGTGTGTGCTCGGAGCCACATCATCAACTCTTGCATAGGTATGGGAGCCCTAACGTCCAGATTGGCACGTTAGCCAATCAGACATCTCCTCAATCAAATACAAGTATTTCAGGGATTCCAGTAACGTCACGAACAACTTTATTAAACTCAAATGCAGCAAATACTGAAACACAAGTTATTTTAGTCACTGTGGTAGTGAGGGTTAGGAATAGGGCAGGTGAATTCGTTCCAGCAAAAGCCCTCCTGGATTCAGGATCCCAAATAAATTTAATGACTCAAGCATTAGCAAACTGTCTGCAACTAAGTCTAGTTCATAGTCCAGTAAAGGTTAGCGGAGTGGGCACAATAGGTACAACCATCGAATCTCAGACAACTACCGCATTACGATCCAGATTCAGTAGCTTCGAGAAGAATGTAGAATTCGGGATTGCACGTTCGATAACAGAGTTTCAACCTCAAAGAGAACTGTTAACAGGTGCTTGGAATATTCCAAAGGACTTACAATTGGCAGATCCATTATTCTTTAAGCCTCATATAATCGACATGCTATTAGGAGCGGATCTCTTCTTTGAACTGATAGAAAGTGGAAAAATTAGATTAGGTCCAAATCTACCTATGCTGCATAAGACAGTATTTGGATGGATAGTATCAGGTGCCTGTGTCACTGAGGGAAGCAGAAGCTGCAACTTATTACGAGTACAAAGGGCTTCGGTGGACTCATTCTCTAACCTTGAAAAGTTGGTAGCAAAATTCTGGAACATGGAAGAAATATCTAGCATATCGCGCCTCACACCTGAGCAAGAAATTTGTGAAGAACATTTTAAGAAAAATCTTCGCATCCTCCCGAATGGTAAACTTTCCGTACGGCTTCCTTTCAAAGATAGCCCATCGCAGTTAGGTTTCTCATTAGACGCAACTAAGAAAAGATTTTTTCTGCTAGAGCGTAGGCTGGACAAAAACTTGGAGCTGAAAAAGGAATATTCACAATTCATTGAGGAATATATAAAACTGGGACATATGTCGCTAATTGAGCACATGAGTCACAGTAAGCCTCATTATTACATGCCTCACCAATGCGTTCTCCGTCCAGAAAGTGAGTCAACAAAACTGAGGGTAGATTTTGACGCTTCGTGTAAGACGACTACTTCTTTGTCACTCAATAATTTGCTGATGGTAGGCTCTAATGTACAGGAAGAAATGTACTCAATCATATTGCGATTTAGGAGCCACGAATTTGCCTTAACAGGAGATATACAAAAAATGTATCGTCAAATTGAAATTGACCCCAATGACCGACGGTTTCAGCTAATTCTCTGGAGGTTCAACTCGTCAGAAAGGCTTAATACTTATTGTCTTAATACTGTCACTTACGGAACTGCAGCTGCACCATTTTTAGCTACGCGCAGTCTTAAAGAAATCGGTCTTAGGAGTAAAGTTTCACACCCCCTCGGAAGTAAAATAATTTTGACAGATTTTTATGTTGACGATCTTATTACGGGCGCTGGATCTATAGAAGAATTAAAGAAAATTCAAGAGGAAGTAACTTATATATTAGGTCTAGCGCACTTTGAGTTACACAAATGGCATTCAAATGCTTCATTGAAGTCGGCTACAAAGACAACAAGGGTAGAGTTTATACCAAATGAAGCTGAAACAACCAAAACGCTCGTCATAGAGTGGAATCCGAAAGAGGATGTTTTTAACTTCTTTTATAAAGACTTGGTTTCACTAACCAATTCAACAAAGCGCTCTGTTCTGTCCGCTGCTAGCAGGTTGTTTGATCCTCTAGGGTTGCTTGGGCCAATCATTGTAAAGGCGAAAATGTTTCTCAAAGAACTTTGGGTTGAAAAATTGGATTGGGACGATCCTTTGCCAAATGCACTTGATAGTTGTTGGAAAGGATACATAGCAGATCTCCGAAATCTTGACTGCATTCGTATTCCACGGTATATCTATTCCCCACGGTCTAAGGATATACAAATTCATGGATTTTCGGACGGCTCAATAAAGGCCTATGGATGTTGTCTGTATGCTAAGTGTACCGATGAATTTGGAAACGTTTCAGGTCGTTTACTCACAGCAAAATCGCGAATAGCTCCTTCAAAAACGCAATCGTTACCTCGACTAGAGCTTTGTGGTGCCCAGTTGCTAGCCAAATTGTGGCAAAAGGTTAAAAATTCTTTGAAAGCGGAGTTTGAAAAAGTATATTTTTGGGTCGATTCCGAAATAGTTTTGTATTGGATTGCGTCTCCATCAAATTTGTTCGACACATTTGTGGCCAATAGGGTCAGCGATATTCAGAGCTTAACTTCAAATGTCTGCTGGAAACATGTTAGATCGGAAAACAACCCCGCAGATTTAATATCTCGTGGAAGCCTAGTTGAGGATTTGAATGCGTCAATTTGGTTCCAAGGTCTGGAATTCTTGAAAAATTCTTTGAAGGATTGGCCCAAAAACTCAAAATTTAACAAAACTACAATTGACACTTCAGTTTTGGAAGAAAAAAGAAAAAAAAAAGTGAAACTATTAATAAATACAGCAGCTTCATGAAAGCAATTCGAGTTGTAGGATACATACTGCGCTTTTGCAAGATAACTAAAGGCCAAAAACACTTACAAGGAAAACCATTATCTGCAGATGAGCTGGACGAGTCAATGATCGCAATCGTGTGGTGCATACAACAGAGAAGTTTTCCAGCAGAAATAGCTCAAATAACTACAAAAAAGGAAAATCAGTTCTCGAAGGGCATAGAAAAATTGTGCCCATTTTTAGACATCGTTGCCAACAGAGCATTGCTTCGTGTAGGTGGACGTATCAGGAATGCCGAGATGGAATCCAAAACTAAATTCCCAATTCTCTTACCAGGGGACAACGCGTTTGTGAAAGAGTATGTGCGATATTTGCACATTAAAAATTACCACGCCGGTCCTCAAGCTCTTTTGAATTTCGTTCGAGATAGATTTTGGATACTTAACGCTAGGAAGTTGGTCAGACACGTTGTCAACAAGTGCATCCACTGTATCAGGTATAAGCCAATATTACTTGACCAGGTAATGGGAAATTTACCAAAGGATAGACTAACTCCAGGTAGACCTTTTAGTATATGTGGTGTCGATTTTTGTGGTCCTATACTAACTTCTTGGAAGATTCGCGGAAAGAGACCATACAAATCATACATCGCTGTCTTCGTTTGTTTTGCCACAAAGGCGGTTCATTTAGAAATTGTATCTAACCTCAGCTCCGAAGCTTTTATAGCTGTACTAAAGCGACTCATAGGGCGAAGGGGGTGTCCAAATAAAATATATTGCGATAACGCAACCAATTTTGTTGGCGCAAAAACTAAATTAAATGAATTTAGACATAAATTTTATAAAGATCTCACTAAAAAATCTATTCTTGAGTTTGTTGCAGAAAAGGGGATCCAATTCAAGTTCATACCGCCTCGAGCGCCTCATTTTGGAGGCATTTGGGAGGCAGCAGTCAAAGCAGCAAAGACCTTATTGACGAAAACTTTTGGTGGAGCTCTTTTGACATTTGAAGAACTCAGCACGGCACTGGCTGAAATAGAGGGAATTCTCAACTCAAGGCCAATAACTGAAATGTCATCAGATCCTAGAGATATCAGTGCTCTTACACCCGGCCATTTTTTGATTGGCGCACCGATGAATTCGTTTCCTGAACCACAAATATTAAGTAATAAAATTTCATATCTTAACAGGTGGCAAAGAATTACAGCCCTAAAGCAGCAGTTTTGGAAGAGATGGTCAACTGAATACGTCCGAAGTCTTCAAGAGAGGTCCAAATGGTGTACCACCAAGACGAATATAAAAGGAGGCGCTCTAGTTATTCTGAAGGATGAAAACCTACCTCCATACAAATGGGTTCTAGCGAGGGTGGAACGAGTTATAAGAGGAGATGACGACAACGTTCGGGTGGTAGATTTGAAGACCCCAAATGGGATATTTCGACGTCCAATAACCAAGATAGCACCGGTTAATCTGGATTGACAGCACAGCTCGTCAATGGGGCCTGAATGTTTTCGCCAACACTTCAGTTTATTTAAATTTATATAAAACATAGAATTTTTGAATTTCCCGCCTTAAATAAATATTGATCTGTATTTTTCATTATGTAAAACTTGAACGTTAATCCATACAGTAAACTTCCCACAAGAACAAACTCACCACACTCAATTTTCTTCTTTTCCTCTTTAATACGGTTTGTGAATTGAATCATTGCATTGTTAACTTCAAAGGCGAATCGTTCGTTATGGTTTAAAAGAAAAAGAATAAATATAATTTTATAACGTTTAACAAAGTGGCTTGTCTTTCAATTTAAAAGTTCAGTTGGAATTTTTCTTTGTATCTACCTCTATATCAGTACTTTAATTCTTCTGGCGCATTCGAAATTGAACGCTCTCAGTTCTTGAAATTGAAAGCCAGCTCCTTATGTAGAAGCCACTTCGCTGGTATATATTGTGTATAGAACTTCTTTGGCCAGCTTGATCGCCTTGGTTCCATTAGGCAAGCCATTACATCCTTGTATTAGGATGGCCCATTTTAAGCATAAGGGTTTCGGCGTCCCATCAACCTTCGGCTGCTTTGCGATCTCTTAATCCATCAGTGAGAGAGAATATCCGACATCTAAAAATGCGAGTATTTGCAACTGAATTCTTTTACCATACAAAAAAAAAAACTGCAACGACAGGAAAAAGAATCAAACTCGTTTTTCATGGGGTCTCTTCTGCGAATTCGTTTTTTCGTTTATTTCCCTGACGGTTTCATTGTCATGCCTTCTTTTCGCAACCCGAATTTCCTTACTATAGTTGTGAAGCAGCCTGTGGTGTTTAAACTAATAACTCCCGAACACGTAGTCGTGCATCTTTTGTTGGCGTGTTTCATTAAACACATTCGGCAAAGTTGATGTTCCCATACTTCTGACAACCTTTCGGTTCGGCTTTTTTCTAAAACTGCGGGCATTCAGCAACGGAAACACATCTTGCACAGCAAATACGACATCGGCTTTCCAAGGCCTAAGCATTGAGGAAGTTCATATAGTTGTTATCTTCATGCACGACAAAACCAGAAGCCTCTATAGTGGCACGCAAATTTTGCACTGCGAGAGCAATTGTTACTACTCGTATGGAGTCAAGTTTTCAGGCTTTGGTGATGGTATGAATAATTATCTCAATTCGTCTATAAAGCATTTTGGGGCTTGGTCTGGTTGGATTAGTAAACTTCTCATGGCATTTAAGGCCTCGTCTTTTAGGAGTTTATTCAAACGGTGTAAATTTTCCTCGTTGTTGAAGGCATAAAGCTTGGTGCTTCTGTTAAAGTCTGAAATAAAGAGAGACCATTCTTTAAAATCTCCTTCAAACGGCAGCAAATGCAGTTTGGATATTGGATTCCTACTTAAATGGTGGGTTTGAGACTCACTTGGATTAGGATGGTAATACGCAAAAATTTGTGGAGTTTCGAATGTATGTTGCTGGTGTATGGCAATCTCATAAGATTCCATGATGATCCCCAAGCTATTCATTGATCTTTAGTTTGGATGCGTTAGTTCTACCTCCCTTTCCGCAACTTTCCGAATCGCGTAAACATTTCATATTTCCTGGCTAAGTACTCGGAATCTTTTCGTTTCTTCCTCTTCAACTCTTATTTTCTCGTTTGTTCTCTTAAGTTCTCTCTTCTTCCACTTTTTGGATCGATGAATTTAATTTAATTTTAATTTTGGTGGGGGCTGAGGCCGCCCATTTATTTGACTTAGTACAAGCTTAATCTAACTATAAAACTACCAGAACGACTTAAGAGCTAGGAACCAAGTGAATGATGGAGGAGCTCTGGGTTGAGACGAGGAGTGCTCAGGTAGAAATCAAAAACGGAGAGGTTGATTGGTTCGTGGGAGCCATAAGAGGTGCGATGAACCGGTAGATAGAAGAGACGAGGACAACGTAGATTACGCGGGTTGGTGTTGAAGGATATAGAGTTGAAAGGGATGCGCAGTCGATGAATACAAACAATATCAGCAATATTCCTACCTTCTTCTAAAGAATTCATATTAAGAAGTTTAAGCTGGTACTGACAGGAGGAAGATTAAAGAGTCGTTCCAGGGCACCACGGAGAGAAATCAACGTTAATACCCTTGATTCGGGAAACATGAACTCGGTGAAAGGCGGACCAAGCTGACTGGCATACTCCAGCGAACAAAGGTAACATAGAGATCTGGCTACCTATGGGTTGGAAAATTCCTCGGACCACCGTTTAATAAAGCCAGGTGATGAGTTGGCTTTAAGGATCATCTTATCGATGTGCGAACGGAAATTAAGCTCACAGTCGAATAATATGCCAAGGTCTTGAAAAGACTGAACCAGGCGAATTGCTGGACCATAGAGAAAATAAAGTCGGGAGGAGAAGATTGCATTTGTGAGAAGGTTATAGATTGACATTTGGCTGTATCAAATTCTAGGCAGTTTTTAAGGCAACAGATTAAAAACCCATCAAGGTCCTCTTGAAGGAGGGCAGAGTCATGGGGAGAAGAAATAGTTTTAAAAATTTTTGTGTCGTCCGCGTAAAGAGGAGTACTTATTGACCCTCTCAAGATCGTTAATAGTAAGAATGAAGAGAAGTGCACTAAGATGGCTGCCTGCGGAACCCCAGATGAGGTCAGGAATGGAACAGGAAGTGCGGATTTAAGCCGAACACTATAATAACGGCTTATCAGGTAAGAAGAAATCCATTTTATTAAAAGAGGTTCAAAGCCGAGAGTAGACAATTTGAAGAGAATTAATTGATGAGATACCTTATCAAACGCTTTAATGAAATCAGTTGCGATGACATAGATTTCTTTGTCATTTTCTAAGGCTGCGAGAGTAAAAGACATGAAATTAAGTAAGTTTGTGGTAGTTGATTTGCTTTTTAGAAAACCATGCTGTCGAGGAGAAATAAAAGGCTTGAATTTGAAGCTTAAGGCTTTGAATAAAATTCTTTCAAAGAGTTTGGGTACATGAGAGAGAACAACGGCGGGGGATCATCAGACTTTTCTTCAATAACTGCAGGACCGAAAATGTGAGTGAGAAAGGGACCAACAGAGAAATTTGGTAGGTCATTGAAGTAAGAGGGATCTGGTATGAAGGAGTTGTTGGCAAATGATTATTTGAAAAATGTAGCAAAAAATTTGGCGATGGTAGGAGGATTACTTGAAGATGTGGTTTCGAAAGCGAGGGAGTAAGGATAACCATCGGTCTTACTTTTACAATTGACAAATTGAAAAAAGGACTTGGGGTCATTTATAAGATTGGTTTGCGCACTATTCAGGTAGCGTTCATAGAGAGGGTTGTAGAGTTCAATGAAATGAAGATATTCACCTAGATAATTTGACTAGTCTGAAGAAGAGTAGATGCGAAGGAATACAGCTAATAACTTGTTTCTTTTGTCTCGTAGAGAGCGGAGCCTATGATTTTACCAAGGAGGGGCAGAAGAAGATGTTTTAAGATGTTTTTTATTAATATGGCACATAAAGGGAGATGGATTTGAATATTTCTCTGTAAAAAATGGAGAGGGTAGCGACCAGAGATAGATTAGTAAACTTGAAAGAAAACCCTGCTTAGGTAGGTATTGATTTTAGGGAAATTAGCTTTGAAAAATCTTTAAGAGAGACTTGCAAGGGGAGGCGAGTGGAGGGGAGAGTTGTGGAAAAATGAAAGACAAAGTAGATGATGAAAGTTATCAGTAGTAGAAAGAGGTAGTGAGGAGTACTGATACTTAGGAGTTGATGGGATCGGTTGTTAATATAGGGCCTAATTGACTTTCCATATAACTGGAAACACCACTGACTCGACATAGACTAGAGTCTGTTAACCTATCTAAGTAGAAGCATTCCTTAGTAGAAATAGGGTCAGAAGCAATGAAAAAAGATACGTCTTCGGATTAAAATCGCCGAAGATAATGATATCATCAATCGAGTCTGATAAGTCGATTAAACTGTCAATTGCATCAACAGCAAGTTGGTAGGAGTCGATAAATTGGGCCGGAAGAATGCAGCAACACATAGTGTATAAGCATCTACGAGTAAGTGTTATTTTAACTGACATAAAGTCGAGCTTAGAAGAAGACGAAGTTGCAAAAAGAGGGGAGTGAAAGTTGTTGTGAATGGTCGATGATACACCTCGACAAGGAGAGTCTATCAAGCGGGGCGTGCGATCATCACCTCGAAAAACATTAAATGAGAGAGCATAATTGGGTTTTAGAACACAGTCCTCTTACGTTCTGGTAATCGAAGGTGAGAGAAAGAGAGATATAGACGTATATTCTCATTTATCTTTTTATTCCTAAGCCTCGAGAGTGCATAGCAATATTCGGTAGTATCGCTAATTTGCTGCGTTAATTTAACAGTGTGTGGAGGGATAAGAGAGAGTGGTTAAGGAAGAGGGGTTTGATGTCGCAACGGATAAGATGTCGGGAGTGGGGTTTAGAACGTGAGAACGTAGGGATTCTTAGCTCCAGTTCTGAGGTTGAAATTAGGGAAAGGTGTGTGTGTTTGGAGTTGAGTAGTGGCAGCTTGAAATGTAGAGGTTAAGTAAAAGAAAACACGTTGACGCTGGGGCTTGGTTTACGGTGGAATAGAGGGTGTTGGAGTATGGGTGGGGAGCTTTAAACTAGGAAAAATTTAAATTTTGAGCTGGGTTTGGTATAGGAAGAGGAGCTGGGTCTTGGCAATTTGGATTTACTTGCTAACTTATTGGCTGGCTTTAGTATGATGAACTGCTTAACTTTATGTAGCTTCTTGGGTATATTTTCCGACCATTTGCATACACAAATCTTTCCAAGATTGAAAATGTTGCTGACTGGATTATGAATAATCATTCATATTTAGCCGGAAGATTGAATATGAAGCTGCGCTTGCTTCTGTGGTGAGATGTGAAATTGCAGTGGCTAATGGTGATACCATATTTCTTGTCGAGGAAATTTGAGATCCAATCAACATCACTGTTGGGGGGGTGCTTTTAATAAGAAGCGTAGTGACCAATTGATTATTCGAAGCAAGCTTGTCAAGCTTACGTTGCCTTTCGGAAGGTGTCCAAATTGAATTAAAATGATTGATAAGCGTTCGTGGGGCGGCGACTGGACAAGTTGGCGTAGATATGTTCTCTGTTGTCAACTTGGAAGAAACTTGCGGTGAGCGTGAATCCATTTCAGTTTCCATTAATTCAGCCATGAGCTAAGCATTATAGTAGACATTTTGGTAAGGCTGCGAGAAGTTTGGTGTGTCATCGATTTTACTGTTCGTTGTTGCGATTCGATATGTGTATGCGATTCAATATCGCATTCAATATCGCATATATATATTCAGTCAAAACAGACATCGTTCACTTTATTAAAGATAACTTCGAGCATAGGATCAGATTGTTTAACTTGCGCAGAATAGATAGCTCTGATGTCACTCAACACTTTCTCCAGGTGACGTAAGGAAGGTTCTTCATTCCTGGGTCTCCCAGAATCTAATTTAGGCCTGCAAATTGTTTATCCATGTATTGTACTTTGGAGTCTATAAGAGTCTGGACTGAGTTACGTGACCTTTCAACACTTTTAACACTGTTTTCAATAATCGAAATATTGTCCGTAATCTTTTTGGAGAGTGCGTCTTGACAGGAGTCATTTTTACCGCTTAGGCATTTTATTGGCAAAGTGTGATACTCTCTTCACAAAAAAAAAGGAGATTATCGGAGAATTCTTTGATAAACACCGTATTTCGTTTGTTTAACCCATAGTTAAATTAGTTTCCTCGTTTGTGGAGAGTACCTATAATAGCTGTATGGTGTATCCCATCGCTGGAGGGTACCACATCTAAAGGTGAATGGAGGTGTGCAGATCGGGACTTGGCTTTAGTATTTCGAGCAGGAGCTTTGGCTTTATTAGTAACTACTTTCGCAATAGAAAGGATTTTCTCAAAGGGGTACTAGAAATGGAATTATTCTTACGTTGACACGTTGAAATACCCCGTTTTCTTCGCTAATGTAACTATCCACGTTAACACACGCGTAGTTGTACCAAGAATGGCAGCGATCGTATTACACTATGTTTCCAGTGCTGTTAGGTTTCTTGCAGGAATCGCAGTCATATCCCTCTAGTGATTCTAGTGGTAGCATCTGTTGACTCCCCCTTTTAGGCGGCATTGTTGAACGGGCGGTCCGTCGTCTCACGCTGTAAATGGTCGACCACGCCCCAATAATCGTGGCGAGTATATTTGAGAGGTTTTCACGCCTCAGCTAAACAAACATCTTCTTTGATGAATTATAAAACGCTCTCCAGCGAAATCTGACTTACAACTTACAAACTGTGATAGTTAGATATCTCGAGAAATTGTTTTTTTAAATTTTGTTGCGGCTACGTGGCAACAAGTCGTCCTATAATCCTCCCGTTTGTGACGATTGAAAGTTGGTTTATGTGGGTTGTTACAAAGCCTATATTTTATTAAAAGGTTTCAGTTTAATGTAATACATTTTTTATTTTTATTTGTTTACTTACAAGTCTCTTTCTTAAAGTTAGTATTTACTATATTTATTTTAATTAATTTTAGGATTTGTATATACTTATGCATTCTTTATTTAAAGTAATTCAGGTTTTTATGAAGCGAAAAACGTAATGGCGTGTGTAAGCATTCATAGTTTTAGTTTTAAATGCATTTTATTTCCCTAATCATTAACTCTTACATACTAACAAAAAATGCTTAAATGCTAGCTTAAAATTACTTAACAATTTTATACTAACTTACTGGCCCCACGCAGGCACTCTAAGCTACTCTAAATTCTTATAACTATGTCTTTTGACCTTATTTACATTTTCTTTACGGATATGTGTAAGCATTCATGCGGAAAGGCGAATGTGAAAAGGGCGAAGAATTTCCAACACCCATTAAGATGTCTGTTTCCTGTGGTCGTGTTTGTCAAGTTAAATTTTTCGCTTAAACCCATAAGGTGGAAAGCCATATTCTTTTTTTTTTGTCCCCATTTGCACTTAGAGTATTGGGACTGTTCAGAGCAGATAGCAGTATGTATCCAAGTTGAAACTCAACAACGCACAGGGAACGAATTAACTGAGACCTTTGATGTCAAAATTTATTCTAGATAAGGTTAAACTTTTTCACTCACAACTACTATCGTATGTTCATGATATTGACATAATTCCTTAATATTGAAATGGGAGCTGCCAAAATGGATTTAGCGGTAAATGAGGACAAAAACAAGTATCTCTTTTTTTCTTTTCCTTTTAAAAACTTAACACTCAAGTGGGTATTAATAAACTTATAATGCCTCAGCATATGTTAAGTTTTTCGGAAAATGGAATAGGGTGAGAAGGAAAGATGCTTGAGCTCAGTGGTTATTTTGCTCCATGATTGGCATCCAACATTTAATGGGGAGACTAGATTCTTTATCGTTTATCTCGAAATTTTCAAATTTTAGGTTAACTTTTTTGTCAAAACTTTTGTCTTCTCTTCAGTATCTACGATTTTTATGTATGATGTAGGGGGTAACCCTACGAACAACGGAAGTTATTGCAAACCACTATTTTATTCGGGCAAATGGGTCACAAAATAAGTAGTGTGTTCAAATAAAAAAAAATTTACTAAGACCTGTCAGTTAACAAGTAAAACAAAGTTGGTTGTCCAACGGTAAATTTTCTGCTATTGCGTGGAATGTTTTTGTTTAATTCAGCAACAGCTTTTAAAATATGCCGATGTTACTTTATTTACAGATTAAGAGTGAATGAGTAAAGTGTTTAGCAAATTTTTAAGAAAAAATGTTTTCTTTCGTTTACGGTTTCTCTAATGGAGATGCAGGGTTAGCTAGATTAGAGTACCAACGGCGATATCCTAGACGGAGGCTCCATTCTAGTCCAACTTTTATCAATGCTTTTCACCGCCTTTCAACCGTCGGCTCAGCATATGGGTTAAGAAGAAAAGGATTATCTAACATAACAGCAGCACAATAAGAAGAAAGAATTTTAAATGCTGTAAGAATGCAGCCATCTATTTGCACTAGAAGGCTTGCAGCACAGTTGCAAACTCCAAGAACTACAATCCATAGAGTTCTTCAAGCCAACAGCGTTTACTTCTTTCATTATACGCCCGTACAGGAACTTCTACCAGGGGACTTCCAAACAAGGATTGAATTTTCCCAATGGCTGCTGCATCAACAAGATGAGAATGAGCAGTTTATTCAAAAAAAATTATGGACTGACGAAGCCTAGTTTACGAAAATGGGCATTACCAACCAACAAAATTCCTACTATTGGGCAGTGTCTAATCCTCATTTATAACGAACATCATCTTCTCAAAGGTAAAAATTCTGTTGAAATGCAGATTTTTTGTTAACTGTATATCATTTTACAGTTTAGCATGAATGTCTGGGCCGGCAGTACTACCCAAGACTTTAGTCGGGCCATTCATACTTCCACATGTATTAAATTCAACATTCTATTTAGAATTTTTGAGAGACCAGTTGCCGGAACTCCCGGAAAATGTTCCTCTAGCTCAGAGGCAAAGAATGATTTTCCAACACGATGGAGCTCCTTGCCATTGCAGCAATAATGTAACTTCGTTTTTAAATCAAAAATAAACGGTGGATTATCCGATTTGGTCCTTTTCCTTGGCCACCTAGATCTCCTGACCTAACGCCAATGAATTTTTTTTTCAGAGGAGAGGAGCTAGGAGGCATTTCACCAAATATTAATTTGTAGTCTGAAATCATCAAACACTCCAGAACGTGCATCTAAAGGCACCGGCAGGATTTCGAAAATCTACTATAAAAGCGTAGAAATATTAAAGTGTAACGGTCTATTTAAAAGGATATACAATTTATTTTGTGACCCAGTTGCCTGAATAAAATAGAGGTTTGCAATAACTTCTGTTGTTCGTAGGTGGAACAGTCATACATGAGAATCGTAGATAATGCAGAGAAGACAAAAGTTTTGATAAAAAAAGTTAACTTACAAGTTGAAAATTTTGAGATTAACGCAATTTTCAGATGAAATTGGTCCAACGATTTTTCAAAATGTTAGTTTTAAGATGCCATAATTTTGGCTGGCATTCATAGAACCCGACAGAATTTTAGTATTTTATGCACGCTGAAATTCCCTTTCAAAAATGCGCACAACGGTTTATTAAGCTGAATTTGTTAAAAGCTACGGCCTTTTAAAGAGTTTTACCTCCAAATCAGAGGTTCCTCACTTTAACGGCCTATAACTTGGTGGGGGGTGAAAATAGACCACCCCCGAACAATACAATTTTTTGTTTGCCATAACTTCAGGAATCTTCAGCTATCAAGACGAACACCCAAACTGGGACACCCTGTATGAGCCAAATACAGCCTTAATAATAAGATAGTCCCAGAACTAATTATGGTTCGAGCCAATATCAAGTGCTATATTAGTTGTGTTTTTTTAGACGCATGTTAGCAATTATCTCTTAACTACAAAAGAGATGATATCAGAAGACTGGTCAGCTTTAAAACGGGACACTGTGGGATTCGATATCACTTACACAAGCTCAGTGTTAATTAGGAAACTGAATGCGTCTTTCACATGGAAGAAGACGAAACCGCAAAAGTCATATTATAATATGTATGTGAATGCGTGGCCCCATGTGCTGTAAGTAGGCATTACTTTCTGAGGTAAATCTCAGAAAGTAATGGGGCTTATCTGAAAGTGTTTTTGTTTTTTAAAGAACTTAACACACAAGTGGGTATGACCACACTTACAATGCCAAACCATGTGTTAAGTTTTTCGGAAAATGGGACATAAAGAGAAGGAAAGATGTTTGGGCTCATTGGCTATTTCGCTCCATGGGTGGCATCCAACATTTAATGGGGATACTAAATTATTAGTGTAAATTGACTTGATGTTATTTTTTGGCAACCATTCATCTCGCGTGATTTTAGTTGTCTGATAAAAAGAATGTCTTTCGAGCGCGAACGGGTTTGAAGGCCGAATTATCCGATTGTTCCCTTAAGCCACGGTAACCCTAAAATAACCAGCTCTTTTAGTACTTTTTTGTCTATTTTGATTGTTGCTGTGAAAGTGATTTAAAATAATTTAAATATGTGAGAATATTATTTAATGATATTACCTAAATATTATCTAAATATCTAGATAACACACTTTCTGCTAAGGAGGAAGACATTTATCTGAAAAATATTTGGGCATTATGCGGTCAAGGCGATGCGTGGTTTAGATGATGGAGCTGAAACAGACATGATGTTCAAATACGCTTTAAATATGGTTTTCGTACAGTTTTTTCCTTATTTAATATTATTAAGAAAAAAACATTGACTGCATATTTTTGCCTTATTTTAATACAAAAAAGGAATAGTTCATTGATTGATTACTGCATGGATTCCAATACAAATGTTTATAATGTCTGTTGTCATTTAATTAATTATACTATTTTCTTGTACTGAAATATTAAAATATTTGGAAAAATACCAATAAATAGTGTGATTTAAGATTAGTTTTTTAAACCAATGTATGGATTGTTATTTTAAAGAGATAAGATATTTAAAGTAATGTTGCATCCATGAGCAATTCTTCTATCTATTGAGTTTTTTGCTTCCACTCTCGTATTCTGTTTTTTTTCGAACATATTTTCTAACTTACCGAAATTCTCCTTCCCAAGTAAAATCATGATGCTTGTGATAAAGCCATTATCTTGTCTTCTTAGTGGTAATGGAGTCTGATCAAGTGGAGATTTTAAGAGGAAATGATGAATCATAGTACAGTATATATAGATATTTCAATCATTAAAGTTTTCGGAAAATGGCCCAGCGATGCCGATGGCTATTCGTTCGAATGGTGCTCCGGTATTGTATTGTTGCATTTGTCCCTGTGGTATTACTTTGGGCCCTTCGAATTTTTTGCACCAATTCTCGACATTCTCGACATCCAACAAAAACGTCCCCTTACCTTTTTCAATGTCTTCTTTATCCACGAATGACCTCCTGAGCATACGTCATGTATTTAATGGAGTACTTGGCTGACTCTGGACTGTGGCACGATTAGCTGCATACGAGATGTTGTTCCATCTGCACTTTCCCATTTGCTCCTCCGCATCTTGCACACAAGCATCTTGCACACAAAGCAGGTCTCTCTGTGCTCAGTATGACTTTAGAGTTTTCTTCCCGTATGATATCTGCTGCCAGCCTGGTCTTTCTTCGTGTTCATTCCAAGCCAATATTGGTTCGATGTCATTATATGCGTGTTGAGAGGAACGGATTTTGCCAGTATTCCAACCCTCTATTCGCTCAGTATTGATAATTTGGATAGTGGCCTGTTCTTTCGCTTCCTTACGGTTGTAGTACCCACATTTAACTCTGCACGGTCGACGAGAGAGAAAGAGCATCAGTGCTTGACTTTTCCCTTGCGGTGTTGGACTTCAGAGTCGTAGCACTGCAACTGTTCGATCCATCTCGCAACTTGGCTTTCACTGATCTCAAATTTAGTGGCATTTCAGAGCTGCGTGGTCTGTCCGAAGAATGAACTTTTGTCCATAGAGGTACTTATGGTAATTATATGTGGCTAGAATTACAGCCAGCAGGCTCCACAAGCGCCACGCCGCCTTTTATAGCAGTCGGTCAATTTTCTTCCACCAGTCTTTCAGCTCGACCCGTAAGGATTTCTGTGGCCGGTATCGTTAGCAGCTGTGCCATATTCGGGGGGAAAACGCAGGGGACGTTTTCTGCCCTCTATTTCGATCGTTATTTCTTCGCAATCCACGTGAAATTTCTCGTTTGGCTTGTTTTGTTCACCCCGAGGATATTGGACTATCGCAAAGTAGTGAGAACATTCTTTGTGATTAGTAAAAAATCTCACCTTAGCAATTCTTTTGCTTAAACTCGTTCCGCCAGAAGCACCCACCATCTTGATCGGAGATCCGCTTATCACACCCTTCTCTGGAAGTAATCGGAAAACTGAGATGTTTTTTCCAGAGTCCACCACGAAGGGGCAATTTTTGCGTCCGAAAAATTCTTCCACAGACAAACTAGTATCACTTGTGATTCCCACAAAGGTTTTTATCTGTAAGTGTCCGTCTTGTTTCTGCAAACTGCAGTTCTATGTTCATTGTCCGTTGTGAAATCCATCTTCATCGTTGGTTTATTACAGTAGAAAGCCAACTAGTTTTTTAGAACATCCGATCTTCTTGGTGCAGATCGACTTTCCACCGTAAAAACCCTTCTTGTTCTGGTTCTTAAACTCAAACCCTGAGCCAGATTAAGGGTTTGTTGTAGTGTTGTTGGACGCCTAACCGTAACCAGATCTTAAATAAATCTGTCCCTTACCCGCTCGGTAAACTAACTGACCAAAACCTCTTGGACCACTTTGGTGGACATCCAGGAAGAGCTGAAGTTACCAATCGCTGCAGACCTAAAGCAAACTCAGCACAGGTCCCTTCTCTTCTGTTGGCCACTCAGTGTACCTTGAAGTCCATGAACCTGTACCATCAAACGGTTGCACTGCTATCGGTACAGGTGCTCGCTTCGACGAAGATTCTGTTATATCGACTGAAACTGAAGGAAGCTGAGTTATGTCCATTTCCACTTGCACCAGACTTGTCCTTTCTCCGTCACTTACTACCCGCTGGACACGCTCATCACCTCTCACTCCATTGCTGCTATGCTTAGGAGATGACTATTGCCTTTTGTTTACGGAGTTAGCGAAGAATAAGCAGCTTATAGAGCGTTCTAACTCATCCATCCTCTTTTCGAACTCAGAATTCTGCGCTACGACCTCTTTATTCTATTCGGATGGCTTTTGGACCCAAAACTGACTCTGGTTAACCGCAAGGTCTTGTACCATTGTGCGCAGATTTGCATTCTCGCTTGACCCTGACGGAGTTTTTCTCTTCTCTGGCGTTACTTTCTTCGTATTCATCTTTATGATTGTGGATTGCTATCTTCTGATAACAGTAAATGACCCAAAAAAAAATTTTACCACAACAACAAATTCAATTTATAAATAAAACTACGGACAATTTTCTGTTTCCCTAGAGGTTAAACTTTATATTTTTTGTTGATTTTGTTTTCTTTTTATAAATTAATCGGGACAGTTTGCTATCCTCCCTGACTCCTGTTTAAATACTTCCTCGCTCTCCAATTCGTCTGCTCCTTTTCCATATTTGCTGTATTTTCATTTAAAAAGTGCTTGCCTCCTTTCTTTTGCTTCCGTTGTTAAGTTGAAATCCACCGCACATTCACCAACCGCTTCTACTTGGAGAAATTCTACATCACAGGAAACGGAAGATTTTCCTTCGTTGAACTTCTCTAGCTGTTGGTGTTCTTTTCTCCCTTTCTCTTTTTGATTTTATTGCTGTCCAGTTCGTCTGCATCTGCTGAATGCACTAAAGACTCGTTAAATAGAACTCAACTTACGCAGCTGTTAAACAAAAGGTAAACAATAAGTGTGGTGTGCGAATTTTTTGAGTTTTACTCATCCTTGCAAACTTTCTTTCTTTTGTTGTGATATTGGTTTTATTTTTACAGACCTTTTTGCGCGACAACAGTAATACCATCTTAAGTGTTAAGTTCTTAAAAAAAAGTAGGGCTAGGAAACTAAAAGCCAAAAACTCCTATCAACATCGACTGACACAGTTATGACCAGCTTAATTTACATTTCTTAGCGTCGAGCAATCCACTCCTACGTTCGACCCCATTCGGTTATTTACCGGATAGCTACACCGAGTCTTACTTCGACTTCTAAGGATTACGTGAGAAAGTTGTTGTGGAAAAATATCGGCTGCTGATGTCCTGTAATATAGATCGATTTCAATTCTGCTGTTTCAACCAAAGGTATTTGAGAAAACTATACTACTCCCGACACAAAAATATATTTTGACTGCAAAGCTTCTCAGTGAGATCCAGTCTGAGTTTTGCTGGAAAAGGTGTTGCAAGGCGGCTCAACTATAGGTCGTTGATGAAACCAGACAAGCCATTGACAAAAAGCATGCTACAGTCCTTACTTTACTTAACTTCTCAACAGTTAACCACTCTATTCTGTGTATAAAACGTAGGAACGAGTTTCAGTTTTCACTGCCATCAACAAGACTTATTTGCTCCTACCAATTACCAACAAGTTGTAGTGAGTGAACAGTGTTCTTTAACAGTGAATCATGGAGTATCACAAATATCGGTTCTATGCCCATTGCTGTTCTTCTTCTTTGCGAATAAGCTCCCAAGATTGTCAGGCACGATGTAATCTACATGCTCACTGATGACGCTCAGATCCACTTAAGCTGTCTCTTGAATTTGTGCAAGGAGGCCACTATGCTAATGATCGAAGATCGAAGGCTTAAATTCCGAAAAGCGTTGTAATTCATAGAAGGTTTATTCCTTTTTCCGACAATTCATTTAGCCCAATAGAGTACACTGAATCCGCAAAGAATCTTGGCCTAATATTTAACCATTTACTAACTTGGCGCTTTGGCCCACACAATATTTTATGCCTACACAAACAAAACTTCTACTGGCGAAAACACTCCTCCTGCCAATCCCCTAATACTGGCGCTCTTATACAAGGTGGGGAAAAAGTAATGTTATAATGTGAATTGGAGTCATTTTGTTAGAAATGAAAAAATTTGGCTCGGTTTCCACGAAAAATTTACTTAAAGGAATAGAATTAATGAAATTAGGTTGAAAAAATGATATCGGTCAAATAGCTACCTCCTGAGTTGATGGTCATTTATGCTCGTTTTACAGCATTTTGAATTGTTGCTCACAAAACATCTGGCTCCAAATTGTTGATTTCTTCTTCAACGTAAGCTTTAAAGACTTGCAAGGGGTTTGTTGTGGTAAATGCGGGATTTCAAAAAGCCTCAGAGGAAGGAGTCTAGCACCGTCAGATCTTGCTATCTGACCGGCCAGTTCAAATCGCCAGAACGGGAGATCACACAGCCTAGAAATTGGAGATTCAAAATTTCCATTGTTTCCCGAGTTGTGTGAGCGGTTGTACCATCCTCTTGGAACAAACATTGCTCGAGACCTTATTTAGCGACTTGCAGCAAAAAAAACTCGTTTAACAAATGGCTGCACTGCTCATCAGTTACGTTTATGGTGGCGTCGGCATCCTCAAAAACAGAGGGGCCAATAACTTTTGCATCGCAAATGCCAGTGAAAAATCACAGTTACTTTCAGGGGAAGCAATGGCTCTTGTTGCATTTCATGTGGATTCTCCATGCCATAGAAATTCAAATTTTGCTTTATTCACATAATCACTTAATTGGAAATGGCATGGTCGCTCATAATGATTTTGTATATGAAATAATCCTTTTCTTGCACTAGGTTTAACAGAGCATGGGAGTAAGTTAACCTCATTTGACGGTCAGCAGGCAGAAATTAGTGAACAGTTCGCGCTTTACAAGGGAACATCTTCAGAACATTCACCAAAATTCGACCCAGACACAGCAGTGATACTCTCGGTCGAAAGAACAATATGAAGCTGGTGACTTCTTGCGACATCACAAGTGGACCTTATTTGCTCGAAACGTTTCAATCGCAGAAGATATCATCACGTGTCCTTCCACTCAAAACCAATCAGCGGTTGTACTTTCGATAATTTGCTTAAATATAGGAGGATCCAGGTTCGAATCCTGCCCATGGCAGTTTTTCATTTGTGTAATTGGAACTCAGACAGAAAAATTCTGCGTGTGAAGGCATAACACTGACACGTTGATTTGGCTGTTGTAGAGTTTCAAGCACAAAAAAATAGTGTGAATTATAACGTTCGAATCATTCTGAGTGAAGAAAAAACACTCCGTCCTTTTCGGACTCCCACCCCTGGAGAGCTAATATCGAAATCAAACACACCTGAGTTTCAAACTACTACAAAACAATTTTTCTTTCTCTTCCTTCTATCTTTCCGCCCGCGTTCTGGCAACAGTAAAAGGGTATCTAACCCTTAGGCGCGCGTAAATTATAAAAAAAAAAAAGTGATTAAGTGATTTAGGTAAAATATAAGAAAATTATAAGTGGTTGAAATAAGCGATTATATTGTGAATTGTAATTGTATTGAATAAAGCGATTGTATTGAAAGGAACGAGTTCTATAATTCGTACCCACACAAACATTTTACATTGGTGACAGAAGAGGGATAGGACCTATTGTGTTGTGATTGTTTGAAAAAGTTATAATGGGTCGAAAACTATTACAGCTGACCATTGTCCAATCTAATCCGAGTTGAAAAAGAGAAAACTGAGAAAAAACCGACTTGTTGCTCCGACTTCAGGTCACTTTGAACAACGAGAGACATGATCCAGAATACTGGCAGCGACTTGGCTGCGATGATGCAACTCCTCTAGTCGACAATGGACAAACAGAAGAAGATTCTTGACGAACAAGAGAAAAATCTGAAAGAACAGAAGAAAAATCTACACGAACAGGAGAATAATCTCGAACAAAAATTTGACGAACAAACTAATTGCACAGTCTTCAACAAAAAACGGATGAATAAAAGAATAACCTGGAAGAGCAACGTTCTACAGCAAAAGCTTGACGAAATTGGTGACAAATTGGAAACAATAGAGTAAAATGTCGAAAAGTTGAGCACCTGGCGAAAGAGCTCGATACAGTGCGAAAACAGAAACTCCGAGAATGTTCTTTAAGCTTTCCAAGAAGATAAGAGTTGAAACCTCACCTCAAGGCCTACTTATAAGAAGTAGTGTGAAATGGTTGCCTGTGCGAACGACTGGGGCAATGAGGAGAAGTGCTTTGCCCTAATAATGGCCTAACACGGTCCTGCAGCAGAATTGTTGCAAACAGTAGATATGGAAAAGCATAAAGTTTATTTGGCTTTAGTACAGGCTTTCGAGAAACGGTTTAGGGTAAGCCACATGGTTTACAAGGTCCAATTGCAAAGCCGAATGCGGGATAGTGCAGAAGCACTACAGTAGCTCTAAGCAGACGTGAGTAGAAATTATCGAAATGGCAAAGGACGCATTCATCAGGGGAATTGCAGATTCAGAGCTACAGTCAGCAGTAAGGATGGCCGGGAAAAGAACACTTACTGAAGTACTTGCCTTCGGTCTAGCGATAGAAGCAGCCAATCAGGCTTCCAAAATAACTTATTTCGTCAAGGAATTATCATCTGTTGAATACATAACTTATTACCGAGCAACGAAATACTCCATAGAAGAGACAAAGAATGCGCTGCTGAAACTGCGACAAAATAGAACACCTTCAAGCGCAGTGTAAGGAACTAGTACGACAAAAAAGTTGCCCTCATTGAAGAAAGCATGTAGAGCAAGAAATTGCTATCAAGGAGTCGGTGAATATTCCCGAAGCCATGAATCGGAATGCCCGGCGAAGTTGCGAGCAGGAGTTGACGACCCCAGGACCATCATCCAATTCCCGCTAGTCAAACGATGCAATAAAAGTTTCCTGGTAGAAATACTCAGCGGTAAAGAGAAATGGATGGCATTAATAGACACCGGAGCCACCGTTTCAATAATCAGGTGGTATCTTGAGCAGAAGTTTTGGTTGCATAACACCAGCAGTTGCAGCTTGTGGCTACGGGAGCAGCGGTTGGGGTATATGGTGAAGTCCGCATAAACAATCAGCTGGCCGGAATAACATTCTATGGTAGCCACTAATTATATTTGATGGGGCCAGAAAATAGGAGAGACTTTATGATGGGAAAGACCTTAGTGAAATTAGAGAACAACATGCTTCCTGTAAGGATTCTAAATCCAAATAAATTCAGTGTAGATATGAAAAAGGGAGTGACAATGGGAAAATGTACACTTATTGAGGCTTTATGAAATCAATAACAAAATCCTTAGCCTCTGTAATCTGGATCAAGAGCAGCGTATCCTGGCAGACAAATCAGTGATTACGCTGCTATATTTGGTACACAAGACAGAGAATATGGACGTACACAACTTGTGTAACAACACATTGACACCGTAGACGCCTAACCAATCCGTCAACCTGCAAGGCGTCTTCCATTGGCAAAGCAAACAGAAGTTGCCGAAATGGAGTCGAAGATAAAAGTTGAGGGGCTGATTGAAGAATCGCAGAGTCCGTGGGCATCTCCAGTGGTCCTCGTGAAGAAGAAAGACGGCAGCACGAGGTTTTATGTAGATTACGGACATCTCAACAAAGGTAACCAAAGTAACCGATCTACTGTCCGGTAGAGATGGTGAGAAAACGCCTTTCAGTACATTAAGCGGTCTTTGGCAGTTTACAATGATGCCGTTTGGACTGTGCAACGCTCCAACTACTTTCGAGCGACTAATGCAACGAATATTGCGTGGACTCACGCGCAAAATCTGTCTGGTGTATTTGAACGTCGTCATAGTCATAGGCTAGATGTTCGAGCAGCATCACCAAAATATAAAAAATAATAAAAGCAGGGCACTCTCCAGACCGGAGAGAAGGAAGAAACCTTATTGAACCAGGAGGGGAATTGTGCTACATTAAGAAAGACGAGAAAAGATATGCACAGCAGAGGGGTAATTGAGCGTTCGAAGAGTCCTTGGGCTGCACCGATCGTCTTAGTAAAAACGAAGGATGGTAGTTCCAGATTTTGCGTGGACTATAGACAGCTGAACGAAGTGACGAAAAAGGATTCCTACTCTTTGCCGCGAATGGATGAGCTTTTTTAAATAATAAAGGGATCCCAAGGACCAGGAGAAGACCGCCCTTACAAAGGGTCTGCGGCGGTTTAATGTTATGCCATTTGGCCTCTGTAATGCACCGGCGACTTTTGAAAGGGTAATGGATGAAGTGTTTCACGAGTTATCATGGCGCACTGCCCTTGTATACCTGGACGATATAACAGTCTACTCCCGCACTTTTGAAGAACACCTGGGGTTCGAACGTTTACAGAGTGCCAACTTGAAACCAAGCTCAGGTAAGTTCACATTAAGTACCGATGAAAAAAATATGCAAGCAGTTCAAAGTTGGCCAAGTCCGAAAACGAAAAGACAGGTTCGAGGCTTCCTAGGGCTCTGTTCGTACTACTAGCGATTTATTCAGAGTTTCTTCACTCTCGTAAAACCATTTTCGAGACTTACAGAACGGAAACTTAGATTTGTGTGGAATGAGGATTGCGAGAAGGCTTGCAGTATGCTGAAGCCCAAACTCACTACCGCACCAATTCTGACATTCCGAACTTCGAACGATGTTTTCATTTTAGATACAGACGCATCTAACGTGGGTATTAGCGCTGTACTCAGCCAAAGGCAAGGAAACTCGGAGGTAGTGAATGACTACTACAATCGCACTTTAAATCGAGCAGAGAGAAATTACTGTGTCACAAAAAGGGAGTTGCGGGCCGTAGTCTTAGCACTGCACCATTTTCACCATTATCCCTTTGGTAGGCGCTTCCTTTTCTCAGAGATCACGTATCTATTCGGTGACTTTACAATTTTAAGCAACCAGAAGGTCAGATGGCTAAATGGCTGGAGCGGTTGCAGCAATATGACTTCGAGATTCAGCACCCGCTAGGTCCGCGACGTGGCAATGCTGACACCCATTCTCTAAAACCATGTGGGGAGTGCAAGTATTGCTCCAAAACCGAAGTAAGGGAAGAGGAACAGTTCGCCATGCTACATGTGGAACTCGATAAACCCACTTTGGCAAAAGAACAGCGACAAGATGAGACGTTGATGAAGGTGATGAAGTGGCTAGAAGAAGGACAGCGACCCAAGAAAGAAGACATCTCACATGAAAAACTTGAGTTAAAAAGTTTTTGGTATATCTTCCAGCAATTGTAGTTAAGTGACGGCCAACTATATCGTGTTTGTTAAAAAGAAAACGGAGAAGAAACGATGCTGCCTATAATCCTAAGGAAAGTTGTACCAGCAATCCTTAAACAGCTGCACGACAGTCAAAACGGAGGACATCGACAGGCATTTCTGGATCGGAAGAGCAATGGATATCAAATTGTGATGTCAAAACTTCACTATATGTCGAGCTCGAAGAGGGCCCTCTTGAGTAACTAGGTGAAAACTGAAACTCTGCCGATCTGGATACCCATCTGAAAGTATTACAATCGACGTACTTGTCCCACTCCACTTTTTGTTATGGATTACTTTACCAAATATCTGGACCAAATGTCAAACAGCAGAGGTAATTGTAGATGAATTGATACAAAATGTTTTCTGCGGGTTCGGAGTACACCACTTAATTCACTTTGATCAGGCAACGAATTTCGAGTCAGAGATCTTCGAAAAAACCATGGACGTCTAGGAGCCAGAAGACCCGAACAACTCCTTTGCGACCACAATGCGACATTATGGTCGAACGCTTTAACCGAAAGCTGTTGTATTACTTGGCGATGTTTCTAAGTCCTCATCAAACCAACTGGGATTCACTTTTACAACCACCTTTATTGGCCTACCGTGCGTCAGAACACGAATCAACAGGTTTTTCCCCAGCTATGCTCAATTTTGGAAGATAACTCAAATTAGCAACCGATATAATTTTCTGATCTCCACAAGAAGTAGGCCTCGAGAGTCAGAGATACGCGATGGAATTAAGAACCCGCCTTCTAAAGGTACACGAAGTTGCGCAACAAAATTTTAAAACTCGCTTCAGAGTCAATGGAAGACAGGTAAACTTTAAGAGCCAATGAAATTACTTTTACTGCAGGAGACAAAGTTTGGTTTTACAACTCCAAGAGACGCAAGGGCCTCTGCCCTAAGCTCCAATGTGATTAGGAAGGTCCTGCTAAGATCGTGAGACCATTATCACATCTTGTCTACCGCATCAAGGTACCAGGAAAAAGGAAGAAATGGTTGTGTATTCAACCGCCTTGCCCCATATATCTACTCATCAGAAATTTTCTACAGAAATTTTCTACAGATCTTGTCTACCGCATCAAGGTACCAGGAAAAAGGTAGCAAATGGTTGTGTATTCAACCGCCTTGCTCCATATATCTACTCATCAGAAATTCAGTCAGGGCTTTGAGTTTTAAGAAGTGGCGGTGTTGCGCGAAAAGATCTGCAAAAACAAAACCAGCATCACAACACAAGAAAGAAAGTTTGCAAAAACGAGTAAACTCACAAAATTCGCGCACCACACTTATTTTTTACCTTTTGTTTGACAGCCGCGTAAGCTGAGTTCTATTTGATGACGACTCTTTCAGTGCATTCAGCAGATGTAGACGAACTGTTCAGCACTAAAATCAAGAAGAGAAAGGGAGAAAAGAACACCAACAGCTAGAGAAGTTCAGCGAAGGAAAATCTGCCATTTCCTGTAACGTAGAATTTCTCCAAGTATCTAGAAGCGGTTGTTGAATGTGAATATGTTGGTAGAATTCTAGAACGGGGAAGTCTTTAAACAGGAGTCAAGCAGACAAACATGCTGGAGGAAAATTGGATAGAGAGAGAGAGAGAGAAAGATGTTTGGGCTTAGTGGTTATTTCTCTCCATGAGTGGCATCCAGCATTTAATGGGGAGAAAGTATTAGTGTAAATTGACTTGTTGTTCTATTTTAGGCAACCATTCATCTCACGAGATTTTAATTGCCTGAAAAAGGAATGTCTTTCGGGCATGGCTGGTATTGTACCCCGAGCCGTTTGTTTGAGAAACCAATACGCTACCACGGCCACTTCTCGAATTTGATGCCACACTTCATTGCCAGATGAACAACTACTAAATATTCTGTTATAAAATGTCTGCTTTGCGTTTCTAATTTTAGATATGATTTCATTCCGTATCGACCGGTATCTGTTAAAAAACTCATCAATTCTATATATATATATCACATATTGGAGTTAGACACTGTGTTGACGAAGTGTTGGCTGTTTTGGTTCTTTGCGGTATGTGTTTGTTGAAGAGTGAGATGATTTTGTGTTGCAAGAAGTTCGTTTGCGCATTAATTGAAGGTATTTTATATATACAATCTGGTTATAGTTTTTTTGCACTTGAAACACTTCAAATTCTACAAATTGTGCATTAGAACAGCGAAAATGTGTTACGAATGTTCTGGCGCGACCCAGCGAAAGCTGTGGGTATTTGCTATTGGAACTTCACTTCTGTTGGGAGGCATTGCTTTAGGTGTGATCTGGCAAGATATCTCTGGTAATCAAATAAGGAATAGACAATTAGGAGAACTGGAAATTTACACACGTTTCACACTATTTAATTGGACAAATCCTCATGAGATACGAGATCCGAATATTAAACCGAATTTTGTTTTTGGAAATACATGTAAAGGAAGATTTGGACTTCCATGATAGTTACACTGTGTTGTACTATGAGAAAAAGACTAGGGTTTTTATGCCGGAAATGTAAAATGGAGCATTGGATGATAAAGATACAGCGGCTCATGCGATAACAGCAACCGTTGCTGATATGATGCGTAATATTATAGAAACAAGTATATTAAAAAATAGTTAACTTTGTTTTTATATACTTCAATGAAATAGTTAACTTTTTTTATATACCTCAACGCAGACTGTAACCAAAACAGCCGGTGAATCGATTTTCGATGGCTTCGATGATAAATTAATTGACTTTCTACATCTCTTCAACGTGACAAAAATTAATTTTCCCTACACCAAGTTGGTTAATGGATCGAAAACGTATGATGGAAGCATTACGATCTACACAGAATGATATCTACTGGGTGAGTTTTTTAACTTGAGACATCGAAATTACTCGAAAAATACGCGATATCGCGAAAAATGTTTCAGACAAAAGTCACAAGGTTCTGAAGGGGACATAAGATGGTGACCACGAGTTTGACCTTGATACCCATTTTCAAGGTCAAACGAAGGCCACTTTTGATTTTTTAATGGAAACCTCTATTTTTTTGACAGATCCGTAATCTGCGTGAAAAATTACAATTCTTTTACATGAAACACTTTTTTCAAAAGTGCGTTCTTTTCCCGTAGGAAAAGAAACACCATTGTCGGTGTTTCAAGAAGGCTTGGTTCTAGAACTGTGGTTAGCGGCTCGCCTACAAGAAAATGAGATGGTGTAAGTGGGTTTAAATCTTCATCGGACATAGAACATAAAGGAAGAGAATTCAAAATTGCTTCGATTTGAGTCAAGATAGTATATAACTCTTCAAATGTTAACACAGATTTACCAATGACACGACGTAAATGAAGCTTAACGTGGGGTACCCCAGCCTCCCATAACCCGCCAAAATGAGGAGCAGATGGGGGTATAAAATGCCAACTGATTCCATCCTTTGCGAGAGCTCCTGCTATATCCTCATTGTGAGTTTGAGATATAACCGCTCTTTGCAGCTCGTCCAAACAATGACGAGCACCTTGAAAATTACTTCCATTGGTAGTGTATATATTGGTACACCTTCCACGACGAGACACAAATCTTCGCAACGCCGCAATAAACGCGTCTGTGGTAAGATCACTTACCGCTTTGGTGTGTATAGCCTTCGTACTCATGCATACAAATAAAGCAATGTAAGCTTTTGAAAGCCTAGGATTTCGACCTTGGGAGAGCCGTATAGTTATCGGTCCAGCAGAGTCGCATCCTGTATCTGTGAATGGTCGACTTGGTTGAAGTCTTTGGGCTGGTAAGTTGCCCATTAACCGCGTGGTGGTATGTTTTTACTGCATGAAACATGTTTTACAACTATGGACAATCTTTCGAATCAGGTTCCTGCTTCCCAATATCCAGTACTGCTGCCGAAGAAATGGTTGACATGAATATCTGTGACTATAAGAAAAGAAGCATGGTTATTTTTTGGAAGAATAATTGGGTGCTTGATATTGTAGGGTACAAAAGAATGCTTAATTCTGCCTCCAACACGAATAACTCCATTCTGGTCAATGAATGGTAAGTACTTAAGAAGTTTCGGGTTGTTGGGCAAGGGTCTGCTATTGCTCAATTGATGAATGTCGTCCTTAAATGCATCGCTTTGAACTTGTCTTATTATGGTTATTCTTGCGCGCCGAAGTTCATCCGTACTTATTCTTGAAGTGCATTTGGTAAGTCTTGTAGAACCCCAATTTGAAATAAATCGAAGAGCATAGGCAAAATTTTTTTGAAGTCTATACCAAGAAGAAATATTATTTATAAGCTTCTGTATGACATTAAGATTCGTTGTCGCTGCGAATAACAAATGTTTCGACGGCTGCTTTTCCTCTAGTGCAACGGATTCGCAAATATCCTGTTGAATAATGAAAACAGAGTTAGATCAATTTTCTTCAGATGTCGAAAGGCAAGGGGGACCTGTCCACCATAAAGGATGTCCACGAGAGCCGCAGTCAGCTGGATTCGATTCCGAGGCAATATGGTGCCAAGACATTCTCGGAATAGTATCGAGTATAGCGTCTGTCCTATTGGCTACAAATGTGTTCCAACGACGAGGGGGCGAAGACAACCAGTGGATAACAATCTCTGAGTCGCACCATGCTACAATTCGTGATATATCGTGAGTATCCGAATCCGTTCAAAGTGATGCAGTTCTTGTTTATATTTTGCCCATTTTTTAGCAATGTTGCAAGACAGCACATCATCCCAGCTTAATTCTAGCTCTGAGGACCAAAGCTCCTGAAAATTGTAAGCAAAACAACGGATGGAGACAAAAATCCCAATGGATCGAAAATACGGGAGATTGAATTAATTTCCCGAGTTGAAAAGGAAATTGATCGATCGTAGGGTTCCAGAACATTCCGAGAACTTTTATCGTTTGTGATTGTTCTGGATCAATCCAGGAGAACTCACATTCTTCCTTTGGGAGGCGAGATAATAAAGCCCAACAATTCGATGACCATTTGTGGAGCTGGAATTTAGCTTTTGATAATAGCTCAAAGAGTTCACCCTGTAATTTAATTAAGTCCTCTACTGTATCAGCGCCAGTCATAATATCGTCAACATAAACATCATTAAGTAGAATGCGAGAAGAAATTGGATGTTGGACCTGTTAGTCTTCTGCGAGTTGCTTCAAAACCCTTACCGATAAAAAGGGAGC